>CM053623.1:356854737-356882099 GCA_028646595.1 Phalanger gymnotis
AAAGCTGCCGGACGGCCAGAAAGCCCAGGTTCTTTTGATATGCCTTAATAAGGAGAGCAAGGTTAAGGGGTTGGCAAGCTTACTTTAATTCAGCACACAAATATCATTCACTTAGTTCAGGGGAAAAAACCAGCACCCTGAACTTCAGAACAAAATACAAGCAAATTACAAACATCAACAGACAGACCTTGTCTGATTCAAATCCCAATACATAGTTACCAGAGTTCAACAAAGTCTCAGCATCTGGGTTTACAAGCTGGAGGGCAGTTTGCAGCTTGCCCAGAGTCTCAACACTCCTTCCATGAGTGTGCCCCAAAAATCAAATGCCAAGCTCTCCCCAGTTATATCCAGTTTCTGGAGCCCTGAAGGCTTTGACCTCACCCAGGCTGGGTCTGGGAAAGATTCAATGAAATAGCTGAATTACTCAAAGCAGACAAAAGCCAAACTCTTCAAGGACACCCACTGAACCAAGTGCCAAGGAGCCCACCTTGCCTTAGGGACACACACAGCTAGCAAATGTCCGGTGGAATTTGAATTCAAGTCCTTCTGACTCCAAGGCTAACGTTCTATCTACCATAGAAAGGCATGCAAAGTAAGTTGGAGTGAAGACAGACAAAATGCAACATGATTCAGATGTTTATCATGCCATTTAACTCAATGCAGCAAGTATTTGTAGTCTGTGATGGGTCCCACACAAGTCCTTGCCCTCAACGAGTTTACATACAATATATATGTAGATCAGTAAATAACAAAATGTCTCCAAAGTACATTTAAAATAATGGTGGGAGCACAGTCTGGCAGGGGGAAGGGACACAGAGAGATGAAAGGGGCAGGAAAGGCTTGAAGCAGGAGGTCTCACCTGAGCTAAGCCTTGAAGGGAGCTTGGTTTCCAAGAGAGAGAGGTGAGATGCATTCCAAGTAAAGGCTTGGAGGTGGGAGATGAGATGTGGTATATGGGAAATAGAAAGTATGAAAGTTTGGATGGAAAGTTTAATGTATAAGTGGAAGTTAAGAAGAGGTAAGCCTGGAAATATAACAACAAACAGTAACAAATTGTTTAATATAATAAATAAATAGAATATAACAATGAATAAAGTAAACCAACTAGATATCCTGGGACAGGCTCCTGAGAGTAGAATAAGGCATGCTAGAGTAGTTCTGCCTGTTTTCGGCCAACCACCTGTGCTAGGTCTGGGCTTGAGCACTCGGAGGAGGAGGAATCTCCTGGTGGCTCCTGGCTGGTCAGAGGGAGGGCAGCTTCTGCCTGGGCCCTGGTACAGAATAATTCTCCAAAATTCTGAGCCAGTTTCTCCACCGTTTGTCAGGGAGAATCATCTTGGGATGCCGTGACCATAAAACCACTGGCAGGCGGGAAGGAAGTCTTGGCTCCTTGATTGTCCTAGGTTAATCCATCTGGAGCTGGAGGGGATGACTAGAGGCCGTCTAATCCAAACCTTTTATTTCTACAGCTGAAGAAACTGAGTCCAAGTTGGTTAAATGACTTGTCACATGAGTAGTTAGCATCTGTGGAAGGATTTGAATCCAGGTTATCTGACTCTAGATCAAAGACATGCATATTAGAAGAACTATGAGTTACCATCTCATATCCATCAAATTGGCAAAAAAAAAAATAATTCAAAGCAGTGAAACCCAAGGTTGCCAGGGTTGTAGCTAAAAAGGCACCTTGATTCATCACTGGGGACTTACAAGCTTTTTGCAGAGCAATATGGCAGGATTCAGGAAAAGTTCTCTCAATAGTCATGCCCTTTGACTCAGTAATTCTATCATTGGGTATATGTCTGAGGGTGTGGAGTGATCAAAGATGCCACAGTCACCCACTGCATCCCAGGCCATTGCCAGTCACCCTGACTCTTGTCCTGCTGCTGGACTTTGATGACACTAGAAGACAAGAGTGAGGCTGATGACTCTGTGCAACTCTACCTCACTTCAATCCAATTCAAACACGAGTCAGGACATCATCATCGTGTGGTGTCACTGGTCTTCAAAAATGAAGGTGAACAACATCAGAAACAAACACAAAACTATCCCCTTAGCAGAATTATTTATAATCGCAAAATAACTGGAAAGCATTTGAATGTCTCAAAGTGGAATGGCTAAATAAAATGGGGCATATCCATGTGTTAGAATACTATGATGCAATCTAGATGGGTGGGGGTGAGGAAGATTGAAAAATCCAGAAAGGCCTGTGTAAAAATTTTAAAGGCAGAACCAGAGAGAAAAAATGGAAGAGTGGGAAGAGTTATATACCAAAGAATCATGGTATATAAGTAATGAGAGCTAGTATTTCTGTAATGCTTTAAGATGTGTGTTATCCTATTCAGAGGGGTGATGGAGAAGTCATTTTTAATGCACATATTTCATGCAGTAAGATGAATTCACTTAAATGTTCATAGTTATTAAGTAAATTTAATTAGTTATACTCATGTGTAGCCAAAAGTTTATGACAAATCATTTTTTAAAACTGGGATTGATGTTCTGAACTCCAGGGACCCCACAGTGAGTCAGCCTTGGGCTCACCCCAGGATCAGAAAACTGTAATGTCAACATCTTGGTCATTTTTTTTTTTGCAGAAGCAGCCACATCATGGGGTCAGTTGTGTGCTGTAGTCCTTAGGTCTGAATTATTAGATGAAACCCCTGACGACCACCTAGAGTCTTTTGTGATTGTTCCACAGACAGATCTGTGCCCGTATTGATACACTCCATATGCTTGTGTCCTGCAGAACAATAAGCCTCCCAACCCACCTGCCTACATCTTCATGATCGATGTTTCCTATAGTAACGTGAAGAATGGCCTGGTCACGCTCATCTGTGAAGAACTGAAGACCGTCCTGGAAAATCTTCCAAAGTAAGGGGCTGCAGTACATTTTATACCATTGGCGATGTTGCCATAGACAATGGTTGACTAGAAATTAAATTCCCAGAGTGAGAACTCCATCCACCAATGCAGGTTATAACCCTTCAATGACTTCTGTAGAATAAAGTGACTTGCCCCCAGTCAAAGTGCCAGGAAGTGCCTGAGGCTCTATTCAAACCCAGGTTTTCCTAGCTTCTAGTCTAAAGCACCTTCCATTATATCATACTGCCCCTTATCTATATAAAAAGCAAACTTTTTTTTCTAGTAAAAAAAAAATCAGACTAATATTTTAGAAAGCATGGGGAATCAATAGGGTGGGAAAATAGGCTGGATTTGGAGGCAAAGGACCTGGATTTCTGCCTCTTACTACCTGCATGGCCTTGAACAAATCACCTGAACCCTCTGGGCCTAAGGCTAGTCATTTGTTTGGAAATAAATTAGCCAATCTGACTAGGTGGTGCTTAAAGCTGCGTCCAGTTCCCAATCCACAGTCTCGTGATCTTAAAATCGGACCCACCCAACAGGCCCTCTCTCATCTCTCCCCAGAGCTCTACCATTTCAGTACTAAGGACTGGCCAAGCTTCCATTCAATCACCCCTTGCTCTCATTCATTAGGCCATTCATTATTGGGCCGTTATAGACTGTAGGGCATTGTGTTGGGTGCTGAGGAAGACCCAGAACTCAGCTAAGTAGCTCTTACCCTCATGGTACTCACTCTCAGGCTGGTAGAGGGAGAGGAAACACACGGAAAGTGATGAAAGTGATGGCGTTAGATGGCAAGCAGCTGGGAGAGAAGCCAACCGAAGGCATTAAAAGCTCCGAGGAGATCACAGAGACCCCAGTGCTCTTTTTCTGGTGGCTGCCCAAGCTACTGGACATATTTCTGGTGTGCTTAGTGTGTGCGCATCCCTGCCCCCACCACCAGCCTCTGCTGCTTCTGCCTCCTGTAGATGGTTAGCCATCAGCATATTGGAGACTCTAGTTAAGCCAGATTACATAAAGAACGTGATCCCATTCACAGTGTGCTCCTCACAGGTTTGTTCTGGTGAAATCAATCTGGTGAAAACTTCAAAGGTTTTCAAGGAGGCAGCATGGCACCATAGAAGAAAGCCATGAAGCCTGAACTCAGATCCAAGCCTTGCCACTTGAGAGGTTTAAAGCTTCTCCAGGCCTCAGTTTCTTCATCAGCAAAATGAGGGAATCAGCTGAGTGAACTGTTCCCAGACTAGAATCATAGACCCAGAGAATCCTCGAGTGGGATCTGGGAGGGGCCTTGGAGGGCATTGGGCCTGGCTGTGGAAGGGGAGCCCCAAATCAGCTCAGCTCCTCCACCCATAGCGCAGCCTTCAGCTCTTCACCTAGGACCCAATAAGCTGGGTGGTGTTGATATTAGAACCAATTAGCAGATGAAGCTATTGTCCATGAGGAAGCACATCCCACTGCCATGTCTTCATGGACTCTGGGCCTAGAGGATGGAGCCCAGTATGTGCCCCAATTGCATCCCTTGGTGTCTGCCATGCGCTCTTTCTTCCACCAGCCTGCTCTGGTAAGTGCCTCCTTCCATCAGCTGAGGTCATGGGCCTGGGTCTGCAGGTCACACGAGTTCCACACATATCTCCTGTGCTGTGCACATGGGACGACAACCCCTGGACCCTAGGCGCTGTTTGTACCTGAGAACCTAAGACTTTAATATGGCAAGAGTTGATTCAGAGGCAACAATCTCAGACAGTTCCTGAGTGAGCAATGACCAGGTGAGGGAGGAGGCTCCAGAGGCCACATGGCACCCTGGTTACTTTCTTTTTGTCTAAGCTAGGCTTATGGATCAATGATAGCCTTCCTGCTGATGGCATTTCCCTTCCAAGGCCAGACTTAAAGAAGGTTCATGACCTTTCCAATGTCAATAACTATCCTCTCCCTACTTCTCCTCTACTCAGCCTTGCCTGAGCAGAGTGACCCCAGTAATGCCAGTGTCCCCAGATTCTCATTGTGTTTATCCTAAAGAACATGACTGCTTCTTCTGACACAATGGAGAAACCAAGTCTGCAGCCTGGGAGTTCGATTCAGTCAAACTTGTGCTTATTAAATGCCCACTCTGGATGAGGCAGTGACCAGGCTCGATGCTGGGGGTACGAGTGTGAAACATGCCATGGCTCCTCCCTGAACGGATCTGGATATAGGGAGGAACCGAATCTGGCTGCAGATGAGCGCAGTGCCAGGTGAGGCCTGAGGAGGCCAAAGGAGGCCACTGGACAGTGGCTTCTACAGCCAGCTGAGTAGATATAGGTCATTTTCTCTGCGAGTGGGACTGGATGGGGATCATTCCTGGAAGAGGCAGCATCTGATTTTGGGCTTTGAAATATGGGCAGAATTCCACAATCAATTAATCAATAAGGGCTTTCTCTGTGCCAAGCACTGTGCTCACCAGAGGGGATTTGGGATGGGGGTGAGACTGTCCCTGACCTAAGGGAGCTTATATTCTAATGGGAGACAACAAAAATGTGGATAAGAATGTACGGAATAAATACAGTCAAGTCTAGGTAGTCAAATACAACATAATTAGAAAGAGGGAGACACTAACAGTTGGCAGAAAGGGAGGGCCCCAGCAACTGGGGAAATCAGGACAACCTTCTGTGATAAATGACATTTAAACTGAACCTTGCAAGTGAGGAGGGACTGTGTTCTAGGCATGAGGGACCTCCTATACAAATACATGGAGGCTGGAAATGATAGTTCTTGAAAAAGAAACAGCAAGTATGTATGCCAGACTGGCAGAAACATGGAATGTGTGGAGTGATGTAGGCAGGAGCCAGATCATGAAGGATTTGAAATGTCAATGGGCCAGCCCTCAGATAGAATATCCAAGCTGTTGTTAATGCAGGGGTATCTGATTCATTTGCACTTTGAAAAGCAGAAGAAAAAGCTACTCTTTGAGACGTGTTTTAAGAGTTCAGGTAGGGACCAGGTTTGGTCACTCAGCTGCTGCTTGGTCCTTCCTGGCCCACCTCACCCTCTCCTCCTCGCCTCTGGGGAAGCGGCTTGCTGGGCAGTGAGCTGGTCAGAAAGCCTAAGACTTGGGTTCCACCTCCCAGACCGATATGCTGTGTGGAGCTTCACTTTCTTCACATGTAACACAGAGGTGATACCTTTACCGCAGGCCTTGCCGAGTTTGTTGGGTGGTGTGATTTGGAGCTGGGAGAGACTTCTGGATGGTCTGGTCAGGGCTCTGGTAAGTGCTAGAAGCACTTTTTGAACCACATCATGTTCCCTAAAGCTTTTCTTGTTTTTAGTCTGTCGGGACTAAAAAGTGGGGCCTGTGTGTCAGAGTGGATAAACAGCCCAAGAGGGGGCCAAAGAACCGGACCCACATAGCCCCCAGCCCACCTCCCTTTGCCAAACCCCCTGGAGTTACAGCAGAGAAGAAGAGTCTAGGAATTGGGAAATGTGTTCCTTAGATGTGTTTTAATAGTTCAGTCTGTGGAAGATTAAATCATTTTAGGACAACGTTTCTTTGTTTATCAAGGTTCCTCAAATATGTTTCCATGGAGAGAAGCCTGATGTTTCGTAATAATCTGAGACATTCAGATTAGATACTTCAAAGTCATTAATTCTAGCTCTTAAATGAACCCAGGTAACTCCAGGCTACTTCCTCTTTCATATCATTGCAAAATAGCTGAGTCCAGTGGGCATTCATGTTCCACATTCTTCAGTGGGGTCATTTCTTTATTTCTCTTCTTCCTTTTATCTACCCCTAATCAGCTATGGCAAACAAACATGGCCCCTTGTCTGCTTCCTTCCATCCTGAGGAGACAGGGCATCCAGGAGGTGCTCTAGGCTTTACTATCCCCTCAGAGCCAGAAGGAGGGAAGGGCCACCAGGGCTCTGCCTACAGGTGCCAACATGGCGGGCAGGTCATACCTCCTCTCTCCTGTGATGCAGACACACTTCTATGTAGTTGTAGGATGGAGTTTCACATTCTTCCACTAGCCTGCACTATGCAACACAATCTGGCTCCCTCTCACCCTTTCCCCTTGCCAACCCCCTTAGGGGCATAGATGTCTCCCTAGAGGACAAGCTGCTCCATTTCTTGGTTGATCTCATAGTTAAACTCTCCTCTGGATCAATGCTTCTGATTCACCCCTTCATACCCCACACCCCTGGTGAAGGATTCTAACTATGGAGCAACATATATGATTCTAATCTTCAATGAATAATAGATGGATCTCTTGATGTATAGAGAAAGGAGCAAAGAACAGTAGAATAGGGAAGGACCTTTGGGACCTACCTCATTGTACAGATAAGGAAACTCCGCGAGGGGCAGGGATGGCTTACTCAGTGGCCTAAGAAGGTTCATGTGGCAAATCTCCTTCCTCAGACTCACACTTTCAAATACAACAACCAGACACGGTCTGTCTGTCTTTCTGTCTCTCTGTTTCTCCCTTCCTTTCCTCTCTCTCCGCTATCAATGCGAATTAAAATGTGTGTGGGTGTGTGTGTATGTGTGTGTGTGCGCCTGTGTCTTTATGTCTGTGTTCTGGACCAGGACTACCCCAGGCCACTATTATAATTTATGCTTGGGATCAGCACACTGAGAAACACTCATGAACCATAGAAAATTCAATAAAAGGAAATTAACCTAACGATTAAAGATATAAGAAGGGTGTGCTCACCAGCCGATCCAGGTACACACTATTCCCCTCTGTCTTCGTCTTTGCTCTGGCAACAGCACCTGGTTGAAAGAGAAATGGGCTTGTGTGACAGAGGGATAAGGGGGCTCTTTTCAGGGCCAAAGGAGCACTGACTCCTAGTCAAGGTGCCCAGGAAACCACACTAATGCCTCCAACCCCAAACTCCAGGACCAGGCAGGTCCCAAAGGCAGCTTCCTCTTCCCCTTTGAAATTTCCCAGTACTTACAGACCAGATACCACTCCTATCACAATATGTCATCATAACCACCACAGAATACAGTATTCCAAGGGCAAAAATAAGTTTACAGCCAAGAATAATTAACCCTGTAAAGTTAAGTATAATTCTCTGGGCCCAGGAGAGGGGAAAGGGGAGTGGATCTTTAATGGGGTAAGGATTGTCAGGGCCATTGCAATATTTTTTTAAATACATAGGAGAGAACAAAAGAAAGCACAGATAAGCAGGACAGTTCTGAAAATAAAATGTAGAATTTATATATATATATATATATATATATATGTACATATATATATACACACAACCATATATATATGAACAGGATTTTGTATTATATATACATATACATACACACACATATAATACAAAATCCTCTGTTTCAATGCCCTTCTGGACCTTCTTACCATTCCAGGCTTTTTACACCTCACTCTCCACCACACACTCTTTGACCTGGTGATCCTAGTCCCCTGGCTAGTCTACAAACAAGGTGCTCCATCTCTCTGCTCTGGGCATTTTTACAGGCCGTCCCCTTTCCTAGGACACTCTTCCATCTCCATTTGGACTTCTAACCTTTCTGGCTTCCTTTTAAGTCCCAACTAAAAGCCCACCTCCAATAAGAAGCCATTCCCAACCCCGCTTAATTCTGTTGCCCTACCTCTGTTAAATATTTCCTATTTATCCTATATATCACTTGCTTTGTATAAATTTGTTTGCATGTTGTCTCCCCATTAGACTGTAAGCGCTTTGAGGACAAGGACTCTATTTAACCAGGTTTTGTATCCCCAGGGCTTAGCACAGGGCCTGGCACATAGTAGGTGCTTAATAAATATTGATTGATTGGTACATATATGCACAGAAATGTGTGTATATTTCTATTTCATAAATATATATTATATATATGCATATTATATATATACATACATACATTTATAAAACTTTAATGCTAGTGGTACAAAGTAGAGATTCACATTTTCATAGATAGCATTCTCTTTGTGTTCTGTTGTATGAAAAAATGCTCTTTTGGTGTTTAAGGTCGCAATAAAATTTTTAGTTAAAAAAAGAACGAAATTGAGGGGATCATTATCAGATTCCTCCAAAGAATTTCTTTCCTGTCATGGCCCTGATGCCGTGGTTCATTGCCTTCCCTTTTTTTACAAAGAAGCAGTCAGCCTCACCTCTAACTTCAGCAGACAAAATTCCTCCAGGACAAGTGTCTTAGAGAAGGGGAGAATGCAGGACTCTGCAGAGTCAGAGGGGGAATGTCATTACCGTTGAAAAGAGAACAGGACCCCTTCCAAAAGCAGGTAGCATTTACTCGGGCTTTAAGGGAAGGGTAGGAAGTGAATCAATGAAGCAGGGCCAGGTCGTCATAGGAAGCTGCATTTGAGAACTACAAAGTCAAATGCTTGGAGCCATCTAAGGGAAAGACCATTGGGGGAGGGGAGTGGAGAGGAGGCAGTCTCTGTTTTGTAGGCAGCTCCTGTATACAATCCCAGACAATCTCTTCTCATTCCATGACTGAACTTGCAGAATAATCCCCAATTCTTTCTTTGCTTTGTTTCCAGGGAAGAGCAAGAAGAGACTTCTGCCATCCGAGTAGGATTTGTCACCTATAACAAAGTTCTCCACTTCTTTAATGTCAAGAGCAACTTGGCCCAGCCCCAGATGATGGTGGTGACGGATGTGGCAGAGGTCTTTGTCCCTCTCTTAGATGGCTTCCTGGTCAACTATCAAGAATCTAAGGCCGTCATTCACAAGTAAAAAATGGCTCATGGTTTTCAATGGAGATCTAATTTTTAAGCATTGCTGTGTCTCTGGCTGAATCAGTGCCACATAGCAAAAGAGGCCCAAGATACAGCATTGGCAAATCTAAGTTCAGATCTGGCTTGGCCATTCAGTAACCACAAGCCTTTGAGCCAGTTGCTTTATCTCTCTGGGACTCAGTTTCCCCATCTGAAAAAGGAAGGGGATAGAACTAAATGATTTCCCAGCTAGAAGGGACCTCTGAGATCTTCTAGTCCTATCAAAGGCTTGTTGGTAAATGTTTAACAACTGGCTTTCTGAAACAAAATAGCGTGTGCATGACTCTCTTTTCAATTTAATCTGAATTAGCATTTTCCCTTCACTTTCTTAAGTCTAGACATTCAGCCAAACAATAAATCAATTTATAGTGCTTGCCAATTTCTGAGGTGCAAATGTTCATGCTAAAGGTTTAATAATCATCTTAGGTGCCTGTACTAGCTAGTTCGGCAGACCCCTGACCCCCACCCCTGCCTGAATAAGATTCTCTTCTATAATCTTGAGGATCACAGATTTAAAACTGGAAGAGAGCTTAGATGCCACTGATTCTAACTTCCTTCCAGCCTCCCACGCTGCATGTGAGGAAACCAAGGCACAGAGAGGTTAAGTGATTTTCCCAGTGTCACATAGCTAGTGAGTGTCAGGGAACAAGGGAAGCAAAGGCACGGAAGCTCTCCTGACTCCAGGTCCAGTGCCCTATCCACCATGCCATTGGGGTGCCTCTCAATGAGAGTCAGAGGACCTGAGTTCAGTCACAGCTCAGCTATGAATCGGTGTGACCTTGGCCTGTGTCTCAGTCTCCTCATCCATAAAATCGGAGGGCTCAACCAGGTGGAGTAAGACTCTTGTCAGCTTTCAGTGTTCTAATTCTGTAATCTCACAAGGTGACTGATCTGTAATGGAGTAAATAAGGAGACCTAAGCTTCGTTTGTGGGGCTCTTCCACCACAATCCTTGATTTCACTGTCTAAGATCGTGGTCAAGGAATGCAGACATTCCCTGAGGGACTGGGACCCATCAAACGTGTCATAGTTGAAGCTTACCTATATTGGGTGTCAAAATAGGGCTGTTGTTGGGGGCTGAAAAGCTAAGGATTTCCTTTGGTAATGACCCATAACTCTTTTCTTGTAGCTTGTTGGACCAGATTCCAGAGATTTTTGCTGATTCCAATGAGAATGAGACAGTCTTTGCTCCTGTCGTCCAAGCTGGCATGGAAGCCCTAAAGGTTAGAACACTCCTCGGTCTGTGATCAGAACGTCTTTGCTGCATATTCATCTTTAAGGCCATTTGCTGGGGTCTGTGTGGGACTCTAGACCCTCAAGCAATGGGGAGAAATCACTTCAAACTCCCAAATTCTTCTAGTCTTTACCTTCCAGCCTGGAAACCAGCATGTACATTTCCTTCCTGGTTTTTATATGAACCTTATTTTTTCCAGTTTAAAAATTGTTTCAGCATTATCTCCTGTACTGGATAAGTGGGGCCAAATGTCTTAATTATTTTGCTCCTAGATGCTCAGACCTGTCTTGAGCCTTTGGACCCCTGAGTAATAAAAAGGGAAATTCTCTGCCTGGAAAGAGAGGCAGCTTAGTGTGGTGGAAAAACTTGTGGAGTTGGACTCAAGAGAGTTGGGTTCAAATTCCATCCTTAGTAAACAAGCATTTATTAAGTACTTACTGTGTGCCAGGCACCAAGGATGTGACCATGAATGAGGCTATCTCTCTGCTACTTGTTGCCTGTATGTCCTACTGATGTCGCTTAGTTTGTTTCTGTCTCTGTAAAGTGTGGTCATTAAATGAGATGACCTTTGAGGACCCCTCCCATTCTAAATCGCGAGAGGGGGCTGCCAGCTCATCTTGACTCCCCTAGTAATGGGAGCTCCAGAGAACCTTAGAGATCATCTGATCTGGAGGTTCTCACCCTTTTTTGTTCTGGACCCCTTTGGCAATCTGGTAAAGCCTGTGAACCCCTTTCTCAGAAGAATTTAGCATTCATCACTGAAAGATGTGCTAAGTTTCAGTTAGAGATTAGTGAAAATAAAAATGTAATTGTTCCTCTCCATGTTCATGGACAACCCCATCTCACCCCTAAAATCTACCTATGGAGCTCTTAGGGGTCCATGATCCCTGGGTAAATAACTCTCAATCTCATCTAAACTCCTCATTCTTTAGATGAGAAAACAGAGGGGAGGGGGAGGAATTGCAGAGCCATCCAGTCTCTGGGGCCAACTTGCTGATGTGCCTCTCTCTCCATGCCTAGCAAGACTGGACCCTGCGTGGCAGATCCAGAGGCCCTTCCTGAGGTGGCTCTCAAATGGTGTCCTGCCCAGGAGAGTCTGCCAGAGCTTGTGATTTTCTCCCATACCTTTCCAGAACACAGGGTAACTTCCACACCACAAGAAGGTATTGGAGGAGGGCTTTTTGGTCGTAGAATTGCTGAGACAGTATACCACCCAAATCAACTTAAACTGCCTCAAAGACACAAACTGACACTTAGAAGAATTTGAAATGAAAGCAGCTAAGTATAGGAAAGCTGCCTGTTTGTTTCATATGTTAAAAAAAATTAAGCGGAGGCATGCCCTTCAAAATGTGAGGCCTGGGGCTGGTAAGGGGACCGTTAATAAGCCCAGGGCTGAAGGCCAAGGAACCCAAATAGAAGAGCATAAAAGTGAAGGTTTTCTCCTGGAGGAGCCAACAGCAGTTATTTGGAAACTTTCCTCCCCCATGGGAATGATATCTTTGCTTGCTTGCTCTTTGATTGCTGCCAAGGAAAACCTCTCTGTAATCATCACAAGTAATAAACTTCCCAGGCCCAGCAGATGGTCTAGAAACAAACAGAATCCACATGCAAATGGACTTGTCAGAAAGATAAAGGGGGGCTCTTTGGAAACCTCTTGTGCAGGTTTTCTCTGAAAGTCTCTGGAATTCACCAGCATGGCTCCTTGACACTGTGCTTCCTGCTCTAAATGCTTCCATGCTCACAGAATCCGCTACTTTTCATAGGCATCTTATTTCTTCATATCCTATCCAATCCTTTCAAAATCAGACCCTGCCATGAATAAGGAGACGGCGTCACCACTTCATTTTTGGGAAAAACAGATCTTCCAAGTCACCGGAAATGACTTTCTCCACGACATTAGCGGAAGATAAAACTCCAAGCAGGAAATAAGTTCAGCAATAAATTACCTTTGTACTGAGGCCCAAAACATGTCACATTTTTGTAGGCTAAAGGGACTTCTCTTTAAATTATTTACAATACACACTTAACTTTCAGTTTGGGGGAAGGAGAACAGTGAGAAACAGACATGTAATTGTGTTGATAGAGGGAATTCCCAGATGAGAAAACTCCCTCCACCAATGCATAATAAAGGCCTAATTAAGGCCAGGTGAATGGAGAGCCTGCCTCAAATTCATTGAATGGCAAACCAAAGAGGAAGTTGGGAATTTCTAACCCCAAATCAGCCGCTTGTCTGGGAATCTCTGGCTCAAGATACAGGGTTTTGGAGAAAAGACTAAATCTTAACCTGGGGGCATTCTCCCTGGATTTTATTAACTGGATGTGGCATCATTTTGCCGAAAGAGTTCTAGCCTGCCATTATCATGGAGAGCTTTATAGCCTGGCAGATAGACCCCAAAGAAGCAAAGCCCAGAAGCTGGAGTCAGGGAGCAATGCCCAGACAAGAAGATGGGAGTGAAACACTCGGCGAAGAACCAAGATGCCTAGGAATAGAAACACAGAGATGCAGCCCTCATTTGGGAAGCAGCAGAGATGTGATGCCCAGGTGCAGGCCCATCAGGGAGCAGTATAATGATCTCTCCAGTGGATATCAGCCACCGTACCTCTGACTGCTCTGGTCACCTTGGACACCCACATAATCTCTCTGGGTCTCACTACCCTCATCTGTAAAATGAAGGTGTTAAATTAGATGTTTCTGAGGTGCCTTTCAGCTCTCAATCTGTAATCTAGAATGCTATAGACTTGATGTTTCTTGGCTCCCTGCTTAGAAAAAGTTTGATCTGTGGGTTTCATCCCCAATTCCTGATGGGGTAAAAAAAAAAAATGAATCTCAGAGTACAGATGAATCCACTTATCTCAGTTAAACTGTTCTGAAACTGACCTTGAAATCACAGCCATCTGGCCCCAGCTGCTTCTCTCCAACCCCATGTTCCAAGTCACCTCTGCACTCTCCCAGACTGTCTCTTCCTTTATTCAGTCTCTAATGAAGAGACGACCCTCCTCCTCACTTAGAGCCAGCCCTTCCTATCCCTTCTGACTGATCACCTGATTACCTCTAGCACTTCCACCTCCATCTCGAATCTCTCTCTTTCTGCTGATCCCTATGAACATAGCCAAGCCTCCCCTCTCCTTAACCTTCATTTGGTTCTGCCGTCCCTCAAGCTATCATGCTGTGTCCTCCTGCCATTTCCTGGAAAACCTGTCTGCATGCACTGCCTTTACTGCCTTTCCTGTTACTCACTTCTCACCCACTTGGAGTCTGGCTTCTACTCTCATCACTCAATTGAAACTTCTCTCTGCAAAGTTGTCAATGATACCTTAAGTACAAAACTCAGTGACCTTATCAGTATTGCTGTCTGCAGCATTGGACACTGCTAATGACCATCCCCTTACAGACACCTGCTCCTCCCTAGGTTTTCATGACACTGGGTGCGCTCTCTCTCTCTCTCTCTCTCTCTCTCTCTCTCTTTCTCTCTCTTTCTGTCTGTGTCTCCCTCTGTGTGCGTGTCTGTCTATCTGTCTCTTTCATCAGTTCTAATGAGTTTAAATATCAGCTCTATCCAGACAAATATCTCCAACCCTGGTCTCTCTCCTAAACTTTCTCTATGTCCCCAGCTGTCTACTGGACATCTCCAACAATAGTCTTCTCAAACTCATCATGTTTGAAACAAAACTTGTTGTCTTTCCCCCAAGCTGCCACCTCTTCATACCCTCCCTGTTTCTGGGGAGGGTCCCATCTTCTGCCCAGCTTCCTTAGATTGATCCTGGACCCTTCCTTTTCTGCCAAACTGATGCTCCTACCACACGTGATCAAGCAGCACCGGTTGTCCCTGCTTCCTCTGGGAGAAAATGCAAACTTGTGTTTGCTTTTCGAGCCCTTTGCTGCAGGTCTCCAGCATACTTTCCAGGCATGTTGCCTCCCATGTTCTAGTCAAAGATGCTTCCTTGCTGTTCTCTTTATACAACATTCCATCTCCTATCTCAGTGGCAGGAGCGTATGTCCCTCCTCATCTCTGCCTATAGGATCCCTGTTGCTGTTGTTGGAGCTGACTCTTTGTGACCCCACTTGGGGTTTTCTTGGCCAGGATACTGGAGTAAGTTGCCATTTCCTTCTCCAGCTCAATTTACATATGAGAAAACTGAGGAAAACAGGGTAAAGTCAAGTCATTTAAGTGACTTTAAGTCAAGTGAAGTTAAATGCCCAGGGTCACCCAGCCAGGAAGTATCTGAGGCCGGATTTGACTTCAGAAGATGAGTCCTCCTGACTCCAGGCCCAGCACTCTCTCCACTGAACCAGCTAGCTGCCAATAGGATCCCTAGCTCCCTTCATAACTCAGCTCAGGGGCCACCTCCAGTGGGAAGATCCTGATTCTGATCCAGATTCCCCCAGTTTCTAGGGTCCTCCCTCCCCGAAGTGGCTTTGTACTTTGTGCATATGTATTAGTTTTCTGTGTACTTGTTGCATCACTGCCCTGCAAGAGAATGTAAATTCTTTGAGGGTAAAGATTGTTTCGTTTTTGTCTCTGTATCTCCATTGCCTGATACAGTCAACATTTATTATTTCTGTGTAACAAAGTATAAAAGTAAGTTAGTTGTGGCCAATTTCCAGCGTCCACCTACATACAAAAGTGGTGTGAGGGATGTCATCCAGGAAGTGTCTGCTTAGAAAAAGGGGTGGCCAGGTCAGGGGCAAGGGCTAGCCAGTGAGCAGCCCAGGAACTGCCCAGGGTACCCATAGAATGAGGAAAGGCTCCTTCATGTTGGGAGGAAGACATGGACAAGTATCATATAGGAGGAGGCGTGAAAGGCTTGTGATCTGCACCGCTGGAGAGAGTACCCATATCCAAGAAATCCTAAACCCGTGGACTGCCCAAGTATTGATGGCTAGTCTTCTGCTAATCACAGGAAAGCAAGAGGTAGAGCCAAGCTTTGGAGGCCGATGACCTGAGATCAGAATCTAGTTCTGCTTTGGGATCTCCCAGTCTCTACAATGAAGGAACTGGACCACATGAAATCCAGGCTCCCTTCCAGAATTCACACCCCATGATCCTATGCAAACCTTACTCTGGTGCCTCCTGCTGGTGTAGAGCTAACTTGGAATTTTTCAAGGTTGTGCCAGCAAAATAATTCCTGCCCAACGAGAGACGCATTGGGGGTGGACCCAGCAAAGCATCTCGGTGTCCAGTAGTTAAGGACCAGCCTGGCAAAATGCAGAAAAGCTCTTCCTCAGAAAATTAGCCCCATGGTGTGAGTTGGGTTTCTTTTTTCAGCCACAACAAATCCCTAATAATAAATACTGCCCATTCAGGTCAAATGACCATAGGCCTAGCGCTGAAAAGAACCTCAGGGGCCCTCTAGTCCAACAGCCTCCACCCCCATTTTATAGATGAAGAAACTGAGGTCCCATGGGCTTAATTTATTGCACAAGGTCTCATGGGTGAGTTGGGAGAGACTCGTTCCAAGCTGTGAAGAGGCTGTGTGGTCTTCCTCCAGAAAGAAAGCCCCTACACAGCTGGACATACAGATCTCTGAAGCTTCACAGTGAGGAGTTAATGTCTGTCTCAGATCCCTTTGCCTTCTGGCTCTGTGATCCTGTGTAGAAATAAGACATTCCTAGGGACTTCCTTTTTTGGAAATGTTTTGACCCACAATTTCTCTTTCTCGTAGATTCTAAGCTCCCTGTGGGGAGAAGATGTGTCATTATTAATCTCTATTGTCTAGTACCTATGTACCCTGCACGTTTTTGTGGTCAAGTTTTTTCAGTCACGTGGGACTCTTCGTGACTCCATTTGGGGTTTTCTTGGCAAAGACACTGGAGTGGTTTGCCATTTCCTTCTCCAGCTCATTTTACAGACAAAGAACTAAGTCAAACAGGGTTAAGTGACTTGCCCAGGGTCACACAACTAGTAAGTGTCTGCGGTCATATTTGAACTCAGGTCCTCCTGACTCCAGGGCCAGTTCTCCATCCACTGAGCCACCTAGCCGCACATTACAGGTATTTAATACATGTTTGTTGAATTTAATTGAACTGAAGAATTAATAGTAATTAAATACCTGTGAGCTCTCCAAATTTACAGAGCTGCAGGACATGAAAGTTGATCCTGAAGGTTTCTAAGTAATCACATCGTGACGGAGGCATGTTCTTTGTCCTCATATTAGGCAGCAGACTGTCCGGGGAAGCTATACATCTTCCACTCATCACTGCCGACTGCCGAGGCCCCAGGCAAACTGAAAAACCGAGATGACAGAAAACTGATCAACACAGACAAAGAAAAGGTATTTCACCTGCAGCTGCCTTTTGTAGGTTCCACATTCCTTCATTCTTTAAGAAGCAGCAACATTCTTAGCCTCCCTAAACTGAAGGGGAGGGAGGGGGAAGGGGACTCGTATTCCCAACATCAGATTTTCCAAAGTATCTTTGTTCCTCAGTCGGTGACTAACTGCAGCTTTGTTTCTTGATTCCAGTGTAAACTGAGTTAATTCTGTTGGCTCCACTTCAGAGCCTTTGACCAAATGATCCTCCCGATCTAGGTGCCACAAGGTCAGAGCATCCCAGTGCCTTTCCTCCAAGTCTGGGAACGATTCATACTTCTCATTGCATCCAACCTGGATGATGTAGGACCCCCCCCCATGCTGCACCAACTGCCCCCTCCTCTCTAGCCTGTGTTTGAGAATCTTGATGCTTTATATCCCCAAGGAATTCCCTGCCCTTAGCTGGGCCCAGAATCATGTATCTGTGCAGAGTTCCCAGTTTGTATTTTGTTTCTAGACATATTTCTAGGACCACTTGTTTTGTTTTGTTCAGCCGTTGATACTTTTTAATGGATACTTGTATCCTTTAGGGAATAGTTTTCAGAGCAAGGAAATTTTGAAAATAAAAACATTTCTATTCAGACCACAACAGAGGTCTCAGTATCACAGAATTTTCTGTATGGATAACATTGTAGAGAGGAGGAAAGAGATTGCATAGTGAGAATGGTATGGACATGTTCTAATGGCGATGGTGTGGACCTGAACTAATGGAGATGGTGTAGACCTAAATTAATGGGGATGGTGTAGATTTACACTAATGGGGATGGTGTAGACTCGTATTCATGGGGATGATGTAGACCTGAACTAATGGAGAAAGTGTGGACCTGTACTAATGAGGATGGTATAGACCTGTACTAATGGGGAAGGGGATAGGAAGAAGAGAAATGTCTGAGTCTCACAGCTCCATTCCCCTTGGAAGCTAGAGCCAGAAGGAGAGGCAGAGCCAGAGGATCCCTGAGGTTCTGTGATGGCTACCCAAATCCTTGGGCTTGAGGCATGCCTATTAACAAGCTGATCAGGGGAAGCTAGAAAGGCCCTTTGAGATAAGAAACTGAGGCCCAGGGATCTGAGCCTCAGGCCGTTCCCTCCTGGACAGAGAAGTGTCCTTTTGTGATTGGTCCTTTCAGCCTCCCCTGCTCTGCTCACTAGGATGGGAACCAGATGGGCTCCTTCCCTACACAAGACACGAGGCTTTGCCCTCCTGTGAGCCTCATTTTCTTCCTCGGTCAGATGGAAGGCTTGCTCTAGATTGACCCTCCCAGGCTCCCAAACTATGAACCCACATGCCGGTTTAGTTTTCAGCTACTTTCGAGTTCAAGGTAACAGTCATTTATTAAGCACCTTCTCCATACCAGGTGCTGCACTAAGCAGTGGGGGTACAAAAGACAAAGGCCAGTCCCTGATCTCAAGGGGGGCAGTCTGACAGGGGAGGCAGCTTTCTAAGAACTATGCACAAATAGGTTATAGACAGGCTAACTGAAGATGAGCAAACGGAAGGCAGCGGCATCAAGGGGAGTTGGGAAAGCCTTCCGGGAGAAGGTGGGCTGGGAGCTGGGACCTGCAGGAAGCCAGGAGGCTGAGATGCGGAGGGACGGGGGACACCCAAGGAAAATGCCTCAAGTCAGGGGAAATGGAGTGTCCTGGCGAGGATCAGAAATTAATTAGAAATAATTCATTAGATTATATATGTTGTTATACATAATATATGATATGTTAATACGTATATTAGATATATACTTAATAATAATTAGAAATAAATTAATCTAAGGAGTTAATTTTTTACATGTGTGTGAGTTTTCTTTTTCATTTCTGCCTCCAGACTCTTTTCCAGCCACAGACAAACATTTACGAAGCCCTGGCTAAGGACTGTGTGTCCAACGGCTGCTGCGTGAACCTCTTTCTCTTCCCCAATCAGTACGTGGACGTGGCCTCAATGGGCCTGGTGACCCTGCAGACTGGAGGCACGCTGTATAAATACAACAATTTCCAGGTAGTCATCCCAACAGCAGCCACATGTTTCTGATGGATGCCATCTGCTTCTTCTCCCACTGTGCAGGTTTCCAGCTCCTCATAGGTGTGAAGTCTCTGCCCCCTTGTGGACAGAACACAAACCACAACCGCATGGATGGGTGGTCCACTCTAAACCTCTCCTTTGACACAAGAGAGAATGAGGCCCAGGGAGGTTGAGAGAGTGGTCTGAGGTCACACAGGTGATGAGCAGCACAGCTGGATTTCAAACCTAGGTTATCTGACCCCAGGTCCAGTGCAGGCCCCAGAATATTGGGCACATATTGTGTTCACTTAGAGTTAATGGAATCATACTCACCAACAGGATGGAAAGGAATTTAGTATGTTATCCATTTATGTAGATTTTGCCTACTTTAACTGAAGAAAATCAAGATCATAGAAGGTTAGTGGGTGGAGAGTCAGTCTCAGAGGCAGGAAAGCCTGGGTTCAAATCCCACCTCTGACTCATGCTGTTCATGCCCCAGCTGATCACTTCACATTCAGTGCTCCAGACGAGTCTTTAAGACTCAAATTTGTTGAGAAGGTGTTGACTTACATTGGTAGAGGAATGTCCTCAACCAGACCTCCTTCAGCTAATGAAATCACAGGTCTGGGGTGGAGGTGGGGAGAAGCAAAGCTAGAGCCATAGGGTCATAAATTTGACTGGAAGGATTTCTGGAGTTTGTCAAGACCAGCTTCCTGACTTTGCAAATTAGGGAGAAAGGTTAAGGAGTTTCAGAGTCTCTCCCTGTGTCCCCAGGAAAGCCACTCTGTCTCTTTGGGTCTCAGTTTCTTCATCTGTAAAATTAAGACACTGGCCTGAACGACTCGAGGTCCTACACATCTCTCAATCCAGGACCCTATTGCACCAAAGCCTCACAGGTAATAGAAAAAGAGCAGAGGCAGCACTGACTTCAGGTCCTCTGACCCCAAATCTACTGGCTAAAATATAAACATTGAATGGTTTCAGTAAGATGACTTTTAGTTATCCAGTTTTTATTTCACTAAAGATACTTTGGGCAAATGAAAACACAATGTCCTAAGGGACTTCTGATTCCATCGATGTGGACTTTGCTCCAAAGAGAGATCACCGTTCATACTTGCGCACGCTCATGTCCAATGTTCCTACAGGCCCCAGGTTGTAGGATGCTTGAACAAGGCCTTCCATTCATTGGATGTAGTTTGCCACAGCACATCCCAAGGTACTAGAGGCCTTCCTCAATGTCTCCTGAACCTGTGAGAACCAACAGAAGCCTCTGGCCATCCATTGTCCTCCCCCACCCTTACCACATGATCAGTCCATCTTCTTTTCCTATCCCACATTTCCCTAATGACATCTTGTACTTTTGTTTCTTAAGCTTCCACGGTCATCCTGTTCACACCTACTATGGTTGTGTTCCCTTCATTGTCCTCTGTATTGTTGCTGAGTTGTTTCAGTCATGTCTGACTCTTTGTGACCCTGTTTCAAGGTTTTCTTGGCAAAGATAGTGGAGTAGTTTGCCATTTCCTTCTCCAGTTCTTTTTACAGATGATGAAACCTAGGCAAACAGGGTGAAGCGACTTGCCCAGGGTCACACTGCTAGTATGAGTCTGAGGTCAGATTTGAACTCATGAAGATGAGTCTTCCTGATTCCAAGCCCAGCGCTCTATGCACTATGGTGCCACCTAGCTGCCCCATCGTCTTCATTTTCTTCCATAAGATCCCACTCATGACATGGAGGGGATCCTGGATCCTCAGAGGCAATGCCAAAGGAATATAAGCTCAGGGAGGCTCTGCCATGGTGGAAAAGCTTTGGGGACAGTCCTAGGAACAGACTGGCCAAGATAAGTGGAGAGCCTGAGACCCAGCACTGGGTCATTGGGTCATGAATTCTTTGGCCATGGAAATACATGAGACAAAGAAAATCACCAAATGGGCAGTGGAATAAAAGGTGAATTAAAGGTACTTAACGTATCCAACAACTGACAGCAAAGTGAATATCCAAGAACCCTCAGCCTTGGAAAGAAAAGGCAAGGCTGGGCTGGAGTCAGCTACGCCATGTCTCCAGAGCAATTGCTCATTGTTTCACCTTGAAAATTGGCAAATGCTACAACCAGGGCTTAATTTATTGTGTTGTTGGTTGTCTAGACTTAAGAAAATGATGGAGGAGATGTTAATGATGCTGACCAAACCGATAAGTGCATCCCCAATTTTCAGAGAGCCAGTTGTTAAACATTTACCAGCACACCCTTGAGAAAAGGCTTTGATTTCCTCACCTATCAAATGAAGTGGTTGGACTAGCCAGCTTCTCAGGTTCTTTTTAGTTCTAATGTTTGTGAAAGGTAGAAAACATCCCCAGAGAAGAGGGCCCAAAAGGGCCCTCTTCCCTGGCCGTGCATCCTGGACAGTACACGGTCAGAATTCTCTCCCTAAGATCTGCAGAAGCTAATTGTTTTGTCTCTTAGTTTCCCCACCTGTAAAGTGGAATCACAGTGCCCATTCTGCCCCCTACCTCCCTGGAGTATTATAAATGTAAACATCTGTGTGTTCGGGTGGAGTCTCTTTCCTTGTGCTTTTTCCACTCTCGAGTGGACAGCGACAGGCCGAATGTGTTTTTCAGAAGCACCTGGACAGCCAGACATTCTTGAACGACCTCAGGAACGATGTCCAGAAAATGACAGGATTTGACGCTATCATGAGGGTACGCACCAGCACAGGTAAGTGTTGGAATCCCAAGTTGAGGGGTTACTCGCCTGTGCATTGGCCTGATCTCTGAGCCTCCCTAGCAGCCAGAATGGGGAGGCGTGTGTCTGTGTCATCTCAGTACGTGGGGCCTACAGGGTGGGGAGCGTACGGCAGACCCGATCTGACTCCACTTTCTTCCCTGTAAATGGACAGCATTGGATGAAGTGATCTCAGAATCAGTGACCCCCTAAGATGAGAGTCATTGCTACCTGTGTTTGGCAGAATCGATTCTGTGCAATTTAGGCTGACTCAGTCCCCTGCAGTGACGAGAGTCTCTCTTCCACCAAAATGAAGGAAGGAGCCATCAGAAAAGACAAATTTTGTCTTCTCTCCCCTCTGAAATTAACTTAAAGGTGTTTACATCATGGCATTTCAAGTTCAAAAGGCTCTCACCAGCATGGGATAATGAACTTAGAGTCAGGAAGGCCTGGGTTCAAATCTTTACTCAGACACTGGGCGAGGCAGTGAACTTCCATCTCCCTCAGAATTCTCATCTGCAAATGGGAACAATGATAACACCCACATCCTCGAGTTGCTGGGAGGATGATGCGAGATCATATTTGTAAAGCACTTTGCCGGCCTTAAAGCGCTATGGAAATGCTAGCTTTTATTAGATAATAATAAAGCAATGATAATAACAAGAAGCTGTGGCAAAAAGGAATGAGGAACAGATGTCGGTGACTCAACATACAAATAATGAGATCTACAAAGTCTCAAAAGTTACATTCTTGGGGCAGCTGGGTGGCGCAGTGAGTAGAGCACCGGCCCTGGAGTCAAGAGGACCTGAGTTCAAATGTGGCCTCAGACACTTGGCACACTTACTAGCTGTGTGACCTTGCGCAAGTCACTTAACCCCAACTGTCCGTCCTTCTCCCCGGCAAAAAAAAAAAAAGTTACATTCTTTGTTGATTCAACCACTATATGTCTGTTGTGGCCTCAGTTTCCTCTTCCATAAGATGAGGGAGTTTGGATTCTGTGAGCGCTAAGGTCCGTTCTACCATTAAATCTGTGTTCCTATGATCCTAGGCCAACCCCTCCCCCCACCTTGAACAAATGAGGAAATTAGCCTCTCTGGGGATGGGAATGATTTGCAAAGACTGCACAGCTAACACATAGCAAGGGCAGGATTCTAACGCATGGGCTCAGGCTCCAAATCATCTCTCCTCTACATGTGGAACTCACTTTTAAAAGAGAAATGAGCCCCTCAGTCATGAACTGTATTGTGTCCCTTATTTTCTGAGCCTGGAAATAAAGAGTCAAGACATGCTGGCAGTGTGGCCGCTGGAGGAAGGGAGATGTAGATGGCTGGCTGTTGTGATCGTGGCCGATGCCGCTAATGACCTTCACCTTCTCAGAATGTCCTCTGTGGGCGATCGTGTCTTAAGAGAACAGGAGCGTCCCCTCCGAGGGATATAAAAGGACAGCCAAGACAGTGACAGATGCTCCCATATGTCACTGACTCAGTGAATGTGGAAGGGGAATCCACATCCTCTCACGTGTGGCTATATCTCCCATTAATGCAGCTTGCCACCCATCCACGCTTTCTCCAAGCTCTTGCCCATGTTCTTTCGGTCAGTCAGTCAACAAGCACTTACTAAGTACCTACTATGCGTCAGGGATTCTGTCAAGGAATCAAAGCCAAAAACGAAACGGTCCCTGCCCTCAAGGAGCATAGATTCTATAGAGAGAAATGTACATCAGTAGGTCCATCAGTCTCCAATGGAGACTCTGCCCAAAATGCTGGAGGCTCAGAAAACAGATAAAACATGGAAAAAGCAGGGAGCTGTGATCTGCTCAGCCAAGAATTCATGTTTCCTGATTTCAGGTTTCAGAGCCACAGACTTCTTTGGTGCCATTTACATGAACAACACTACAGATGTAGAGATGGCAGCTGTGGACAGCGACAAAGCCATAACGGTGGAGTTCAAGCATGATGACAAACTAAACGAAGACATCGGCGCCCTCATCCAGGTGAGAGGCTGGCTTGGCAGCTCACATCCCTCTGCCCCTCACTCAGCATATAAAGAGAAGGGGCAACCGACCCCAGCCCTGCTAGAGCTTAGATTCTCCTGGTAACCTACTGTCTTTAAAAAAGAGGAAAAAAAAATTGTATTGCTAGCTCTTGGGTTTGGCTCACTTAGATTTCCCACTCTCCACCTCCCCCTCTCCTGGGAACATACATTTTACTAAAGTTCTATGTCATTGGCTTTTAAGGCCAGTCTCTGACTTTTCTCCATTCACAGGGTATTTTCTTCCCCAAAGTGTCTGAGGGTGGATTTGAACTCAGGAAGATGAGTCTTCCTGGCTCCAGTCCTGGCACTCTATCCACTGAGCCACCTAGCTGGCCTTATACTGGGATTACTTGGGGTTACAAAGACTAAAAGGAAACAGTCCTTACCCTCAAGGGATTTACATTCTATGAGGGTATACAGCTAGGTACCAGACATGCTGGGAAATGCTTTAACAATCAGCACTTGGGAGGGGAGGATGTGTGCACAATTTGTGTTATTAATATCATCTCTATCACTTTCTTAAGTTGATAGTCAACAAAATGATAAATCAAGCCCTAACTTGTAGTATTTACCAATTTTAGAGCTGCAGATGCTCACACTGAAAATTTAACAGTCAGCTTTTGTGAGCCTCATCAAACTTCTATTACAACATATAAACAGACAGGTAATCATCTGAGGTGGGAGACAGTTCTCAGGGGATTAGGGAAGGCTTCTTGTAGGAGGTGGCTCCAGCCTTAGAGGAAGATAGAAATCCTAAGAGATGGAGTGAGGAAGGCGGGCATCCCCATGATGTTAAACCAGGAAGGCTTAATAGGAAGGAAAAAATTTGCTAATTGTTCTTCCCTCACTTCACATAAAACACTGAGTTCTGAAGGAAGGGTGTCAAGCAAACCAAGCTGTACACAGGCACACTATGAGGGGACTGCAATAGAACTGACTAGCATTTATTAAGCACTTACTGAATGCCTTGTGCTGTACTGAGCACTGAGGGGATGAATGGAAAAGTGGGGCATTTCTGTCCCCTTAAGGAGCTTTCATTCTAATTAGGAGAGGCAACACAGTGCATGCAATATGCACGGTAGGCACCTAATTTACTGAATGAATGAAAGAATAAACAAATGAATGAGAGAATAAGCGAAAGAGACAAAGAAAAAGAGAGAGGGAAGGAGGGAGAGAGGGAGGGAGGGAAGAAGACAGAGAGAGAGAGAGAGAGAGAGAGAGAGAGAGAGAGAGAGAGAGAGAGAGAGAGAGAGAGAGAGAGAGAGAAGAAAGAATGCCAGACCAGCGGGCTAAGCCTGTGGCTTTCCCCTTGGCCTGCAGTGTGCCGTGCTCTATACGACCATCAGCGGGCAGAGAAGACTGAGGCTCCACAACATCAGCCTGAACTGCAGCAGCCAGCTGGCAGACCTGTACAAGAGCTGTGAGACAGATGCCCTCATTAACTTCTTTGCCAAGTCAGGTAAAACTCTTCTCTTGAATGGGGGAGCTACACCGGCCTGGGGTGTTGAGGTGTTTGATTGGTTGAAAGATACTCTTTTCCCTAGAATCCTACACTTGGGTGAATGTGCTCTGGAGCCCAAAGTGAGGGACCAGCCTATCTCAGTGGCGATACAGGGAGGCAGCTGGATCTGTGCCTTCCATAACACTGGCACCATGCTGGGCACAGCTGCCCCAGCCAGTGGGCCTATGGGTCATGGGCTCTCCTCAGTCCTTCTCATTGCCTGATTGGGGATCTTCCTTCCCCAGTCTCCTGCTGTCTTGGCCTGTCCATCCACGAGTTTCTTCATGGGAAAAAGAAAAGAACTCATTGGAAGGGCTGCCCAAGAGTGAGAAGCCACAGAGAACATTTGGTTTGAAGTTAGGAAGACCTAGGTTCAAATCGCACTTCAGACCCTGGACAAATCACTGACCCCTCTCTGTTCCTCTTTTCCTTCAACTATAAAATGAGGGGGTTGGACTCAGTTGCCTCTAGGGATCCTTCCAGCTGTAATATCTATGATCCTTTGAACTGGTAGGAGGTCCTGCTTCCACAGCAAGCTTAATAGATAAGAGACCTAGACCTGGAGTCAGAAGAGCTGAGTTCAAATCTAACCTCAGAAACTTACTAGCTGTGTGACCTTGGGCAAGTCACTTACCACTGACTCAGTTTCCTCAACTCGCAAATAGGGATAATAATAGCAGCTGACTCCCAGGGTTGTTTGAGGATCAAATGAAATTATATTTGTAAAGTGCTCAACACAGTGCCGGGCCCTGAACAAATGTTTGTTTCCTTCTCTTGTTCTCTATCTCCATGTCTTAGATATCCCCCAGACCTTTTTTCACTCTCCATCCCAGAGTGCCCATCCTT
Source organism: Phalanger gymnotis (assembly GCA_028646595.1). NCBI lineage: Eukaryota > Metazoa > Chordata > Mammalia > Diprotodontia > Phalangeridae > Phalanger > Phalanger gymnotis. Next base: position 356,880,970 of record CM053623.1, read on the forward strand.
GAAATCTCCCAAACCCCCCTGCCCCCTCCTTTGTTCCCCTTTTCCTTAAGAGAAGGGAACCACCCCCAGGAACTTAGAACTGGGACCACAGGCTCCTGGCAATACCAAGTGGAACCCTGAGTGTATTTTCCCCTAGAAATGCTGAATACAATTCAGTTTCATTGAAAATAGAAGCATTTTTATGTGTGACTGGTCACTTCTACGGTATCATTCTTGGAGAGCGTTCAACCCTACTAGCTCATGTGCCCTGTCCCAGAAGCCTAATCGGCCTTTAGGACATTGTTTTGATGGAGAAAACAGGCCAGGGGTCTAAGCCACAGACTCACAAATGCACTTTAGAGCCACAGTTCAGGTAAGTTGGGGCTGTCTGGACAAGCTTTCCCTGCCAAGGAATACCTCCATTAACTGTTTCACAGGGTAATTGGAAAGCTCAAATGAGGACAAGTAGGTAAAAGTGCTTTTTAACCTTCTGAGCACTAGAAAGCAGAAATTCAGCCTGGGAACTGGACCTAGAAGGACCTATAGAAATACAGTTGTCGAAATGTTTTTTAAAAGCGAGTTCACAGACCCCAGGCTAAGAATCTTTGGTCCACAGCACACCGGCCCTCTCAGAATCCAGGTCCTCTAGGCAGACAGGCCCAGGAGAAGGCCTCAGAGACACTGAGCAGACCATGCTTCATGGAGGGTGATCGTTCCGAGTCACAGGAGCCACACAAATGGAAGGTCTGTCACCTGCACCAGCAGACAGGGCCACAAGGCTGAAGCAGGAAATATTTGCGGGGTCACAGGAAATGAGCTTAGGGGCCATCTCAACCTGTGCCTGTAGAGGAGTCCCCTCCCCATCCCTAACAGCCTTCTCAGCAGCTTTAACTGTAGGACATTCTTCCTGACCTCCTGCTGGCATCTTGCCCACCTTGTTCCTAATTCTAGGGTCTAAAGAGAATAAGTCAAATCGCTCTTCCATTCAATAGCCCTAAAGATATTTGAAGACAGCGACCACGGTCCCTCAGTCTTCTGTTCTCAGGCTAAATATGCCTGGTTCCTTCAAGCAGGCTTCACCCAGCAGAGACTAGAGTCCTTTTACCATGTGGCTGCCCTTCTCTGGGAGCTCTCCAGCTTACCATTACCCT
>CM053623.1:356882599-356908235 GCA_028646595.1 Phalanger gymnotis
GCTCTGGCTCTGCTTTTGTTTCCACAGCACACAATGGATGTCAAGAGTGAAACTCTCCCAGCTGCCATTCGCTGCTCTGAAGAGCGTCTCTCGGAAGGAGGAGTGTTCTTATTGGCTAATGGGCTCCGGATGTTCCTGTGGCTGGGAGTAAGCACACCACCAGAGCTGATTCAAGGAATATTTAACGTACCCTCCTTTACACATATCAACACAGAAGTAGTAAGTTCCATTTTTCCTTTTGGGGTGTGATAGATATGGAGGAGTGAGGAGAGGGTTGTGGCTGAATTCAAAACAAAAACTCCTTCACTTTTCTCCTTTTAACAACCATCTACAAACTGCAGAAAGGAAAAAACCAACAACACTCATAGCGCTACATGAGAAACAGATTGTAATATGTAGGCTAAGGTCGAGGGAGGAAGTGCAGGGGAACTAAGTATTCAATAATCTTACATGATGACTATGCCACAGATTTTGGTGCATCACATTTAGATGTCCCCAACAATGTATAACGGAACACACAGTTGTCCTCTTGTATTGGAGAAACACAGTTATTCTAGAGAAAGAGCATGTGGGTCTCTAGACAAGCTGTAGGGATGCCTTTTTCTTGGAGGAAATGGCAACAATCTGACCCATCGCTTCCAGGCATTCCGGTGAGGCACTGAAAAGTAGAACAATTATTACAATGGATATGACATTGAACTGTTTCCAGGCACGTGCCCCAGAGGAGGGCTGAATCCACAGCATGTGGGGAGATTTGAGGCTGACTCGTCACATGCATGGGAGTGACCTTGACATCATTTGAGACTTCCAGATGTGGGGTGGTATCAATCCACACTATCTCATCCTGTGAGATTCCTGTCCCATAAACGCGCAGTATTCTGAAGGCCTCCCTCCGGGTCTCCTCAATTTCCTGTGGTACCAGCATGGCCTGTGGCCCATCCAGCCATTAGCCTTTCTTTTCACTCTGTGAATGACTTTCTTCTTCTAATCACGTGTTTCCTGGACGACATCCTTTCCACCAATTTTTGTACACATCGTGATGAGCATATGTTGTAACCCATTGGGACCCAGGATGAAGCTCTCTATCATCTTTGAATCACCCACCATTTTTATTCTGTAGAGATCGTGGCATTCCATGGCTCATCTTACCACCAGAAGAATCCCGGCCTTTTCACTATAAGAATGTATGACCTCTGTAAATAATTAGTGCTAAAAAGCTTACCAATGTAGTGCAGTAACAGAGTGCCAATTCTGGAGTCAAGAGATCTGGGTTCAAATCTCAGTTTGGTTACCATATGTGTGACCTTGGGCAAGCCCCTTAATTTCTTCAGTCCTCAGTTTCCTCATCTGTAAAATGGAATGTGGCTAGATATATCTCTTAAGGTCCCTTCCAGATTTATCTCATGTGAACAAATAATAAACTTTAGAAAATCTTAAGAGCACATTTTTAATCATAAGAAAAGGAAAGATCATTGAAAAGAAAACCATCTCCCACTAAAGAGACTGAAACCAAAAGAAAAAAATCTGGAATGCTGCATGGAAAGGTAAATGAACCTAGGAAATATTTTTACCCAATTTAGGGAATAATACAATTCCCTCATTATTCTACAAGTGTTTATTCATTGCCTACTACAGGACAGGCATTGGGAACAGAAAGCGCCGCCCCCTCCAAAAAAAACCCTAAAACAAAATAGACCCTGCCCTCAAATAACATATTCTATTGAGGGAACCACAGGTACAAAGTCAGGCTAGGGCTCCTGTGGGAGGGGCACCTGAACTAAGCCTTAAAGGGAACTAGAGTTGTTATATTCAGGTTTAACACAGGTGAAAATATGATACACTGATTGTCCAGAAAGTTAGCAAATGAAACAGACTGGGGTTGACCTTTGTGTTCACGGTGCATTGATTTATTTAACTGATGGCTACCACCCTGAGGAGTAGTTAGTACTCTCAAGTAGAATGCCAGAATCTCAGAGCTGGCAGTGACCTCTGGGGTCCCATCCTGTCCCACCCATTCAGACCAGGATACTGGCCAGTGGGCATTCAGTCAGAAAATATATGTAGGAGGAAATACAGGGACTTCACAATATTTTCAGATAAAAGCCTATCTTAATGGCTCATACAACACACAAAGTGGGAAATAGTGCTGCATTTCCCACCTCTCTTACAGCTTATTTCTGAAAACAATATTGGCCATTGTTTTTTCTGTGAATTGTAGTTCCAGGATTCATGTTAAATGTTCCCCAGGACATGCTTCACAGATGATGTCTGTGCTCTTGGCCATCTAAACTAGGGGTCAATTTTGGGATAGTTCTGAGCATTAATAGAAGAAACCTGGGCAGCTTCCTGTTATCCTTAACAGAATACATAGGGATAGATTACAGCTCCATAGTCCACTAACCAGATCAAAGGACACTCTCGGCCCCATTTATCCAGCTGAAATTCAGTCTGGCAAAGTTTATGAAGTATAACAGAGATCACTGGAGAGAAGTTGGTTCTAGAAATGCAGTCATTCTACCACTAACCCCACACCTGTGAAGGAAGTCACAACTCCACAAAAGGGGAATAAAAGACCTTTCCCCAGCAACATAACTTTGGGTTTTTTCACCTAGAAAAGAATGAGTCAATGGATGAATGGGATAAGCCTTTATTAAGCAGTTACTCTGTGCCAAGCACTGTGCTGTGTTGGAGATACAAAGAGAGTCCCTGACGTCAAGAAGTTCATTCTAATGAGGGAGACCATATGAATAGGGAAGACTTGAAGAGTCAAGTGCACAAAAACATGTGTAAAATAAAACATGGTACCTTTGTCAGTTCCATTATGTGCCCAAGTCAAAGTGCCAGAGGATGATTCTGTTTGCCTGATACAGAGATACATCACTGTTCCCTCTTTGGAACTTTATTCCAAAATTAACTGGGTTATTCTTATTGTTGGTATTTTCCCCAAAAGATAATTCTATTTCCATGGTAAGAGTGGCAAATATGAATGCAGGAAGGAGTTTTAAGTCAAGTTAACACTTCAATCATTATCCAATTTGGAAGTCCAATCCACCTGTCTCAATGTCAACTGGGTATAAACACAATCCTTTCAAGTAGGCCTACTTGAATCTTAAATTTAAATTCTCTTGATGCAGACATCACTGCCTGAGGTGGGGAGCCCATACTCTCAGAAACTGAGACTGACCATGAGTCATATCCAACAGAAGAAACCGTATTCAATGAAGGTAAGCAATCAGACTTGTTCATTCTGTAAGTATTTCATTACTTTTGAGCAGAACTCTACTAGACAGTAAACCAATCAAAAATCTGATAGTATTTGTGATGTTCCGCACCCGTGGACCCCACCCCCTACTCTGCAAAGAGCAGGGCATGTGTCTTCTCATACCTTTTCATTGGGTCAAGCTTGTTCTTGGTAACCTTTGCAATATTCATTTTGGATTGATTTGTGGCTTTTCTTCTCACCTCCTTTAACATAGCTGAACCATACCTCCCCACTGACCCAGATACTATGCTTATTTTACAAAACTGACTTTTCCTGATATTTTCCCCATGTTGCTCTCCCCTTCCAGAGAGCTATTTCCTACAACAATTTTTTTCAAAGAAAAGAGGAAGATAAAAAAATTTCGGCAAAACTAATGAATACAGTGAAAAATTTATTGTATACAGTATTCCACAACCAAGGCCCACGACCTCCCCACACCTGCAAATGAGTAGAGGAAATGTTCTGCTCCGTCCCTTCCTTGGGGCCAAGCTTGTTCTTTTCAATTTCACATTTTTTGGTTGTTCACGGTAGTCCATCTTCCCTTTGACATTGTGCTCACGCTCCTCTCATCAAGGTGAGATAGCAGACTCTGCTCTCCATATCACACTTGGCTCCTACCGACTGACCTCACCATTAATTAAAAACCATGAGGTTTTTTTTTTGTTTTGTTTTTTACGAGGAAATGCCATCAGGCTATTTCTTCCCCATCTTGTACTTCGGTAGTTGGCTTTTTTTTTTTTTAAACCTAATGATGAGGCAGCTGCGTAGTGCAGTGAAAGGAGCACTGGATCCAGTCAGGAAGAGCTCAGTTCAAATCCATCCTCCAACTCTGGCTAGTTGTGTGACCCAGGGCAAAGTAGTTAACCTCTGTTTGCTCATTTCCTGATCTGTATAATGAAGATAACAGCACCTACCTCACTAATCAAATGAGATAAGATTTGGAAAGCACTTAACACACCACCTGGCATAAAGTAGGTGCTTAATAAATGCTTGTTTCCCAGAGATCCAAGCTTTTGGGGTAAAAACTCACTCTCTGACAAAAACTGCCAAGAAAACTGAAAAGTAGACTGAGAGAAACTAGGCATAGACAACATCTCACACACTACAGCAAGATAAGGTCAAAATGGGTACATAACAGACATAAAGAGTGATATCATAAGCAAATTAGGAGATCATGGAAAAATTTACCTGTCAGATCTACGCATAAGGGAAGAATTTATGATCAAACAAGAGATAGAGAGGATCATGAGGGGTAAAATGGATAATTTTGATTACATGAAATGTAATTAGTTTTGCACAAACAAAACCAATGCAGCCAAAACTAGAATAAAAGCAAGAAACTGGGGAATAAAAATTTACATCGAGTTTCTCTAATAAAAGCTCAACTTCTCAGATACATAGGGAACTGAGCCCTACTTATAAAGAATAAAAGCCATCCCCAATCGATAAATGGCCAAAGGATATATATGAACAGGAAGTTTTCAGAAGAAATCAAAACTATCCATAGTCATATTAAAGAATGCCCCAAATCACTAACAATTAAAGAAATGCTAATTAAAACGACTCTGAGGTAACACCTCATATATATCAGAATGGCTAACATGACAGGAAAGGAAAATGACAAATGCTGGAGGGAATGTGGGAAAAATAGGGACAGTAATGCATTGTTGGTGTTGTAAACTGATCCAACCATTCTGGAGAACAATTTGGAACTAAGCCCAAAAGGCTAAAATTGTGCAATACCACTACTAGGTCTGTATCCCAAGGAAATCAAAGAAAAAGAGAAAAGACCTATATTTACAAAAATATTTCTAGTCACTCTTTTTAGTGATGGCAAAGTACTAGAAATTGAGGGAAAGCCTTATCAACTGGAGAATGGCTGAACAAGTGGTGGTACATGATTGTGATAGAATATTATTGCTATAAGAAATGATAAGCAGGTTGGTTTCAGAAAAACCTAGGAAGACTTATGTGAACTGATGCCAAGTGAAATGAGCAGAACCAGATTGTTGTACATTATTAGCAGCAGTATTGTAATGAATGATCAATCATGAAAGATTTACTCTGATCAATACAATACAATGAACCAAGACAATTCCAAAGAACTCACAATGAAAAATACTATCCACCCCCAGTGAGAGATTGCATGCTCTTGATTGCATATTATTTTTTCACTTTTTCTTTCTTTCTTTGCAATGTAGCTAATATAGAAATGTTACCCATGACTTCAGATGTATGACAGGTATCAAATTACTTGACTTCTCAATGGGCACAGGAGGGGCTGGGGAAATGAGAGAATTTGAAACTCAAAAAGAATGAATGTTAAAAAAATTAAAAAATGATAAAGAAAATGGAATCAAAACATTAAAATACAATAGAAAAAAAAAAGCTTGTTTCTTTCCTTCCTATTTGTTGTCATCGTGTTAGAATATTAAGCCCTTTTTTCGATACTAACATAGAGGCTAGCCCGACCAGCTCTACAAAGAAAAGCACAGGAAGAACAGGAAAGAAGAAAAAAGAAAAAAAAAAGGGGGGGATATAAACCATTGAAATGGGGTAGGAAGGACAGGACCAGCACAATGGCTGTCACCTCTGCCTGATCATGTCTTCTGGGCTTCATGAGCAATTAGGCCTGTCTTTCTCACACTCATGACAATAAAAATTACACTGGCATGTCACCCAATTAATTTTTTAAATTAGGTAAACGTTTGCCAGTTTTAAAACTCTAGGCATCTTTGTCAGGAGGGGGGGGCGGGTTATTTTTAAGCTTACGAACACTGCCTGAGGTCTCTGGTGACTGGATATTTTTTTTTCCAGCTTACCATCGTGAAGCAGCGAGAGCAGCCAGAGGTGGTTTTCCGACAGTTCCTAGTGGAAGACAAAGGTCTTTATGGAGGAGCATCTTACGTGGATTTCCTTTGCTGCGTCCACAAAGAGATCTGCCAGCTGCTGAGCTAGAGGCAGCTGCCCTCTCCATCTTTTGGCATCTCCCCATTTCTAAGGGGATGATACTCCCTTGGTCACTGTCCTTCGAGAAGGTTTTGCATCGGGCTTTCCCCAAGGCTTCCTTTCTGTATGGTTTCTGGTTTCTGAATCTACATTGCTCATCTTCTCTATCTAGTAGCCTACAGAGCCATGTTCAGGTATCCAGCTTAAGACAGACAGGACGGTCAGCCCTGAAATGTAGGGAAAGCACCTATTTCTGATGGCAAATTTTAAAACTCTTATCTAAGTCTATGCATTTCATATGAGGCAGAGTTTACAGGACTCATTCTCAATTCTTTCTTTTCTATTCCTATAAATTATAAAGATGTATAGATGTATGGAGGGAGAGGAGACCCTGGTGCCTTTCCCACTGACGATATAGGAAGAACCACCTTCATTTTTATATGGTACTTAATTTTGTAAAAGACTCATCTTTCCATTCAATGACAAACATTTACACAGCCAATCTAAACAAGGATTAGACTGTGGTAGAGAATCTTGTGTGCATTCAACAACTTTTCAGAATTACCTATTGTGAGTTGGACCTTTTTCCTTCTATTTCTTATTTTGTCCATAAAACTGTCAACATTCTTAATGGTTATTTGTACAATTCTGGAGGTTTCTACCTGTATATAAGGGGATCTTAATTAATAGAGATAAATCACTTCGTATGAATCTTATCCATCAAATAGATGCAGCATTAAGCATTTTCTCAAAGTTAAATGAACCTTGGGATTTGGAAAACAAGGAAGAGAGCAGCAGCCTGGTATAGTGATTAGAGTTGGCCTTTGGCTTAGAAAGATGTGGGTTCAAGTCCTGATGCTGACACATACCAGCTGTATGACTCTGGGTGGGTCACTTAACCTCTCAAAGCTCCTAGGGAATTCTCGAGATTGTCACTAGTTAAGAAGGTACACACCAGCATGGGTAGAGTGACTTTCTCCCCTGGAATCCTTGACCACTGGAATCACAGGTCAAAAAAAAAAAAAAAAGGCAAGGAAAAGAACTCAAAGTTATTTGGATGGATAGACTTAACATAGAACTTGACATTCACTTCTTATAGAACATTAAGGGTCTACAATTAAAACAAACTCTTCCTAAAAAAGTTTTTTTTTCCTTAAATTCTGTCAACATTTTTTTTAAATCCTTCACAAAGCCAAAACTACTCATTATAACTGTCAGGTTTGCCTGCCATTTAAAAGCCAGGGTTAAAGGATTTACTCTTTTAAAACCCAATCTTCCCTCCGTCCCACTTAGAGCCAGCCCTCTCAATTAACTGGCTTGACAGAGGTGCAGGGGTGCATCTTCACCCTGCTCATGTTCATCAGATACATGTAGATCAGAGACTGCTACCAACCAGCCTGCCCCAGATGCAGACTGAGCTCCATTAACCCTGGGGGAGCAGCCACAAACTGGGCCTATTCCACATTCCATGGAGAATCATTTGGACTTCACTTGTACATCTTGTTTTGGAGGGACTTGTGATCTTCTGAAAACATTTTATCCAAACTCCAGGGGGAGAATCAAGTTGCCTTCAATTTCTCCTTAGATGCTAAGGTCTCTTAATTGGACCTGGACCGCAACCCGTGGAACACCTCAGGCATCTGCACTGCCTTCTTGTTGGGTGCTGGTGTTGCTGATGTTAACAGAAACACGGCTGCCTCTCTATCACCCTATTGCAAGGCAGCTCCATCCCTGCAGTTGGTTACCCATTCCAACTTAAGCCAACCGCAGAGAATAAGCCTTAACAGGTTCATTCTATGTGTCTAACTGAGGGAAAAACATTTGTTGTGTTAAGTGCAATTCATTATGTACTAAAACCTAAGGGATTTTTACCAGCAGTTTAAAACATAACCAAAATGAAACAAATTTTATTAAAAACATTTTCATCGTATGTTTGTGCCCTTTCTTTTTGGTCCGTTAGGCATAAGGAAGATCTCTTTCTCGCTGTGTGGAGACAGACTGCGGCAGGTAGAGAATTGAAAGGAGAAGTGTTTCTACTACTAATGTGGTAGTTCTGGTGAATAGTAGAGTAACACAGGGTCATGGTTTGGCAGGACAAAGGATTCAAGAATGAGGGGCGACAGGAGTTCAGAAGATGATAGCTGCCCAAGGTTCTTAACCTTTGTGTCCTAGGACCCCTTAGTAGTCTAGTCTCAGAAAAATGTTTTAAAGAACATAAACCCAACAGCCCACAACTATATTGGAATAGTCATCAAACAATTTTAAAAACGAGTTGCCAGACTGAGAGTCTGGTGTAGCCAGGGCAGAGGTGACGGCCTGGAAAAGTCCTGCTGTTGGGGGAGGGATGCTGAAGGTAATGTAAGGATGAGTAGATCTAGGAGGAGTAAGGCACATGGAGAGAAAGCTATAAAAGCCAAGGGAAGTGAGACCTGGAGGTTAAGTAACTGGTGGCCCAAAGGTGACAGAAGTAGATTGGAACCAACATCCTGACTCCAAATGCAGCTGAACTCGGGTTGATGACTCTAGCCTGCTACCTCCTCTGCAGCTGCTTCTCAACTCAACCCAAATTTTACTTATTTCTAAGGTTTCTTGGGTAATAAGGGAAGAAAGTGAAAAGTGTTAGCGGGAGCAGGATAGAGTTAGAGCAGGATAACTACCTTTCCCTAATGATTCCAAGTGCTACTTTGTACCTAAACCCGAGGATATATCAAATTTGGATTCAGTCTGCCTACAGTAGTAAAACAAGATATTCCATTTAAGATAGAGTAATACTTCCATTAACGAAACAGATGCAAAGACAAACTTCCTCATAAAAACTATGTCCTGAGATGTAGGAATCCCAAGAATCTCCACCCCATCCCTTCCCTCCAGAGCGCCCGAGTTCTCCTTCTCCAGAATTTCTAGAGATTGAACATCTTACAAGAAGACACAGAGTACCACAGCTGAAGGAAGAAAAGGGTGGAAGCCGAAAGAAAAAGCATCTAAGCTCGTATAGGTGCCAGGCAGTGCTCAGCACCAGGGATAGATCCAAAGTTAAGATCGTCCCTCTTTTTAGGGCTCTCTCTTCTACCATGTAAAGACAGCACAGAGGGAAATGGAGTCTGCAGGCCCAGGACTGAGGGGCTGTTCCACAGGGCAGTCAGGGGGCAGCTCTCCGGAAGCACTTGTTTACTGCACTCAGACCAACAGGTGGAAAGGGGGCTTCTCTTTCCTTTTTCTCCCTTTCCTCTCTCCCTTCTTCTACCTCCCTACCTCCATCCCCATCCCAGCTAGACCCTATGCACTGTGGAACAATGGCAGCAGAATGCCCAAGATGATAGCCCTTGCAAGAGATTGATGACAGACGTGGAAGAAATCTATAAATGCGGAATGCAAAACCTCCAAAGCATGGAGACTGATGAAACAATTTATTGACTGGCAGGGGTTTATTGTTTCTGACAATCCCCCTGCCCCACTATAGGAGAGCCTTCAGTATCTAAATCAACTTCCCCGCAGAGCACCTAAGACAGTGTTTCAAACATCCACAGTAAGCACACTGAAGGGCAGAGAGTCTGCCAGTAGTTTGTACTGAAAATTAGAAGCCAGCAACCAAAACTGGCCAAGTCAATCCAGCCCCTCATGGCACCGAACAAGCCTGATTCAGGGCACTCATTTTGCGTGGACCTAGCTGAAAAATACTCGAAGGACCATAAGGAATTACCTAAGCTTGATGAGGTGTAGAGTGTGGTCGAGGGAGAAACGTATAATCCTGGAAAGATAGGCCAAGGCCTGGTTTGAAGGGCTTTAAATGCCCAGCAGGGGAGGTTACATTTGCTGCTAAAGACAATAAGGAACCACCAGAGTTTACTGAGAAGCGGAATAGCGCAATCACACCCAAGATAAGGAAAATCACTTTGGTAACCATGTGGATGGACCAGAATGGGAAGAAGCTTGAGGCAGATGGCCAACAAGGAAGCTCCTGCAATAGTCCAGTGGGAGGTGACGAAGGCCTCGAGGAAGGTGCAGCCATGAGTAGCGAAGAAAGGCCAGATTCAAGGGATGCTGGAAGGGAAATGGCAAGAGGGAGAGAGAAAAGGCCAAGACTGCACCGAGGGGTGGACCTGGGAGAGGGGAAGGATGTCCTTACAGAAATAGGGGGAAGGGGTCCTTGCTGAACTGAAGGGGGCTTAACCCTTCCAGGAGATCATCGGACTTGGCGGGTCAGCCACTGGAGGCAGAGCTAGAGTCAAAGGGTAGAAGCGGAAGCAGAATTGGCTTTGAATGTATAGGAAAACTTCCCAACTTATAGAAGCATTCAAAAGTAGGGAGGGCAGCCTTACAAAGTAGAGATCTTCCAGGCATTCCTCAGATCCTTGTTCACGGACAGATTGGCCTGGGTGACCTTCCAATTGACACAGTCAATGATATGTTAGTCAGAGGTCCAACTCTTCCTCTTGTCCGAGTTTGGAGTTGGTAAACTGTAATCTTTCATCATTTAAGTTAGCCCAAAAAGAACCCAGAGAGGTGTAGATTTGCAATCCAACTTCACATTAATTGCACCACATGTCTATCTTTAGGATTATTGTTAAGAATTCATTAAAGAATGTTATTTATGAGATTGGTTTGTACTGAGCTAGGAAGTTCCTTGCAAACTCATTCAAAACCCATTCTTGGGGGCTTCCTAAGATTCAAAGAAACCCGTATTAAATATTTCCCCAAATCGGCTATGCATGTCTTTTTAATTAAGGCCTTTCATGGAGCCTATGCACAAGATTCAGTCAGCCAAATCCTCCCTCAGGGCCTTGCCTTAAGGTCCTGGGAGTTACTGGCTGAGGGCAGGCTGAAGTCGCTTCCCAAAGTGATGTCCATTAGAGATGAACACTGGGGAGAAAGGAAGAGCAGTGTTCCTGAGAGATGGAGAGATCCTGTCCAGTGACAAGGAGCCCACACACAGCTGGGAACCAGGCTGCACCTGCCTCCCTTGCTGCTCTAGTCCAGACGCTTCTGGAACACTTCTTTTGAATGCCCTTCAGCCATGGCCAGGCCCTGGTCCCCCAAAAAGGCGCCATGACCTCTCTAAGATACAAGCCACTCCTCCTCAAATTCCACTGACACAACCAAACAAGGAGCTCAGGAGACCAGAGCTTTTCCCAACCTCCTACACGCATGGTATGGCTTTATTAAAAGGAACTTCACTCCTGGCAGATCTGTTCACTGAGGTGCCACTTTAGTAAAAAAAAAAAAAACATAGATATAACTGAGACAAAAAGGATTCAACCTAGTGTAGTATGTAACAACCACGTCTCCATGAATTTTCTCAGTCTGCTTGATGGGTTAGTAACATCTAAATAGGCTTTTATTCTCAGCCTTCCAGGAGATTCGTCCAGAAATAAGATCAATTCAGCTCCTTGGAGGCAGACTCCCCAAGTGGTGTGTCTTAAGATGTGCACATAATGATCACCTTTCATTTAAAAGAAAAAACCTACTCAAAATATTATAAAAAGGTATTTATCAAAATTAACAATGAAATCATTCTCACTGCCCCAAAGTCAACGAGTTTTTTTTAAAACATGAGTTACAGAACTAGGTTGTATAAAGTGTCATATAAATGATTTACCAAATCAGTCTCATAAAAAATTTTAACAAAACATAGCTGCAATGAGCAGAATCCATTTCTTTCCACGAGCTGCGTTGTACAGTTTTTAGAACAAATGCCAATCTCTCTTCAAATTCTTCAAAACAAATTTAAGAACAAATGCCACTTTTGTCACCACTCAGCATTACATTTTCAGGGATATGTGAAGGAGGCAGCTGATAATCCCTACAGCTTCCCTCATCTCTTTTATTAAGAAAACTTACAACGGATTCTGGAAGTCTGAAAGTGCCCGAGCCCATCTAAGTTCGGGACTTTTCACCATCATGCTTTTAAGGAAGACAAAGAGTCATTGATACACACAGAAGTATTATTGTCGTGCTTCTGATAAGCTTCTGCCTTCAATGCCTGCTGAAGAGCCAAACTCTAATGACCTGCTTAACTCTGAAACAAAAAAAAAATTAAAACCAAAAATCTTACCCATCGTTTTGTTGTTAGAGCAGGTCTCCCATTCTATTTCATCGATGCGAAGACAGGTCTTAGGCCCGTTAGGAAAGTGACCAAGGAAAAGGAGAGGGAGCGGGCTTCGCTCCTTGTCTGGGCAGTAGTAAGAGTTTAGCTTGAAAGGTCTTCTTGGGCTATTTAAGCAGAGTAAAGGGCCTGGCTGATCTAGAACAGACTAGACTAGTTTCATCTGGGCTAAGGTACTTCTGTTTTTTCCCTCTGCTCAGTTACATGCACATAATCAATGGCATGGTCACATATTCAACACAAAGCAGATGAAGCCTGCCACGGGGCAGAAGCACAAAAGGAGGTAGCCGATGGTCTCCAAATTCGAAGAGTCGACTGGCTTTGGTTCCTAAAGTGAGTCCCTAGCAGGGACCTGAAGGAAAAGAGGAACCGAAGGGGTCGAGCCTCCGATGGAGCTAGCGAGGGGGGAAGCCCCCTCGGTGGGCCCCACCACGGCCCCCTCGAAAGCCGCCCCTCTCTCCTCGGAAGGTCGATCGGTTCCTCTCTCGGCCTCTCTCTCCACGGCCAGCAGAAGTGCCCCCCCTGCCGCCCCCCCTCGGGGCACCACCCCCTCGATCAGATTTGGATTTTGGAGGAGGTGACTTTGGCCGCAGTCTCTCAATCTCTTCTGTACATCCCGTCAGAGGAGAGTTGGGAATACTGAAATAGGAAGCATATGTTTCTGCATTGAAGTTGCTATTGGTAAGATTGGGTCCCACGGTAAGCCAGCCTGAAAGAGACAAAAACGAAGTCATCGACGTTTGCTCAGCTCCCTCCCCATGCACCTCCCCGGATTCCAGGGTCTAGTTTAAGTGATATCTCCTGTATGAAACCCTTCTGGACTGAAAGCAGAGGAGCCCTGGTGCTACCCCAGTTCTTAATGCCTCAGGGGCTTTGGGAGCCACTTCCTCATATACAGTCTTTTTGCTGGGGCTTTAAACATTCCCTGTGTCTATCTCGTCTCCCTGACTCCTAGACAGTCAGTGGCCCTCTCCCAGACACACGCAGAGGTTATGTCCACAACAGTCTATTCCTGAATAGGTTACCTCAACGAGAAGAGATCAGGAGGTAGAAGCGTCCTGCTAATCTGAAAACATGTCACAGGCCCTAGCTGGCACGCAGGAGAACCTTGGTGATGGACCTGAACCCTGTGGGTGGGAGGAGACTGCTGAAGAAGCAAGGCGTCCAAAAGAACAAAGGGTAGATGAGCAGCAGTTTGTGACTTGTCATAAGGGGCCTTGTTTTTACACCCTGTCCTCCCAAGAGACAATAAGTAGCTTTCTTTGCACCCCCAGCATTTATAGAAGTACTCAGCACACAGCAAGCACTTCAAGGCTGGCTGTCCAGAACATGAAAGGAAGGGGTAAAGGACTGGGGCAGCGGGGGATGAGACTCTGGGCACACCTGGCAGGTGTGGCATAAGGCACACTATGGTCCCTGCTCTTGGTGTGGTGCATTACGCCTATCAGTGTCCTTGAATCCCCATCAAAGTAGCCAGAAATTTTGTGGAAATGGCCACTAGAGGTATCAATTCTATCAGCAATATGGTGGTAAACTTTTGTGCCCGAAACTGATGTGAAAAATGTTCATTTATCCTTTAAGGAAGTCGGATGAAAAAGGAAAACCACCCACGGTACTTCAAAACAATTTTTGGATCCTCAGAGCAAAACCAAACATCTCAAATCTCAAAATGCTGTAATTCTATGCACACACTATAAACACATATACACACACTGCCTATGAGATGGGACATCATTTTAAGTCAAAAAAGTTTAAACTATTGGACTTTGTTTAATTTCTTTTTAAAGATCTAAAGCCTTTAGAATTTGAAAAAATCCACAAAATCTGAAATAGCCTGCAACTGTGGTGATTATACAATGTTCCTAAAAACATCCTTGTAAAAAGGGTTCAGTTCTACTTCCAGTTGCTTTTTTCCCCTATGCTTCTGAAAAATGGAAAACCTGGAGCCTGATCCCGATTGCAGTGATGTCCTCTGCTCGATTATTTAGCACAGCCCGACCACAGCCTGCTCCCCTTAACTTCTAACAGACAGCTGGCAGGGTCATCCCCCACACCATCACAACACGCCATCACAAGCACAACACAGCCTGAGAGCCACTAAGTCATGCTGAGTGGACGTCACAGCGCAATCGCAATCCTCAATCCTCAGGGCCAACACTCACCCATTTTATTTTGCCTTCTAATATAATTAAAAGAAGAAAGAAAAATAAACATTTTTGATCTTAGCTTCCTCATAATTCTTCTCCCTCTCCCCATATATTTCCGTTGTACTTAATGTAATGCTCTCACAACACTGTTACTATTACAAAAAAAGAACTCAAAGTCATCCTAACGTTTCCTCTCTTAAGAAGTAATGCAGCTTTCAACGATGACTCCATACTACAATTTGGCCAATTCTCACCAGAATAATAATCTTAACCTGAAATGATTTTAGGCCTTTCAACCAGTCACCAGTTCAGATGTTAAAGAGCTTTTTGCAAACATGAACATTTAGAAATTTAGATACATGGTACATATCCAAACGCAAAACGAATTTGGCTTAATGTTTCTGATCAGAATTAAAATGAAAAATTACATGATTTTTTTGGTTTTGTTTTGGAGATAGCTACCAAACTACTCCAAGTTTTCCATAAGATTATATCATTCCCATTGTATCATGGACATTTCATTCCACACATTATCATATTCTACGATGTAAAAGGTTAATTATTCATTAAAATGCATCAATATTTTGAGTTTAAAAGTTATATTTTTTTAAACTGAAGTCTTACCTGGTCGAATTGTACTGTCCCTTCCAAAAAGGTGAAGGCGTCTTCTACCAAGGCAAAAATGTTCAATAATATGAAAGATCTCTACTGGTTTTTCTATATTTCCAATTTCAGGTTCTTCTGTGATGATCAAGTCAATGTCAACATTGGCATGAATGAAGTCGCCATCTGTGCTACGCCGAACAGTCCCTTTGATGCCCATCAGACAGTGCTCCTGCACAAGACAAGTAAACAACATTTCCTGCAGACAGCTGCCAGGATTTTTCAGAGCTCTGGGGTAAATATTCTAGAACCTTCCAACTTCTCATGGGTTTTAGGATGATAAAAGCCAGGGGAACTGTCAAGGTGAGAAAATGAGCCAGAACTTCTCAGGCTACAGACTGAGCATAATAACAGAAGATGGGCTTTCCTGGGGGACGCTGGGACTTCTGGGGAGGAGAGGGAGGACAGGGGACCACCAGAGAAGGTCTCATGGATAAGCCCTGATGGAATATGATTCTGAAAGGCAACACTAAGAAAGAGCAGTGTCCAGGTACTGGGGATGGCATGCATAAACATAGGTGAGAGGGTAACAGTTAATATCATAGTCTGACAGAAATGTGAAATGGTAAATGAGCCTGGAAAGGTACGCTGCTGCCAGAATGAGTGGGGAAGGCCTTCAACGAAAGGGCGAAGAGCTTAGATTTCAGCATAGAAGGAGTTTTATTTTTCTGAGTTTCTTCAACTTTTGTAAGTGCTTTCTAACAAAATTAAAACAAAACAAAAAACCCATGCTTGTGATCTTAGCCCCTAAGGCCTCATCTCATTAGGGATGACATCTTTGGCTTAGGAAGCCTTTTGGCAGCTGTGTCGGATGGCTGAGATTGGAAGCTACAGAGGACTTCAACAAGAGGTGAGATTATCCACAGGTGAAGGCCTCAGAGAAGAGGCATGGAAGACCCTGACAAGAGCATCACTAAATCTTGGCAAAGGGACACAGGAGATGGAGGAAGGAAGCAAATGGCCATCAAGCAAATAAATGTAGGCCCAGAGTTCTGTGAAGACATTTGGAGTAATCTGTGTAGAGAAGGAAGAGGGTCCAGGAAAGTTTTACATGACAGTGACATCTGAAGGGTGCTGAGAGGATAAAGACCCAGTAACTGGAGGGAAGAAGAGTCAGACCGAGGGGACTCAGACAGATAGCAGAGCCAAAGAAGACAAGGGAATAGGAAGCCCGACAGTTTGGAAAAGGAGGCAACAAGGTCAAATGTGCCACAAAAGTCAAAGTCAAGAAAAGTAAGAAAATGCCTTGTGATTTATCAATTAAAAGCTCACAGGCCAACTTCAGAGGGGGCAATTTCCATAGAGAATCAAAGGTGAAAAAACAGCCTGAGAACGTATCAATGAAAAAAGACATATAGACATAATTCTGTCTCTGGAACTTTTTAAATGCCACAATACACAGATACATGTGTGTAGAGTGTGTGTATACAGGTGTACATAAACAAATGTATATGGGTTTAAGTATGTATTCCTGGCTTAAAGGGGACAACAGGTCGAGCTTAGACTTAAGGACAGGGAGAACCGAATATTCTGGAAGGCAGCAGGAAGGAGCCAGAAGACAGAAGGAAATGACCAACAGATCAGGCTCCCAAAGAAGATGACAGACCACGGTCAAGGGCCCAAGCTGAGAAGTGAGGCCTCATCTCCTGCAGCTCTCTCGGGGAAAGGCTTTCTGAAGCTTTCTTCCTAGGTGCTAGGAGCTTGCCAGTGTTCCTGAGGCTCTGACAGCTGTCAGACCACAACTAGTCCCAAGGCTTGGCCAGCCAGGGGCTTTGCACCAATGGTGGTTTGGATGATAATAGGGTTATCTTGGGGGCAGAAAGGGGGAAGGGGGTCAGGGATCTTGTCCAGGGCTGGAACTGCCAGCTGGTCATTTCCTTCAGTTTGTACCTCAGTGACTGCGGAAAAGGAGTACTGCTTCATATCTTTTTATTAGTATGCTGTTGTTAAAATTTCCATTATTAAAGTATTTTTGACTGGGTTCCATCGTCCATGAGGACCTACTGAATTTTTTGTAAAGGAAAAAAACCCCTTGAACAAAGTCAAATTTAGGCCTAGGCCACAAAAGCTGACTATCTTTGGGAGACAGCAATAACTCTACCACTTCAAATGAGGCTTTGGGGATGGAAAGGATAGAGGGATCCTCATTTTTACAAAGGAATCTAAGCATCAAAGCACTGCAGCCTCCCTCCTAGCCAGGCTCACAACAACCCTTGCAGTACTGAAAAAACCATAGAAGAGCAGGATCAAAGCTAAACAGGATTCGGAGCTTTTATCATGCCAAGTTTGGGGAGCAATGCTACATCATTTATAGAATTCTTACCTACTAAAATAAAAATGTGCCTAAAATTTTCTTATAATTCAATTTCTGTACTAAAAACCAAAAGAATGTCCTTATTCCCATAAAATTACTCATGTTTTCATCTCAAGATCATTATCCATCTGAAGGAGCACAAAGACAGGATAATAAAACGGAAAAAGGAAGCTGGGAAAAGGCTGTACCTTTGTCCTTTGGAAGACAGCCTTTGGGTCTAAAGTCTTCGTCTTCCCAGGATTGTTTTTGTTGGTTTTAATCCAGCAAATATCTTCACATCTTCTGTAACCCCATTTACGTAAACACTAAAAGAAAGTGGAAAAAAACAGTCATTAGGATTTTTAAAAATTAAGCACAAAAAATAATTGACTCTTTTCTAAGTGAGGGGATAGAATTTCAAACTGATGTGGCAATTCTCTTCTAGCAGGTACTGAAAAGGAGAAAGCCCAGTGTGAGGAGGAGAAAGCGGAAATAGAACACGTGCATGTAAATCCGACCTTGTAAGGGTCAAGTACCCTTTGTACAAACATCGCCAAACCCAAGACAATTCTCATCACCCACTGACATGTAGCCACTCCAGGTCACACATGAGAAAACACATGTAACCAGAGAATACAGCTTCACCTTCGTATGTCCCTGGAAGACAGTCACTGTGCCCTGCAACAAAGCTCAATGTTCATGAAACTTAAAAATTCTGAAACAGAAGTTCTAAAACATTTTTCGGTACAGCTACCACAATCAAATAAAAATACTGTGGTATTTGCGGCATAAAAGAATAGAGTATGAAGACTGACAGGTGCTAATGCTCCAAATCTACAAAAAACTAGCAAATCGAGCTAAGGACCACAAACAAATTAAAAAACAAACAAAAACCCACCAACTTCTACTCAGGACAAGCTGAGTATAAAACAAGGGCATGACCACTGGTGGGGTGGACAGAAGGACACGATGATTAACAAGAGGGAAAACAGAAATGCTCCACCTTTATTTTGATTGTTTCCTAAGGAGAATGATCTTGGAGCTGGAAAGGACAGAACAAAACTGGCTAATAGGACTTCACACGCACAGTCTTTTGGGAGGTAACAAAAAGTAGCCCGTTGACCTTGATTGTTCACCAGGATCAGATTACGTCCCAAGACACCAAAGGAACCGGGGATGACTGAGCCTCTATCGGTGATAAGGTATCCCAAGATGAGAGAAGACCCAATGTTCTACGTTCAAAAAAGAAAGAGAGCTGAACAAACAATCTCAAGGCCACTGAACTAGTCATCACTTCCTAGGAAAAACTCTAGGATTTAGCACGAAAGGAACAGCTGGTGACCATCCAGATAGAGAAGTGGAGATCACAAAGAGCAAACTTGTCAGGGGTGAGGCCAGAAAAGCCTCCTTTCCTTTTCTGACACTGATCAAACCAGAAGACAACAGAAATGAGGTAAAGGAAGTATGCCTAGATTTCACCCAGGTATTAGAGTAAGCCCCTGGTGTTATTTTGGCAGAAAGGATGGGGATATATACAGGAGAGACAACAAGAAATCAGAAAAGACTTCACAAGAGCTGAGTGGCCCCCAGGTGTGCTAGTGATGGTTTAACAGACGGCTCTCTAAGGGGGAAGATCTAATCTGCACTATTCACATTCTGACCAGCATTTTCTCACATCTAGACAACAGATGACAACAAAAAAATAAATCAAGCCTCAATCTGAACGTCTGCCAGTTTCTGGGGTGTAAATGCTCACGCTGAAAACTGAAAACAAAAACAGCCTCCAGCACATCCCTGGTCACACCCAAAGAACAAGCATTTACGGTTCAATGACACCTTGTACTGAAGGATCTAAAAGATCACTACAAGAATCTGGGCTTGGCTGACCTATGACTGTGAAGAATGAAATACCCTGATTGATTGAAACACTGGCTGAACAGAATAAAACGAAATCGAATATGATTCATGGAAATAAACTCTCACACTGGCTTCAGAAAATCAACTCCACAAGTGGACAGAGGCACGGCCAGGGAGCAGCTTATCTGAACGAGACCCAGGGGTGTTAACGTACTGTATACATAACACAGAGTAAATTGCCAAACGGACAAGATACCAAATACTTCATGAAATACAGCAGCCCAAATAGCTAATGTGATCCTGGCCTCCATCGGTAGTGCAAGTGTATTTGTTCATTTTTTCATTAAGGATTAGAAAAAAGAGTTTCTTACCACTCTGCCAAGGTCCAGGCCCTCCCCGGAGCCGCACCACAAAAAGACAAATGACCGCAGTCCGGAAAGCTCCTCGATTTCTAGCTTCATAATCTGAGGAACATAAAATGATACCGCACAATCAACAACCTTCTGGATCTCAATCTACACGCTCCTGTCTTCTTAAGTAAAGGGTTTACAGCAAAAGTTCCTATTGCCTCATTCGAAAGCTGGCTCTCCCCAAACCAGAAGATGCTGATGGAGGTTGTCTGTAGTAAGAGGACTAGACAGATCTTAGCAATCCTTCCGTTCGATGCTCGCCCTTTACAGATGCGCTTACAAAGGCCCCGAGAAGCTCAGTAAGCTACTCTGGATCACAGAGTTTGGCGGGGCAGCAACAAACAGCTCTCTCATTTCTTTTCAGTTTCCAAAGAGGCATTCACCAACTCTAAGTAAAATAAACAGGAACACTCCAAAGAGAATAACTATCTTTAGCATCTGGGACACAGGACTTTCATGGCCACTCACTACTCAGTTTTTCCCTGTAACCAGGCCCAAGGCGACACAGCTAACTATGATTTTAACCGCCACCACAGCATGCTACAAGCACGCACAGTCACAGAAGATAGGGAACACATATACATAGATACTTTCCATTCAAGCTTGCATTGTTTAAAATCATATTTTAAAGATAACCAATTCATCATAAAAAACAAAGTCTTATCATTTTTGTTTTCCAGAAACACTTACATCATCCCAAGTCCAACATTTTTCATTAGCAGCGATTCCAGTTTCTCGGTAATACTCTTCCAAAGGAGGTTCCAGAAGAATTACATCAAATTTGGATTTTAGTTCTCTGATGTCAAAAGCATCTAAATCTGCTTGTAAATACCTAGTAGATTTAAGCACAACAAATGGGGGGAGCAGTTTTAAGTATCTCACTTACAGCAATTAAACAAGATTTTAAAACAATACAGGTTCTGATACTATTTCCAGAGCTTACCCCGAATTAATCACTAAATGCTTTTTGAAAGTTCTCTCTTAGTTCAAAACAACCAAGTATACAAACAAAATTGCTCTTGAGGGCATAGATTATGTTATTCGTAGGGGATTAACATTTCGATCATGTGTACACTGTAGCAGAGACTACACTCCTTGCTGAATCCCAGGTCTAACCCTCCCCTTCTACTCCACCCCTCCCCTGGGCCTTCTTCTCTGCCTCCTCCAGGAAGCATACTACCTGCTGGGGTATCAAAGTCAAGAGAAAATACAAAAGAACATGTACTCCTAGGAGGCTCGGAGCGCTGCCAGTGCATCTCTTAGTGTAACAAGTCTGCTGGTCCATCTGTTAAGTGTGAACTCAGTGAGTAAATGTTACTTAATTTTCGTGAATTCTAATTTTTTTAGGTTATAAGAATGGCAGGCCTCATTTCCCCCTAGTCCGCGGGCCAGGGAAGAGCTTTAATGGTAATAAAAATGAACTTTAGCCATCTTCTCTATTTCTCTAGTATAAAGTATCACAGGCTTTAGAGGAAAGTTAATTTCTAAGATTACTCATAAAGCCTAATTGTAAAATCTTAGCAATCAAAGCCTGGTCAAACCCTGCATCAGTCATGAATCTCTTTCACAACAATATCAGATTAAAACAAAGATGACCTGATGTCACACAGAATCACTACGACGAATATAGGAATACTACCTTTACCAAGTCTGGCATTCTGCTCAAGGAAGAGTGAATTTCTGTGACTCAACTAAAACAAAAGTCTCATGTAGGAAACTCCCAACACCAGACAGCTTCTTATTCTTGGTATATGAAATGTATTACAAATACCCACTGTCACTTCAAAACACACACAACACACCCCTGAAGAATAAGCTATGTCTACTGCCTACGAGTTTTGTCTCTCGAAAGTGGTGTCTCCATTTTTTTAAAAGCAGTATCATGATGTATATAAAAAGCCTAATAATCATCCAAGACGTTTTTATGAAGAGCCTGTGATGTGCTCAGCCCTAGGGAGTTTCAACACAACCAAAAGGAAACAGAAACCAGGTTACATTCCGCTTAGTTGCCGAAGGTAACTAAGTTTCCTGATCTGCTAAACAAGGCGGTGGCAGTGGCGCTGATAAAGGGTGGTAAAATCACTTACATGGGAGGAGTGTTTGATTTTGAGATCAGCTCGTCCTTCAGTCTGATAAGCTCCCTCAGCTTAGGATACTCTTCAAATCTATCTGCTAAACCTGAATGGTAAAATATTTATGTTAACAACACAAGTGAGGTTGAATTCAGTTAAACTAAATCATGAGACTTCCTGAATCAACATGTATTAACTAAACACCTACTACGGCTGGCACTGTGCTGGGGAGGAGGACCCAACTTCCTTTACACCAAACCCTCACAGCTATTTTTGCACTGAGTTTTTACTAAGGGTCTGTAAGACCAAAAGATCAAGGTTCACTAGACAGCTCCCATTATGTCGAGAGAGGGCAGCCACAGTTTTCATCACATCTAGCCCGCCACTCCTTGTGTATACTCCACTCCAAAGTTTTTAGGGCCAAGCCAGGTCTCAGCTTCTCCTAAGGGATTTCAAGACAGACTTGGTTGGTGGTACCAGTTTAAATAAAGACAGTAGGTCTCTATACACTCTTACTCAGAGTAAAAGTTATTTAAAAAACATATCCACTGCCGCCAAGAGTCTATTTGCGAACACACACTAAGAGAGCACACACAGAATTATGGGTGGTGCCATTTTAAAAAATGTTTAACTATGATAAGCATGCATTTTTCTGAATTATATAATATATACAAAGAAAAAAGATATTTCTAATCTTAAGCTTACAAAATGCAAGCAATACGTAATTTAAATTCTAATTTTTTGTGCATTTTTAAAAAAACATTCTTTTAGTCAATAATGGGAGAATTACAGGCAACTCTCAATTACACACAAAATTGGCAGCGTAACAGCATTCGTTATTTTTTTTAAATTGCATTTGTTTTGTGGCCCCTTTACCTAAAAATCTTCTTTCTAGACTATTACAGACAATTCTCACTTTGTACAAGTAGACTGTTCCACAGGCCTCTACATAATTTTTATGGTATGTGAATTTGCCCATGGATGTGGGGAAGGGAGGGAGGAGCAGGAACAGCGCTGTAAGCCTATGGAGGGAGGAGGCCAGGACACAGTAAAAGGACAAGTGGGTGCAGAGACAGAGGCCAGAGGACGAGGAAGAACACATGGGGGCCACGGACAGACACACAGCAACCAAGTGCAGTCAGACAGAAGCCTGACACACAAGGCACTAGGAACCTCAAGCCAAAACCCTGATCTGACAATGCAAGCAGTGGCAGCCTCTCTGTTATGTCTGCTCTTCTGTTTTTACTTGGAGGGGATTTTTGAAGAGATTTTTTTAAAGGTTTTTTTTTTTTTTGTGGCAAGGTTCAGGTTGGGAAGCCACAGAGCACCCAAGCAAAGGGGCAGGAGCACAGCATCATACAATGAAGTTAAAATAGGTGGGTTTCTGGAACGCAGACTCCCTTCAGAATTCTATTTGCATAATCCAAATTTACATAATGCAAGAACTGCCTGTATTAAAATGAGTTTGTACTTCTCTACTATTCATGAATGAGACAGGGAGACCAAAACATTACTCTGCCAGAGATAAGTCACAAAGTTGACAAGCCAAATATGGATAATGAAGAGCAGGGCAAGTATGACATACCCACATCTCTGATGAAATTCTGGGGCCTGTGTCCTGTGTCTACAAAGTGTTGGCAATAATCATTGTGAGGATTTAAGCTCTGGGTCCCCTAAAATGGGAAAATAAAAAGCATATATATAATTATAGTAAATACTACAGTTACATTACATATACCTATATATAACTGTTTTGCTGTTCAGTCATTTCAGCCATGTCTGACTCTTCGTGACCCCATTTGTGGTTTTCTTGGCAAAGATACTAGAGTGGTTTGCCATTTCCTTCTCCAGCTCATTTGACAGATGAGGAAACTGAGGCAAACAGGGTTAAATGACCTGTCCAGGGTCACACAGCTAGTAAGTGGTTGAGGCTGGATTTGAACTCAGGTCTTCCTGACTCCAGGCCCAGCACTCTATCCACAGCACCACTTAGCTGCCCCATATAGACATATGTATATACCTTATCTAAATTTAACACTTTATGGGTCAGTCTGCAACTTAAGTATAAGGTGATCAAAAGTGAAGCACCGTATACTGGGTGCTAAAGGAATACCCAAAACGTGGCGCCTGCTGTGGAACTGGCGAATGAGTGAGGAAGGTAGGACACACACAGTACTCCATGCCAGACATAGAAAACTCAAATGGAAATGAATCCTTATGGATACATGCTGAAAGCCACATATTAACATTACGTTATGTTATATTTTTATTTATTTTGTTAAAAAATGCCCAATTGCATTTTCATCTGGTTGGGCCACAGCCACTCTGACACCTCTGCTTTACAACAGACACAAAACATGCCAAAACTGCTGTATACGCAACAACATAATAATTATGGAAAAGAGTGGAACACAGAGTAGTCACTTCATAGATTGAGCTGAACTGTTGAAGAGAAGCACAAAGAACACCAAAGCGCAATGGAAGGTCCAAGGCAGGAAAAGATCATTTCTGACCTCAATATCAGGGAGAGATTTATGGAGGCTCCTAAAACATTTAAAAGAACAGAGACAATTCTAAAGGCAGATATTTGAGGAGCCACCAGGGCTAGAGGAAGAGGAAAGTCTTTGAGGCACCAGAGGCACTCTAACAAAGGAATGGAGGTGAGTAAGCACCCACTATGCTGTCTAAGGGAAAGTAAGCGCCATTTTACTGAAGAGTAGCACATGTGAAGAACATAGTGTGAGATGAGGCAAACTTGAGCTGAATGCCAGGCTAAACGGTCGAGACTTTACTGGAAGGGAACAGAAAGCTACTGCATGGTTCAGAACAGCAGAGTAACATGCTAAGATCTGTGAATGAGGAAAATGAGTCTGGCAGTGCTACAAAAGGCAGACTGGAGCTGGTCTTCTACCCTGGCAGCCACAAACTTTTTTTAAAAAACATGTTGATAAATATTTCAATTTACTTGGTTGCCTTTGTAACCCACAGTACATTATTTTATGCATTTAGAAACACTATCATGGCTCCAGCTGACTGCCAGAAGGGTCCAGGTCCCAAAGGTTCAGAGGTACTAAAGGGAAACTAGGGGAGGCAGAGATGAGAGGTGACGCCCCTGGCACCAGGATGGGGAAGGTGAGGAAGGCCAAAAGGCCAGAAGCCAAGGCAGGAGTCTTCTCTGTCTGACAAGCAAGGCTGCATTTCAGAGGTGCTTCAAGAGGGGGCGTTATAGGGCCCACCACTTGGGAGTGTGTGCACTCTCACCTTAAGGAAAGTACTAGAGTCTTTGTAAATCTCTTCCTCGTATGGCAGGTTCTCTTCATCTTGCTGCATTTCTACTTCATCCTTTGGGAAATAAAGCCAGGAGAGTAAAGGAACATTTTATGTGCATGGACCCAACCCCCCTTCATAAGTGATCCTCTCCCTACATAAGCCTTTCCCAGCTCCTTCCACAGCACATCATCAACTATTCCACGGCCTCCTTCCCCAGGAAAGTCAGTCAGATTTATTGCCTGTTTTTCTCATCATCATGTAATGATTTATGATAAACAAATAACCTAGGAAATGATAAAGATGTTAATAATACAAGTTAGAGAACATTACTGATACCACGATAGAAATGAGCTATAAACAATGAAAGGAAATGAGTTCTCTATCCCTGTGAGTCTCTGTGCCATAGATCTTGTCTTCTATATTGGTAACATTCTAATTTTCCTCTAAAGGCAATAAATTGAAAAATTCAATGTCAGATTCATAACCACCAAAAGTTGCTTCATGCAACCAGTCACACAGGCCCAATTTAAAAACTCTACCCACTGTGAAAACCAGCATGGTACCTGACTGGATAATTCTAACATCTCATTTCCTAAGGACTGAATGAGAG
>CM053623.1:356908335-356923482 GCA_028646595.1 Phalanger gymnotis
GTAGATCACTCCAAGGTTTACAAAGACGCTTCACAAATATTATCTCATCTGATCCCTACAACAACCCTGGGAGAAAGTGGTCTTATTAGCCCACACTACTTACTTGCTAATTATCTCCTCTAGGCTCTGGTGCCACGCCCTTCCCCCCCCCCCCCCCCCCCCCCCCCCCCACTGCTCCTTCTCAGTCTCCTCTGCAGATATTTAGCCAGGCCATG
Organism: Phalanger gymnotis; assembly: GCA_028646595.1. NCBI lineage: Eukaryota > Metazoa > Chordata > Mammalia > Diprotodontia > Phalangeridae > Phalanger > Phalanger gymnotis. The sequence goes on from CM053623.1 coordinate 356,908,551, forward strand.
CTGGCTACCTGGGTGTTTCCCAAGGTTCTGTCCAGAACCCCTTTTCTCCTCCTACACTAACCTTCTTGCTGATCTTGTCAGCTCCCATAGATTCGATTATGGGCTCTATGCAGATGATTCTCAGCTATGCTTTCCAAGCCCTAATCTTTCTTCCAACGTCCAATCTCCAAAGGCCTATTAGATGTATGTAAGACACCTTCAACTCAGTATGTCCAAAGATGAACTCGCCATCTCTCTCCTTCTAAACTTCCCTGTTACTGCTGATGGCAATACCGTTGTCCCGGATCTCGGCTCAGATGCCAGCTCTTCACCCATACTCGCATCGCTGGTCACAACGTGGTACAGACCCTCAGCAGCTCACGGCTGAATGAGGGCAGCCGCCCTGGCTGGGTCTGCCTGCCTCCAGTCTCCCCCACTCCAGCCTTTCCTCTTCTGAGCTGTCAAGGGACCTTGTTACTCCCATATCCAATAAGCCTGTGCAGCTCCCTCCCTCTTACCTGCAGAAGCTCTAGGGCTTTGAAGGCCTCTTTCTAGTCTGCTTACACTTTACTTCTCTACGTGCTCTGCTACCCGTCTCCCATTCCTTGCAAATAATACTAAACTCATTGACCAAGTGCTTGTGTGCCAGTTGTAACACGTAAATACTTTGTATGTTGTATGGACATTGATATTTACCTGCTGTGCCCCCTTCAGAATGGGGACTCCTGGAGGGCAGGGCCCGGCCCATTATAAGAGCCTTGTATCTGGGGACTCACCGAAATAACTTGTTACTCCACCCAATAAGTTAATATTTGTGACTTTTTAAAAAAGCTTTAGCCATTAAGATCCACACAAACTAGTATTAGGATAATAGCAACATTTTAATTTTTCATTCTCTCACAGAAAATCATTTTCATTACAGGAGAATTAACTATTGTAAGTATTTCTTCTCTCTGAACACAAGACTAAATTGGTACCTACTTACCTTATATTCTTCCAAGTCTTCTTCATCAGCCTCCCCTTCATCCAAATATTTGCGCTTCGCATTTGGAGCTGAAGTGTCATAAGAAGCCCTAGAAATTCAGAATAAAATGTTTTACGGACATGATGAGATTTTAATTTTTTTTCCAACAACAAGAAAATATTAAATCTAAAATACATGCAATGATTGCACAGGTATGACAGTATCAAATTGCTTACTGTCTTAGAGAGGGGGGAGGTGAGGGAGGAAGAAGAAATCTGGGACTCAAATTTTTTAAAAAATGAATATTAAAAATTGTCTTTGCATGTAATTGGGGGAAAAATAAAAAATTACATAAAAAATAAACTTCAAAATAAAAATAAAATACAAACAAGACACCATGCCAGGTGCTAGAAGGTAAGGTACAGGTCCTTCACTCAATAAATAAAAAAGCAATCATTTGTTAAGGGCTCACTATAGGTAAGGCGCTATGCCAGACTCTGGATGGTCACTATCTCCAACAAGCTTACACTGTGCTCAGGGGACAGGACAAGTGTAGAAAGGATGAGGAAGGTATGATAGGGGCAAGTTCAGCAGACACTTAAGAAATGTCTAAGCTGGGCACTGGGGATCCAGCAATAGAAGCACAAAGAGTCTCTGTCTGATAAGGCAGTGCCCTGGACAGATGACCCCTGGCCCGCATGGGCACACAGAGGGGAGGGAAAGATCAGGATGAGATAGAAGAGCAACGACGCCTTGTTGGTGAAGGCCAGTAACGTGTACTCAAGCTGCCCGGGTATTTTAGAGACAAAGAATCTCAGAGACAGTGACCTTAGAGGCCATCAAGTCCCCACCATCTCCAACCAAGAGTCCCTTCAACAACATTCTCCAACAAGCTTGGCCTTCACTCGATGTAATTAATCAATCAACAAGCAAGCAGTAAGAGCCTGGCCGGGCATCGGACGCTGTGTGAGGCTCTGGGCACAAAGAAACCCAACGTTCTTGCCCTCCCCAAGCTCACAGTCTTCCTATCAGGAGAGACAACAGGGACATGTGTGAGCATATACAAAAAAGACACTAAATAAATACAAGGTAGTTGGAGAGGAAGCATCAGCAACCGGGGGCATCAAGACAGACCTCAGGAAGGCGAGGGCACCAGCAAGGAACCGAGGGCAAGAGGCATGGGACAGATGGGCAAAAGAAATCAATTAAAACCTCTCTTTAAGAGATCACTGATAACTCTGGGGGGCAACAGTTTCAGCTGCATGACGAAACTGGAATGAAGACTGCAGAGGGGTGAGAAATGAGCCCCCCTCCTCCCCTCATTCTTCTGTACTTTGGCCTAACTTCCCTGGTTCTGTCTGAATAAGTATTCCTTATCGGTCTTCCTTTAACTATCGATTCTGAACTGGAGTCTGGTACTGATAGCTTTGACATCTTTCTCACAAGCCTAACCAGTACGTAAATAGAAAGGCTGATCAGCCAGGTCAGCCCAGGAAGGGCCCCCCAGACATGATTAGGGGGAGTGAGCAGACGAAGAGAAGGAAAAGAAGTCTTATGAACTCCGCTGACAAATTTATCTCTCAGTAGCTTTATAAGAGGGGGCTCTCCAGCAGGAGGGAAAGGGATACAGTGCGGAAGACAGGTCACAGAAAGACAAAGACATCAATAAAAGTAGATTTTTTTTTTTAAAGAAAATGAAGTATCTAATGAGTAGCACCTCGAGAGCAGCAGCAGTTGCATTTATGAGGCTGCCTGGGATCTGGGTCCTGGGGCAGATGGGCCTTGGCAGGCCTGAGTGCAGTGCTCAATGCTTCTCACTGGAAACTGGTCCAAATGCACAAATTCACTCCAACGGGGACAGACTTCCCCAAACAGAAAGGTTTTCCCACATGCCCTTTACTAAAGCAAACGGTGAAAATCAATTTTTGGACTAACCTGCAAGTTTCTCTGGTCTCAGCAATCTCCCTTTGCTCGTCTTTGCTATTTAACACTGCACCGATACTGTCAGCACTCTCAGCTCCCAACTGAGGACAGGCAAAAACAAAAGGTGTGTTATGGCGGGCGGCAGCTGAAAGCCTTGTCCTTGCTGACAACGGGAAGGATTTTCAATAAATAACAGAAAATGTCTAACTTCAACATTAAAAATGGCTAGGCTATGGACGATCACAGGGGATGTGGGCTATAATTCACTGAGAAGGGATTAAAGAGAGAACACATTCCTTCAGTTCAGAACAATTTTATATCCAACTCTGTTAACTTTAGAGGATTCAAATTTTTCATTTAAATGTGACTAAAACCCAGATCAGAACTATCACATACTAAGTGAAAAGTTACAAGATCTTGTCTCTTACCTTCCCCATCATCAACAAAATAAAAAAGCCATTTTACATAAGCCTGGTGTCTTATCCAAATTCTGCCCCAGAAAAGCCCTGATTGTGACAGACTCGGTGGCCCAGAAGGCCTCCTGGCTCTGTGGTCACAGGCCTGGGCTGGAGTGGCAGCTCTGTGGCTGACTCCCTCACTGCCTGGGTGACACTGGCCAGGTCACTTCACCTGCTCAGCAGATTCAAGAGTTAGATGAGATGAGCCCCACCACCCCTTTCACCTTTGAATCTTAGGAACCCAGGAATGACTCTTTCTGACCTCTCCTACCTAAGATTTTCTAGAAAGATTCCTTTCCATCTGTATTTCTTTGAAATTATTGTAAAAGAACGGTTTGGAAACTGGTCAGAAATCTGGCACACATGGGGATCCTGCTAATGGTCCCAGGTGGAGAAGTCTGGAGATCTGGAATGTTCGAGGGATTGCGTTCCCCAAGAAGGCCGTAAATCTTGGGCTCTGGACTCTGTGCCCCAGCATCATCGCCTTCAAAAGTGAGCCTCATCTCTTCTAACAACCGCTCTACTGCCGTCCTTGTCTCCGGGCTGTGACCAAGGCTCATCTCCTGTAATACTCGAATGAATCCTAAGAGGAGCACTCCTCCAGGAAGACCTCCCAGACTGACCAGAGAGGCAGCAGCTTCCCCCATCTCGGCCGTAACAGTCACAAAGAGTCAAGGTAGCCGTGAGTCAGATTTTTCTTGCCGCTACTTACTGGCAATCCAAGATACAAGAGTCCCATAAAGCTGCACCTTAGGGCAGATGGCAAAGAGGGAGTGGGCTGCTCTGCTGGCTTGGAGCACAGCACTGGACCAGGCAGCACCAGGAGCTGGCAGGACGAACGAGGGGCAACTTGCCCGCACTCACGAAGATGTTAAAGATAAATTCTTAATTTCATGTGTGTAGCTGTTATTACTCAAACACCTACACACATATGGAATGGTAATGTGTTTTAGGTCATAAATCTCAAGAGGACTGAGACTATTCCATGTAGCAGAGAGGACTGAATACGGAGTCAGGGAGCCAAGTTCACCTGTTGACTCTGCCGCTTGATCTTGGACAAAGGACCGCATCTCTGGCCTGCTACCTCCCTTTTGGGAAAGGCAGAGGCTAAACCGAATGCCTCTGAGGTCCCTGCCCGCCCTAAGCCCCCAGCACTCCTTCTTCTGGGGGGGCTTCCCCCAGTCAGCTGTCTTCTAGTGATAATATAAAAATGGTCCTGTACCAGACCTATGGATGCCAGGGACACATAGGTGCTTTCAACCGAGACCCGACAGAATGTCAGGCCAGGACTCTGAACAAGGGCAGAGGCAGCACCTAATGAAGCTTATCTCACAGCGCTTTCCATAAAGAACGGCATCTTGAATGGCAAACCGCTTTATGTAAATTCTAATGAGAAACTGTCCCATGTAAAATGGGTTAGTTCAGAGGAGTGAGTGCAAGTTATATGGATGCTGCAATGTAGACATCATCCCTGAATTAACTACAAACCTGGCCTGCTGGCTGATGGACTTCTGAGGCCTCACCACAAATCCCAGGAGCACAGATTTCAGAGTTGGGCAGGCACTCAGACATCATCAAACTCAACTCACTCATTTAAGAGATGAGAACATTGGAGCCCAGAGAAGCGGAGGGACTTGGCCAAGGTCATATAGATAGAGGATGACAAAATGGAAAGGAGAACTAGGTCTCCTACCGCCACGCTTCACATCCCCATGTTATAAGAGCAGGCAGCTGAGGACTCCAATTGCCAAAATCATATACAACAACTAACTAAAATCTTCTTTAACCAGTGGTGGAGAATGGTTAGATAAATCAATGTTAGCTATCAGTCCATAAGTCAGCAATCATTTAATAAGTGTTCATTATGTGCCTGGAACTGTGCTACAGTCTGGAAATACAAAGAAAGGCCAAAAAAATAGCCCTTGCTTGTACCAGAAGTGTGTGCTCTAACTAGGGAGATGATACATAAATATCTGGGGACATATGAAATCTAGGAGACTGGGGAAACCATTAGCAGCCGAGGGTGCCAAGAAAAGCTTCCTGCAAAAGGTGAGATTTGAGCTCAGCCTTGAAGGAAGCCCGGGAAAGGAGGTGGCAGAGATGGGGCAGAGCATTCCAGGTATGGGGGGGATGACCAGCACACAGAGACAGAAGCTGCGTGTTCAAAGCCAATGCCACAGGATCAGAGGTGGGAGAGGGGAGCAAGGTGTAATCAGACTGGAAAGGTAGGAAGGCGCCAGGTCATAAAGAGTTGAAATGCCAAACAAGTTTATATTTAATCCTGGAGGTAACAGGCCATGTCCAGAGCTCCCACTGGCAGCTGAAGGGAAGCCGGCCTGGAGTAGACAGGGAAGAACCTGTGAAAAGGCATAGTCCTGGTGAGAGACGAGGAAGATCTGAGCTAGGGCTGCAGCAGCAGGAGGGGAGAGGAGTGCACGTTCTGAGGGCAGGAAGATTTCGGCATGGAACAGATCACTGGAGTGTGAGCGAGGAGTGACGATGCCAACCTTGCTCCAAGGAGAGGGGTCCCCTCAACAAGGACAGGAAATTTCAGAAGGGGGGGCGAAGGGAGAAAGGGGAAGGAGGAGGGGGAAGAAGGTAGTGGACGGTCTTCTTTTGGACACATTAGTCAATAAACATTTCTTAAGCACCCACTACTATGTGCCAGGAATGGTACTTAAGCGCTAGGGGCACATACAAAAAGGAAAAGATGGCCTCTGCCCTGAAGGAGGTTCCAAAGACGGAAGCTGCGCTGGAGATGCCCACTGGACATCCACTGTGAGAGAGCCAAGAGGCGGCTCAACACGGGTCAGAACGCCTGGGGGAGTGGGGCATGAGACTTACAAGGTAAGGAGGGGACTGGGTTAGGAAGGCCTTTGAATACCAAACAGGGCATTCTGTCTTTCACCCGGGAGCCACTGGAGTGTCCCCACAGGGGAGTGGTGACGTTGGCCCTCTGCTGCAGGAAAATCGCTCTGGAGACTGAACTAGAGAAAGAATTGGAGTGAGACAGGAGGGGCGCAGCCCGACCACGTGTGAGAGGAGGGTGGGTCCTGGGAAGGCGGGTGTGACTCTTCCTGTTGCCTGGAGCCCCAGGGTCTAAGAGGAAGTCTCCCACCACTGTTCATTCATTCCTGAGTCTGGTTTACCACAAAGAGCGTGGTCAGAAGCCCAGAGTTTGAGCGGGCCTCTGATAGTGGCTCCACTCCCCCTCTGGGCCTCAGTTCCTCCATCTGTAACCCGGGGGTTAAGGTGCTCGGACCCCGCTCCACAACCTCACAAAATTGTGCTGATGAAGCAGCTCAGGAGCACATTAAAGAGCGAAGAGCGGACAACTTAACGCCTCTTTCCGAGGCTTCCTCCCCCTCTCCCGGGCTAAAGCCGGCCAAGGTCGAGCGTGTCCTCTAGGGCTGGAACGCAAAACCGCAAAGGGCTTCGGAAGCCTCCCACCCACAGCCGGGTGGCCTCGAGGTCTAAGGGGCTTTACAGGACGAGGGCACGGCCTAGGGGCGCAGTGCCCAGGGCGCCGGGCCTGGGGTCGGAAGATCTGAGTTCGAATACAACCCCAGACCCTTCCCAGGTGGAGAGCCTCTCCTGCCTCCGTTTTCCCCGGACTGTAAAATTGGGGCAATGGCAGCCTAAGGATCATAGGTAACCGTGTTCGTTACTCAGACTTGGGGTAGGGGCCGCGGCCTCCATCCAGCCCTCCCCCCAGCCCCAAGCCGGACCCCGGCTGCGCGGCCCCCCGCCCCCGATTTTACGGGCACCTGACGCCCCTCCCCCAGCCTGGAGACCCAATGCTGGTGGCTCGGCGCTGGCGCCGTCAACCTCACTTCTCAGCTCCGGGGAGCTCAGCGGGCCTTCCGGGGGGCCCAGGACCCGGAGAGTCTGCCCCCAGAGAGCTCACGTCTAACGGGGAAAAGCCCGTGGCCGGTGGGGGTCGGGTCTCTTGTGACTCCGAGGCCACCACTGCTTCTCTAGGCTCACTTGTCCCTCATTTACAAAGGCGGAAGCTGAGATTCAAAGACGTAACTGACTAATGGGGAGCCCTGGCAGAAAAGCCAGATCAGGGAGGGCTTCCTGGAGGAGGGGGAAAGCAGCAGTGCCCAGGCTCCCCCACGGATAACGCAGCGACCTGGCACTGAAGAGTATAGAGGACAGTAGTCGACCGAGGGGCGGGGCCCAGGAGGCGGGCATGCGCAGAGCGAGAGAGGAGGCCAGCAAGCGCGGGGGAGCTGGTGGGCGTGCGCAAAGTGGAAGGGGGCGGGCGTGCGCACAGCGGGCATGCGCGAGCGGCGGCGTGTAAGGGCGGTACAGCCCCGCACCCCTGCCCCGGCACTCACCTGCTGGGCTAGGAGTTGCCGGCGCAGCTTCTGCCGCTCGCGGATCTCCTGGAGGCGGCTGTCCATGTCCCGGCCGCCGCTATTCTCAAAGGGCCAGGACAGCGAGGGAGACTCGCACAGCCTCCCTCCGCGGAGGGCACCTCCCGAGGCTGAGCTTCTCCCAGCCCGCGTCCTTCCCGAGGACCGGCCCCAACGACCCGCCCCGCTCCACGCTCCCGGGCTCGTTGCTTCCGACCCAGGAAGTCCCGCCTCCTCCCCACGTCCTCGCCGGCGTTAGGCGTGCGTGGTGACGTGACGTCATCCGTCAGGGGGCGTGGCCGGAGCGGGGACACCGCGAACTCTGCTCCCGCCTCCTCCCACTCCGCGTGTCGGCTTAGCTCAGGGGTGCGCTCGGTGGCGCTGCGCTGCTGTGTCCCCACCCCCGTCTCGTCCTGGGGTTCTGTCCCATCCTCCCTGTCCGGTTCCCTTTGTCCCGTCCCCCTTCTCCGGTCCCGTCCCCTCTGTCTCGTCCCGGGGCTCTGCGCTGGTGATTCCAGTCTCTTACCGGGGCAGCCTCGTCCCTACCCCCGGGTCCAGCATACTCTCCAAGCTGCCAAGCCTGCACCTCCAGCCCAGACCTCTCCGCTGATGTCCAGGCATGAGGTCAGGACAGGCAGCTGCTGGCTGGGCGCCTCCACACACAGTGCAGGGTGCAGAAAACCTTCAAGCCCCTGCCCCCTTAGGCACTCACTAGCTGCGTGACCCTGAACATCTCTCTGAGCCTCAGTTTCCTCAGCTGTGCAGTGAGGAGTTTGGCCTCAAAATCCCTTCCCGGAGTCTGTGTTCTTCCCCTGCCGGCTCAGAGTACTACCATCCTGATAGACACCCAGATTCATGACTTCGGAGTCATCCTTAGTCCCCCTCCGTTATTCCCTATGGCTAGTCTGCTGTCAAATCTTGTCTGTTCTGCCTCCAAACCTGTCTTCCTCTTAACCTCTCCGTTTTGGAAGCCCTAGCTCCTTTCAAGCCTTCACCTTTTCTGATTCCCCAAGTTCTTACTGCTTGGGTCCAGTGCGCCCTCCCACATGGACGAAGCTGTCAGATGCCTCTTACACACCAGTCGCCAAGCTAAACAAAGAGGATACAAAAAAAGCCAAAAAAAAAAAAAAAAGAAAGAAAGAAAATCCCTGCTGTCAAAGAGCTCGGTGTCTCGGAGGAGACAACGTGTAAACATACTGGATGTACCAACAACATACTTGGCAGCTTTTACGGACCTTAAACCTAATTTCAAGGTCAATTAGCGACAATCTCAGAGGGAAGGCACTAAGATTGTGGAGAATTAGTGAAGACTTTTTGTAGGTGGGACTTCAGCTGAGACCTGAAGTGCCTGGGAAGTCAAGACGAGGAGTGAAGAGGGAGAGACGTAGGTGTGGGGGATGGGCGATGAGACTACCTACTCAGGATAGCTTGGTTAAGGATATCATACTTATATCAAAGATACTAGATTTAGAGTAGGAAGAGACTTTGGAGGCCATCTGATCCAACCTCACTTTATAGAGGAGGAAACAGCCTTGGGGAGTTTAAATCATGTTTCCAAGGTCCCATAGACACATCAGAGGTGTGTTTGAAGCCAGGTACTTTTGGCTTCAGAGCCATCGTGCTTTGTATCTCCGGTGCTTGGTACATTATTACTTATTTAATAAATGCTGATTTAATTGAATTTAAGTGACAGAAAAATCTATGTGTCTGTATATCCATGATATAAGCTCTAATTTCTCCTGAAATCTAGTCTTGTGGCAGCTAGATGCCCCATTGGCAGCTCAAACTCCAAAATATCTAAAATGCAACTTCCCCCCTTGCCTCTTCTGCAGACTCTTTCTTTCCTCTCAACATCTCTTTCTGTTAAGGACACCATCATCTTTCTAGTAACCATAATGTGGAGCTCAGAATCCCTCTTAATTCCCAAAAGATGCAAACTCTGCAATCCGGCTCCAATTTGTCTTTCTAAACATTTCAGACTAATTGTTCCCCTTCATACACTGTGTTCCAATCAAACTGGCCCACTAGCTGTTTAAAGAAAACACTCCATCCTCCATCCTTGTCCTCTTGCATATATTGTTCCCCATTCAAGGAATGAAATCCCTTCTCTCTTAGAATCTGTACAGCATTTCTGTACAGCAATAACAAAATGCAAGAGAAAACAATAGGAAAAGGAGTCCAATTCAGGATAACTATAAAATACATAAAATATCTGGGAATTAAGGCACACTCAAATTTATATTAATATAATTACAAACACTCTTTAAAGAGACAAGTAATTGGATAGGTATTCATTGCCCATGGTTGAACTGTGCCAATATAAAAATGACAATACTCCTTAAATAAATGTAGAGATTTAGTGTTATAACAGACTATCAAGGAATACTTTAGAGAGCTAGACAAAATCATTTTTATTTGGAAGAACAATAGGCCTAAAATGTCAAGGGGATCCTGACCCAAAAAAAAAAAGTAGGAATGAAGAGTGAATTCAAGATTTCAGATTATACCAAAGAGCAATAATCATCGAAGCAATTTGATACTGGTTAAGAAAAACAGGTAAATCGTTGGAACAGGCTACATAAGGAAGAATCAAGAAACAACTGAACTCAATAACTTAGTGTTTGATACAACTAAAGGCATAAGTTACATGGGGGAAGGATTTCATATTTGACAAAAAGTACTAGGAAAACTAGAGAGCAGTTCAGCAGAAATTCAGCGCTCCCAAAAAATGGCTTAACTGACCTAGACTATATACCACAATAAGCTCAACATAGATATGTACCTGAATATTCAGGTTGTACCATAAAAGGAAAAGAAAACAAGATTAGGAAACTTTCCCGGCTACAGCTAGCAAGAGAGTTCTTACCCAGAAATCACATGCATATAGGCACGCAAAAAAAGATAATTTTGATTGCATTAAGTTGAATAGTCTTTACACTGACCAAATATGTTCAAATAGGAAAACAGGACACTGCAAAAATGTTTGCATCAAATATCTCTGACAAGGGCTTGAATTCCAAGATCTCGGGGAGCCAACACACTTGGAAATAATGCTCCAGGAGAGGTAGTCACCAATTAGGATAGCCAAACACCATGTTGGGGTAAGAAAGACTAAATCTGGCAACAGTATAAAAGGTGGGTTGGAAGAGGTTGGGACAAGACGCGAATTTTATTTAGTGTACAAAGGAAAAAGAAAGGGGGTGCCTAGAAATGGGCTGATGACAGAAAGAGGACATGGAGAAGGGACCATTCTAGGGTGCCGCAAGTCATGATTGTGTGGAGAATGGTAGATAATAGAAAATTAACCAGAAGCTCTAGTTGGGACTGAAGTCTGGCAGATTCCCTTTTTTGTGTCTGTACTTCCATTTCCTCAATCACTTTTATGTTTCAATGATCTCAACAATGTAGCCAGAACCATAACCGGTCATTTTTGCAATCAGAGCAACTACTGGTTGGGGTAAGCAGCCCCCACTAGGGAAAACCCTTCCTTCCAGACTTCTTTTTTCTTCTTCCTGCATTCTGTAGTCCCACCATATTGGCCACCTTGTCACTCCTTACCTGCAGCATTCTATCTCTGTCTCCATGTCTTTGTGCTGAACAGGCTGTAATGCAGCCCCTCTTCCCCTCAACCTCATGCTGCTTCCAGGATTCAACTCAAGCTCCCCCTTCTCCATGATGCCTTTCTGCAGCCTCCATCTCCTAGCACCCTTCCTCCCTAAATTACCTTGTGTTTAGTTTGCATTGTGTTTAGAGTTGTACATGTTCATATCTGACCCAACGGAATGGAAGATCCTTGTGTTCTACACTCTTCATTAAGGGGTTAGGGAGGTGGGCTGTGTGCCCTCTCCCTCCCCAAATGTGACATCTACTCTCACATGGCAGGTGAACTCAACAAAGTGAGCTTGTGCCTGAGGCACCTCAGTGCCCCGCCCACCTCCATCACACACCCCGTGTTTTCTATTTTGTGTTTCCTAAGTAGCTGGATGGCTATCATTCTCAAAGTGTGTAAACCCAGGCCTGGAGGCAACTTTTGGCACTTGAGAGGTCCAGAGGTCCTGGGTCCAATGAATCCTTCAGCTATCAAGAAAAAAAAAACTGAAGGGCCTCACCTGGCTTACCAAAAGACATGCATCTTGAGGGAGTCAGTGCAGGGTAGAGGTGAAATGTAAAGTGTAATCCTATGAGCAACTTCATTTTCTAATAAGGTTTAAGTATTGTTGTTACTCAATCTCTATCCAGTCTTACACAACTCTTGGTAACCCCATTTGGGCTTTTCTTGGCAAAGATACTAGAGTGGTTTGCCATTTCCTTCTCTAGCTCATTTTACAGATGAGGAAACCGAGACAAAGAGGGCTAGGTGACTTGTCCAATGCTCCAGGCGTGACTCCAGGGCCAGTGCTCTAACCACTGCTCCACCTAGCTGTCCCAAGAGTAATACCTAGCATTTATATAGCTAGACTTTGAGGTTTGCAAAGCACCTTATACGTGTTATCTCTTTTTAACTTAATCTTACAAAGCTGGTAAGTGTCTGAGGCAGGATTTGAACTTGGGTCTTCCTCACTCCAGTACACCACTCAAGCCTCCATACCACCTAAATTAGATCTAAATTAGATACTTATTTAATTTAGGACTAGATACTCCCAGGGACTTCCAGGATCATCTCTGACTTAGTATACAAAACAAACAGAAAAGTAAGGAGGCCTGTCTCTGTTTCTGTCCACTTGGCCCACACCCCAGTCTTTATTACCCAGACCAGCCAACAGCAAAATGTGATCTCTTTGATGCTGTATTTAGCCCAGCAGACAAACCTGTCTCCCTTGGCTGATAAAGGAGCTCCTCTAAGACTGACAAGACAGCCCAGAGAATCCATGTGCAGCCAGAATGAGATGATCCAACTTGGGCTTCAGATAACCTTGGTCTGCTGCTTCCCACCAATGTGTACTGTCTGGTAGGCAGAGGGATCTGATGAAGACCTGGCTTGGCTCACCTGGGCCATACACCCAATCACTGGCTCACCATGCCACAGGCCCAAGCCCAGGCCCACATCATCTCTTCCTTCTCAGGTCATTAACGACCTCCTAAGGCCTTTACTAAACCCCCATTTTCATGGTGGCAACAAAACCTTCCCTGGCTATTTGACTAAGAAGAATGATGAGAATGGCCTTCTTCTGTCTCAGTGGAGAAATCTCCCACTCCCTTTCTTGCCTCCCCACCTTCCTTCCACTCCCCATGTACAGAGTGATTCTGATGGGGGATGTAGGGATGGGCAGGAGGCTTCACACAAGCCTGGTTCAAACCATCAGTGTCTAGTACTCCACATGATTGTAGTTGGAGCCCCAGATCCATGACACAATGGCATTATCAAAGTCTGTCTCTCCAGCTTTGAACCCTTTGAGATAATAGAGAAATCCAGAGAATCATTTCCCAAGCAACAACTTATGGAGTCATACGTTGACCAAGTCTAAAAGGAATGTAATCTATAGATAGCCTACAAAATTGTCTCCAGAATAGATTTTTAAATGGTATTCCTGGAATGTACATTTTAGACATAAGAGGGCAAGGCCACAGCATAAATAGAAAATGAGTCTTTAATAGAGCTTAATGGAATCTCTTGCAGGAAGGCAAGCTGATCGACCATCCATCTTTTAAAATAGAGAAACTGCATAAGGATGCCTACTCTTTGTTGGTGGCACATATAGCACTTAAAAACACTGGGAATGAAGAAATGGATGTGTTACTTTAGCTGTTTTGAAGGGAGACAATGGTAATAATGTATTCGGTACTTTAGGCTCAAGTCATCCAGAAACCACTTTATTGAATTTAACGTTAATCTATAGCTAAGCTATTTCAGGCTTGGAAAGAAAGAGAGATGTCCATGTGGCAGATGGCAGAGTCTCCCTTGGCTTCCAACATGATTCTCTGCCCCAAGAAGACTAAAGATAACATTTATAGGAATCTTGAACAAGGAAAAGATCACAATATGTTAAAAAAAACAGTTTGGGGTTAATATTGCATAATAATTACTGCTACTTTCCTTCCTAGACCACTTTGTCTTGAGTTCCTTTCTGTGATCAGTATTTTGACCTTGAATTTCAAAAGCAGACAGTTGTTAGATGGGTCATGGCATCAACTACTTAAGGAAGAAGGAAGGTAAGAATTTACTTTGATTATCATCCTTACTTCTTTCAAAGGAAAGTCATAACTTTTGTTCTTCCTACATTTTTAAAGCAAAAAGTCTGGAAAGGGTTTTAGGTTAAAAGAATTTTATTTAATATTTCTAGAGAAAGTAAAAGGTTTTTTTTAATATGCTTCCATAGCTGTCACAAATCTGATTTCAGAAAGAGTTCCAAACTCATTTTCTGCCAGTAATCACATTTTTTACATATAGCCTTCTTAAAATCAGCTGTATGAGCCAACTCCTATAGGAAGCCACTACGAGAGAAAGAAATATGATCATTTTTTTCCTCCAGGCCAGTGGTTCTCAAATTTGTTTGGTCTCAGGACCCTGTCATACGTTCCTCATCAGAACAAGAGGAAAGATTATGCTCTATCATGGAAATATCACTGGTTTTGGAAGCACCCGACCGCCATTTAGTACTGTGTGACCCGGGGTGGGTCATTTCTCTTCTCTCTGAGTGCTAGTCTCTTCAGTCACATGTGATTGTTGAACTGCATCTCTAAAGTCCTTTTCCATTCTGTGACCTGATTAAATGTCTGGTGTTTGAAACTACTGAAACAACTAAAAAGCTTAGCAAGATAAGGGCTGGGTTAGGGACCAGACCTGTGATTTCATCAAAATAGAGAACTCTAGAAAAAGGAAACTCCCCCTGCCAGTTGGGTGGCCAAATCCAATGGCCTTTTCTCAGTCCTCCTTCTCCTGGACCTCTCCTCAGGCTTTGGCACTGGTGGTCACCCTCTACTCCTTGATACTCTGCTCTCTCCGGTTCTCCTCCTCCCTCTCTGACATCTCCTTCTCTGGCTCCTTGGCTGGATCCTCCTTCAGATCAAGCCTCTCACCATAGGTGTCCCTCAGAGCTCTGTCCTGAGCCCTCTTCTCTTCTCGTCTCTCTCTATACTACTTCACTTAGGGATCTTCTAAGCTCCCATAGATTCAATGACCAGCTCTATCCTAACAATTCTCACATCTCCCTATGTTGCCCCAAACTTTCTACTGACCTCCAATCTTCCATCTGCCTTTGCCTTTCTGACATCTCAGACTGGCTGTCTCATAGACACCTTAAACTAAA
>CM053623.1:356931453-356944892 GCA_028646595.1 Phalanger gymnotis
ATAGAACCAAAGGAATAAAAAAAATGGAAGACAATGTGAAATATCTCATTGGAAAAACCACTGACCTGGAGAATATATCCAGGAGAGATAATTTAAAAATTATTGGACTACCTGAAAGCCATGATAAAAAAAAAGAGCCTAGGCATCATCTTTCAAAAAATTATCAAAGAAAACTGCCCTGATATTTTAGAACCAGAGGGTAAAATAGAAATTGAAAAAATCCACCAATCACCTCTTGAAAAAGATCCCAAAAACAAAACTCCTAGGAATATTGTTGCCAAATTCCAGAGTTCCCAAGGAGAAAATGTTGCAAGCAGCGAGAAAGAAACAATTTGAATATTGTGGAAACATAATCAGGATAGAATAAGATCTAGCAGCTTCTACATTAAGGGACCGAAGGGCTTGGAATATGATATTCTGGAGGTCAAAGGAGCTAGGATTAAAACTAAGAATCACCTACCCAGCAAAACTGAGTATAATGCTCCAAGGCAAAATATGGATTTTCAATAAAATAGAGGACTTGCAAGCTTTCTCAAAGGAAAGACCAGAGCTGAATAGAAAATTTGACTTTCAAATATGAGAATAAAGAGAAGCATGATAGGTAAAAGGAAAGAGAAATCATAAGGGACTTACTAAAGTTGAACTGTTTTGTTCACATTCTTACATGGAAAGATGAAGTGTGTAATTCATGATACCCTTCTCGGCATTAGGGTAGTTGAAGGGAATATATATATGTAGATAGATAGATAGATAGATAGATAGATAGATAGATAGATATAGTCAGAGGGCACAGGGCGAGGTGAATGTGAGGGGATAATATCTCAAAATAAAAAGGAATTAAGGTGTGAGAGAGGAATATATTGAGAGAGAAAGAGAAAGGGAGAGATAGAAAGGAGTAAATTATCTCACATAAAAGTGGCTAGAAAAAGCAGTTCTGTTGGAAGGGAAGAGGGGGCAGGTGAGGGGCAATGAATGAATCTTGCTCTCATCAGGTTTAACTTGAGGAAGGAATAACATAGACACTCAATTGGATATCTTACCCCATGGGAAAATAGGGGGAAGGGGATAAAAAAGGGGGATGATAGAAGGAAGGGCATATTGGGGGAGGAGGTAACAAAAAGCAAACACTTTTGAAAAGGGACAGGGTCAAGGGAGAAAATTGAATAAAGGGGGACAGGATAGGATAGAGGGAAATATAGTTACTCTTTCACAACATGGTTATTGTGGAAGTGTTTTGCATAATGATACATGTGTGGCCTATGTTGAATTGCTTGTCTTTTTAGGGAGGGTAGATGGGAAGGGAAGAGGAGAGAGAATTTGGAAATCAAAGCTTTAAAAGCAGATGCTCAAAAAAAGGTTGTTTTTGCATGTAACTAGGAAATAAGATATACAGGCAATGGGACATAGAAATCTATCTTGTCCTACAGGAAATTAAGGGGAAAGGGGATGGGGGTGAGTGGGGTGACAGAAGGGAGGGCAGATTGGGGAAAGGGGCGATCAGAATATATACCATCTTGGAGTGGGAGGGAGGGTAGAAATGGGGAGAAAATTTGTAACTCAAACTTGTGGAGATCAATGTTGAAGACAAAAAAATATTAAATAATAAAATATGGGGAAAATAAATAAATATTTCCTCGTTTATAAATTCATCTGGTCGCAACGAATAATGACAAACTAGGAAGCTATATAATGTAGCTCTTGCTCCTCCCATTGGCTTCACCCTGGGTAAGATTGTCCCCTGAAGCCTCCTGGTGTCTGTAACAACAATGTTGCTAGCAGCTGCTATGGTGGTGTAAGGCACACAGAAGGGCTGCCAGCACAGCTTCTTCGATCTCCTTTTCTAAGGAAAGCAACTTTAAGGGGTTAACAATCTCACTTTAATTAAACATATATATATATATATTTCTCATTCACTTAGTTCAGGGGGAAAACATCAGCCCCCTGAACTTCAGGGTAAATACAAACAGGAATTACAAACAGATCAACAGACAGACCTTGTCTGATCAAATCACATACGTAGTTACCAAACAGAGAAGCACAAACATCTGGGTTTTCAAAGCCTGAGGGGGGCAGGGGGGGGCTGCTTCAACAGCTTACCCAGAGTCTTATCGCTCACATTCTTTTAACGAGTGTGCCCCCGAAAGTCAAACACTAACCTTCCAGTATATATGCTGTTCAGGACTCTAAGGGCTGGGGGTCTACCATTTAGGGTGTGGGAAAGTTCTTTAATCACTAGTACCAAGGTATGGGAAAGTTCTTCAATCACTGGTACTATATCATATACATTGTTTCAAATCAATGACTCCTGATTGCCTTAGTGCTGGGAAACACTCCAAAACAAAAAGATCCCAGGTTACCTGCCCCATTCAAACAAAGGCCAGACTCATTAAAGGCGCTTGATAGCTTTAGCATCCCGAAAGAGAAGAAAAGCAAACAAGTCCTGTCCTGATTACCATTACAATGTCCCAGAGTTGCTTTGCCTTTCCTCTGTTCTACCACAAGGGCACTTTTTGCATTGCTATCCATGGGCTGGGCATAGACATATCTATGTTCAATATAGTTCTGATATTGAGGGAGTGGAGGACTTGGGAATCACAAGCTTCCTCAAGAAGGAAAACTGAAAAGGAGTGGAAAGAGGAGCTGGGAACTTTGTTTAGATTGCCCAAGGCTGGGGATAATTTAGAAGTAAGTGCCAAAATCAAAGTTCATTAGAATACATCCAGCCTATTTCTATAATATTCATTCTCTTGCACATTGTTAACTAATCAGATTTTATTGACACCCTCTGGAACACGCACTTTTCCAAGGCCATATAAGCCTTGAGCCTGCCACCATGAAGGTCTTTGGCATTCCAGAGTGCCATTGACATCTTTTATTAATATGCTAGTGTTATTAATAAAATGGCTAATTACCCAGAAATCCTGTCTCTCGAACTTTTTAAACGCCACAACCCATAGACCTTAGGTTAAGAAGCACTGACCTAGAGGCTGGTGTTTGACAGCAGTAAGAATGGGCAAAAGGCAATAGATTTGGATCGTATGGACCTCAAAAAAGGAGAGGCCCCAGAAGGATGGGTTAGTCCACAAGTGGTGATGAGGAGCAAGGAGCTTGCCCCTACCACCTCCTAATGTTTGCAAGTTAAATAAGGCTGCCCTAGGGCAATGTTGCCCACAGGGAAGAAGGTTGTAAGGGACATGGTATCCTGGGGGGTGGGGAGCCAGAATTCTGTTAAAGTAAGGGAGAAGGGGATGTTTGTTGAAAAGATCAAGGACAGACTCTAGGGGAGTCTGAGAGAACTGCATAAGAGTTTCAAAGGGTGGCACAATGGGCCTGGCAATGGCATATCCAGGGCTTGGGAAAGAGCATAGGTCTAACTAGAGTAGGGATGAGAGTTCAGGAAGAGATCCTGTGGGCACAAAGCTTCATCTAAGGCTGTGAGATTAGAAGACCAGGATTGGGGAGATAGCACCATGAAAGTGGATGTGTCTCATGCTCTGGAATTACCCTCACAACCTTTCACGACTACTGAAGAATGTTAAGCAGCTAGCTCAAAGGAAACAAGGAGCTCAACACAGATCCCTAATAATGGAGGAACCTGGGGGCTTGAGCTGAGAGCAGGAGAGGAGAGACACTCACAACACCCCAGGGCACTCTGAGGGAAGATCTGGCTGGCTTAACCTTGAGAGAATAGCACAATTGCTTCAGAGGAGCTAGCATTTATAGAGCACCTACTAAGTGGCAGGCACAATGCTAAGTGCTTTACAAATATTATTCACAACAACCTTAAGAACTTGTTGTTCAGTCCTTTCAGTCATGTCTGACTCTTTGCGACCCCATTTGGGGTTTTCTTGTCAAAGATACTGGACTGGTTTGCCATTTCCTTCTCCAGCTCATTTTACAGATGAGGAAACTGAGGCAAACAGGAATAAGTGACTTGCCCAGGGTCACCCAGTTAGTAAGTGTCTGAGGCTGGATTTGAACTTATGAAGATGAGTCTTCCTGACTCCAGGCTGGATGCTCATTGTGCCACCTGGCTGCCCCATAAGAAGCCATGACTAGGGTCTACGCAAGATACAGACAAGGTGGTGTGAGAATGGCAGCAGATCACCTCAATTATGTATTATTGGGGTTGATCGTATTCCCTCTCTCTCACCATTTTCTTGTTCTTTGGAATGGTGAGAGAGAGAGGGAATATGTTGAGGTCAAAAGAAAAAGTATGAAAGGATATGACAGAGGGAAATTTATAAGTGACAGTCATAATAATGAATGTGAAAGGGATAAACTCATGTAAAGAAGAGGACAGCCAAATGGCTTATAAAACAATCCAACAGCATGTTGGTATTGGAAATAAAGATTCACACAGAGTTAAAATGAGTGGCTGGACAAGAATTTATTATGTCTCAGACAAATTTAAGACAAAAACAAAAGTGGCGATCACAATCTCAGACAGGACAACAGCAAAAATAGATATGCTTAAGAAAAGAGGGGCAGCGAAATCACATCATGCTTCAAGGCCCCACAGAGGATGAAATCATAGCAGTGCTTAATATATACACTGAACTACACAGAATTGAAGTGTTTAAAGGATAAGTTCGTTGAATTATAAGGAGAAAGAGTCAGGAAAACTGTGATAATGGGAGACCTCATTTTGCTCCTTTCAGACTGAGGCAAATCTGCATTAAGGGAAACATAGGTTAAGTGACTTGCTCAGGGTCACACAGCTAGTAAGTGTCTGAGGCTGGATTTGAACTCCTGGCCCTGCACTCTATCCACTGAGCCACCTGGCTGCCTCACCGCAATGATAACATTCTGCAATAATTAGTATCTCTATCCCTTTCTTTCCATATAGTCTATATGCTTTCATCTTAAGAATATTTAGGGGCAGGCTTCCATGTACAGATAACGTTGTTGATCTTTCATTTTCGAAGAGGATCAATGACACCATGGGTGATTTCTTGACTCCTGAGTTAACTGGATTTAAGTGAGGCAGAGCCTCTGTAAGTCATCTGCCTCATTCTCTCTTCCAGAGTCATCAGAATCCAATGGCAAGATGACTGGTGATGGCCTGGGATGCAGTAGATGACCTTGGCTGCTTCAACCCGCTTCAGTCATCTCTACAGCTGCTGGAACCAATCGTTCTCATCTGCCCATTCTACCCAAAGAATTCTTCACATGCTTGGACATCTGCCTAACTCACCAATGGGTTGGCAGTCTGTCGGTAACCCTCAACCTAGTTTAGCCTGTCTGCAAAGGTGGTTTACCAGCATACAGCTCCTGCTCATGCTACAGCTTTGTGGAAGCACAGGTGAGAGTTGGCTGGACACCAAAGACAGATGAGCTGCCCTGAAAGAGGCTCAGAAGCCCTCCCACCAGATGGGCCAGTCCTCCCTGAACAGCCCATGCACCCCTGTGTACAGACAAATAATAAGTTTAAAGAAACATCCATAATTATTTCTCTCTACCACTCTATACTCCCTAGGCAGTCCCTAGGGGAACTTGCCCTGTATTCTCAGACTTGTCTGTAACATTACATAAGAAGTTGGATGGTTTGTATATCTTTTTGATGACTAGATAGATTCTCCAGTGGAGAGGATTTAGAAAATTGTGAGCTGCCATTGAAGAAAATTAAGTTAACTATAAACAGTCATTTGCTGTAATTACTACTCGCTTGTAGATCTCACCCATTCAGCCTCTTTGGAAGTTCACAGGATGAACAGCTAAAGAGCCTGGGTTTGTACACTGGTTTTGCGACCTTGGGTAAGTCATTTAACCTCCCTGTGGCTCTTTTTCTTCCCCTGTAAAATAATGTGATTGTAATGATGGTCTCCAAGGTACCATTCACCTCTCAACCCACAATCCTCCAGTATGTTGGTCCTGTGAACACTTGACCCATTAGCTGCTACTGTACACACAGGCTTGAAGTAGACAATGTCAGGCATTGCTCTGGGCTAGCTCAATGGGTCACTAAGGCAAGGTCACTCAGCCTTTTGCATACTCCTCTCCTGGGCATGCCCTTGGTGGAGCTACTCAGGCAGGAGTCTTGGGCCTGTAGGCCCAGGCAGACAGAAGACAAGCTTTTTAAATTCCCCAGACGCTAGTCTCCTGAGTGAAGCATTCATGTCTCTGCTGCTGTTAGAGTAAGATGAAAGGAGGCGAGTGGAAGTTCTTAGGTCAGATGTCAGTCACGGCGCTTCCTTTCACGCAGTTTTTGGCCAACACGAGTTAGAGTAACTGTAGTGGAAAGAATAGGCATGGCCCACAGGGGAGGACAGGTCTGCTTCCCTTGCACGATTTCTGCACTTTGAACAAAACAGCTTATTGAGTCATTGAAACTTCTTAAAAAACCACCCATACCATTAAAAAAAGTGCCTTGCTGTCCCTTAAAGTCCATTTAAAGAGACACAAAAATACAATTGCATAGTGAAATGAGCGCTCAGCATCGGAAGACCTTGGGAACTCAATCAGTCAACAAGTATTTATTAAGCTCCTACAATGCACCAAGGGTCATGCTAAGCACTGGGGACACACAACAGCCTCTGCCTCCAGGGAGTTGCTTGTTGTTGTTGGTCCTTCCTCTGGTAGAGGATCAAGGACGTCAGTAGGGTGATGTCTTGACTTGCAAGTGAATTGGATTTAAGTGAGGCAGGTCTGTGCAAAGTCACCAGCCTCACTCTCTCCTCCGGAGCCATCTGGGTCCAGTGGCCAGACATAGGTCAGGACAACGGGCCATGGCCCCAGATGCAGTGGGAGACCTTGACCTTTTTAAGCTAAGGCCTCTTCAAGGTCTCACTTATTCTGAGGCAACACCCATGCTGTAGTTAAAAGGCTAGGTAAGAAAAGAGGCAAAAGTTGCCTGGTTTGCCTTCACAAAAGAGTCAGTCTGGAAGGGGAAGACTCACAGAGTTTCTGGCCAGAACAGAAACAATCGCTGTTACATTCTATAAGGAGACACAAGTACACATGTAAGTCCGTACAAAATCTACATGAAGTAAATGCATAAATAAAAGGTAACAGAGGGAAGGGGGAGCTCTAGTAGCTCAGGGGGAGGGCAAGGTCTCGGGTCAGAAAAGGTCTCCGGTCAGAAAAGGTCTCCGGTGATACTTGAACTGAACTTTTAGAGAAGCTAGGGTTCTAAGAAGCAAATGGGAAATGAACTGTGGCTCCGCAAGATGCAAATGCATGGAGAGAGGAGATGGAATGTTATTTGTGGGGAAATTGGGGATTTTGAAGCTTTAAGATGAGGAGAGGGAGAGAAGAGGGTTGCTGCAGTTCAGTGGCATGTGACTCTTCATGACCCATTTGGGATTTTCTTCTCAAAGATCCTGGCACGGTTTGTCTTTTCCTTCTACTCTATTCACTGCACCACCCAAGAGAAGAGAGACTTTGTTTCAAATGCTCTCCATTTCCTTGGTAAAGCATGAAGACAGGTTTATATTATATGGGGTGGCAATGTGGACTTTTAAAGAGTTTTTTAATGCCTTTTGTTTTCGTATTCCAGTCATTTCCAGATACACACTGTGTCCCTTGCAACAAAAACAACAAAAAGCAAAGACAACTTGCATTGGCTAAACGTGTATGCACCATTCCCCACCCAGAGCCCTCCACCTCTCCAAGGAAAGGAAGGAGGTATATTGTCTCAGCTCTTCTCTGGAGGGAAATATGGACTTCTGCCACTCAGTACATTTCTTAGGGTGTTTTAAACATTTAGAAAACAGACAATACAGTCTAATACTTGTGCCTGATAAAAAAATGAAAAGAAGAGGAGTAAGCATTGAGAAAGTTGTATTTATGTGCCTACAGCGTAAGATATATTTAAGGTGAAGGTGATTTTTTGTTGTCTGAAGAGAGTATTTAATGGGCAGTATGCAGGAGGTATTAACGTCATTTGCTAAGGGAATTCTTAACAGTTTTCTCTTAGAATGCCTGAGGGTTTATGCAGGAAATAGTAGAAGTGCCCGAGCAACATTGTCACTAATAGGTTGAAAACAGTTGGGCTTGGAAAGTAAGGTAGGGTGGGGTGAAGCTGTCCCCCTCCTGCCCCCCTAGTCCCCCATGGGCCAAGTTCTCTAGGGTGCCCCATTATATCACTATGCTCTCTTTGGAGGCTTCAGGATAATGGGAGATGATGGCTAGAACTGACAGTGTGTTGGTAAGCAAAATGGTCTCTTAGCACTATTAGTTGGCTTTTGTTTCCTTTGAGTAATTCAGTATATTTCATTGAGCCTTACTAGGTGCTAAGCCCCAAGCCCAAACCCCTATTAGGTGTAAAACCTATGTGGGTGTGGATTGGTGACTGGGGTGGGGCCCAAGGTGGGGCTAACTCAGGGGAGGGCCTAGTTTACACATGAGTTTGAGTGATAGGTTTGGGACCTTAGAGGCTCTTAGACCACGTGGGTTTAAGTCACCTCTTTGTGACAATTCTAGGTCACGTGGGTGAGTCGCATGTGTGACTCACCCCTGATGCTGAAAAAGATATAAAACCAGGGGTTGGCTTTCTCTTCTTTGGAGCTCTTTCCCGCAGCAGTGGTGGCGCAAGTGACTCTGGGCCAGCCCACGTTATGAGCTCTCGGGCTGAACCTAGATGTTGGTAACTATGAATCTGTATTTGTTCTGTCTGTCAATGTTTGTAACTTGTTTAGGGCTCTCACCCGTGGTGGTGTTTCGAGACTCCCGGGCAGCTGTAGCTAAGAAGCTCTGCAGCTCGTAAACCCAGATGCTGGGACTTTGTTAAACTCTGGTAACTATGTATTGAGATTTGAATCAGACAAGGTCTGTCTGTCCATGTTTGTAATCTGTTTGTATTTTGCTCTGAAGTTCAGGGTGCTGGTTTTTTCCCCTGAACTAAGTGAATGATATTTGTATGCTGAATTAAAGTAAGCTTGTCAACCCATTAAACGTTGCTTTCCTTACTAAAGCAGATCAAAAGAACCTGTACTTTTGCAGCGTGCTGGTAGCGCTCTTGTTGTTGGGCTTATGTTGGTCTTTCACCCCCACAACAGCTGCTAGCTGGATTGTGGAAACACATAGCAATAGAAAATCATGTCAAAATTTGCAGAACTTTTTTTCCTATTAGAATGTCAGCAAATATGTAGTTAGGGAAAAATTGAAATGCCTTCAACAAATATTCAATAAGGACCTGCCAGGTAGCCAGGGTACAAGGAAAAAAATCAATGCAGTCCTAATCCTTAAGGAGCTTGTATTCTGTTGCAGGGAGAGTACAAATACAAGTAAATACAAGGTAATTTAAAGAGGGGAACTCCCTAGCAACAGAGTGGCTTCATGGAGGAAGGGGCACCTAAGCTAAGCCTTGCCACAAGATAAGGGCCACCCTCCCACCGCAGGCCTCTCTTCCCTTCCGGTAGAGGATTGTCAGAACTCTTTCACATGGCTTCCTAAGAGGGGGTCAGAAGAAGGGACACCTTGCCCCATCACCCATCCTGGCTTCCGTATGGCTGTCATCACATGCCATACAGAGCACATATCCCATCTTGGTGAGCCAGAGTCTGGATTGGGGCTGCATCTTTTCTGTTTGTTCTTTCCTTTTAGGCAAATGCTACCCCAAGAAGCATATTGCCAGGCATGGAGGTGACCTTGGAAGTTTGAGAGGTCCGAACATCCTAGGTCTCACCCTCCATACTCCCTAAAGCAGTGGAGAAGTTCTCAACAAGTACTTGGGAGCTCTTGGAGATGGGACTGCTTCCAACAGGAGCATTGGTCAAGCCTGGTCCAGCTCTTTTACAAGCGGACTGGACCAGCAGTTATTTGGACTATGCAAAACTGGGCTATTTCTAGGATCTTACAAATGAAAGGGAGACAAGGGCATGATAGTGTGTTGGCAATCAAAATGGCCTCTTAGCCCTCAGTTCAACGAAGAGTTTGGCCTTTGCTTCCTTGATTAGATTGGGAGTCCTTGGTGACCTCCTTGCCTCAGGGGAGGGCCTAGTTTACATGGGTTTGAGTGGTATGTTTGGGACATCAGAGGCTTTTAGGCCTCTTTGTGATGATTTTAGGTCATGTGGGTGAGACGCATGTGTGACTCATTCTTGACCCTGAAAAAGATATAAAACCAGGGATTGGCTTTCTCTTTCTCGGAGTTCTGAGCCACAGGAGGAGTGGCATGTGACTCTGGGCCAGCCGTTGTTGAGCTCCCTGGCTTGTGAACTCAGATATTGCTGCTTTTGGGTAACTATGAATTGTGATTTGGTCTGTTTCTAATGTATCTTTGTATTTGTATTTGCTCTGAAGTTCAGGGTGCTGGCTTTTCCCCCTGAACTAAGCGAGTGATATTTGTATGCTGGATTAAAGTAAACTTGTCAACCCCTTACCGTTGCTTTCCTTAGTAAAGCAGATCAAAAGAACCTGGACTTTGGCAGCATTCTTGTTGTTGGGCTTGTGTTGGTCTTTCACTCCCCCAACAGCTGCTAGCCAAATTGTTGAAACAGATAGCTGAGTCCTCTCTTTAGAGAGGAAAGGAACCCAACCTTGCCCACTTTTCAGATGAGAAAACTAAGGCCATGTGATGGGTTATGGTTCGTCCAAAGTCGTACAGGTGCTAAGAAGCAGAGCTGGTCAAGTACAAGTTTCTTGTCTTGTTTTTAAAGAATGAGGGGCATCTGGGCTTGCTTTTGGGCAGAAGAGAAGAATCAAATGGATAAAGAGAGATTGAAGTTGGGAGAAAGAGAAGAGATGATAAGTAGGGAAGGAGAGAAGGGATGGGGAGCCAGGACTGGGAAATGAGAAGGACCCACCTGTTCCCCAGAGACTGGAACCAAGGAGGACAACATGGAGGACGATTCTGTGGTGTGAAGTAAGGAAGAGGAGGGACATCGCACCACATAATTTGGCCTTCCCAGCAATGTAGGCTAGGTGTTCTGCGGAGAGAGTGGGGTGAGGAGGTGTAGGAGGAGGTTTGAATAGAATAGCTATTGTGGGAAGGGAAGCTCTTAGACAATAAAAGGATTTCTGGGCAGAGTGAGGACCTAGTTTAAAAAAAATATTAAAACAATTGTATAAAATACATCATCCTATGTGACTTCTAATAACGCAATTCAGCAGTCTGTCGTTAGGAGCAGAGGGAGGTGGTGGGAGTCACCCAGGGTTGGGGGTTGTTTGGTGAGGCATCAGCCTTGAGGTCAGGCTGGGCGGAGTCAGAGGACAATGTATGGCTGAAATGTATAATAACTGAATCGAGACTGGGAAGGAAAGAAAATGAGGTGGAGCAGGGACGATGTCGTGGGAGAATAGAGAGGGCCTGAGGAATAGGGTGTTGTGGGAAGGACAAAGATGAGATGGAAAATCGGTAGGCACAGACCGATGGGGCACTGAGGCCCACAGTCATGCAGCGATTGCCCCAGATCCCCCAGGGAATCAGTGGCAGACTTCTTCTGTCTGTCTCTTCTCTTTCTACCAGGACTGGGACTGTGGGCTCTGAGTGATTAGTCTGTCTCACCCAGAGTGAGTTAGAGCCAGCTCCTATGGGCTCAGCAGAAGCAGCAGTTAAATTTTTGGTGTAACTATATATGGCAAGTGACAAATCAAGGCTTGATTTAATTTATCAATTATCTAGACTCAAGCAAGTAATGGAGAAAATATTATCAGGGCAGATTAAACTTAGAAGTGTGTCAAACTTCCATTTCCCCCCTCCCCCACCCTGGAGCTAGTTTTTAAACATTTACCAGCATACCTCTGACCCAGGCCCACCATGCTATTTCAGGGCTATCTCCAAGTCATGCCACAGTGCCTGCACCCTTTCCCTCCCCCCTCCCCAACACTACCCCCTTCCCTTAGTGAACACTGTCTTTCCATTAGAGTATAAACTCCTTGGAGGCAGGCTATATTGCTTCTTTGTTCTGTCATCCCCAGCAGAGTGCCCGGTATACCGTGGCTGTTGTTGTTTGTCTCTCCTTCTCGAAGAGGACCAAGGCATCAGGGAGGTGATGCCTTGACTTGCAAGCAAACTGAATTTAAGTGAGGAAGAGCTGTGCAAGGTCACCAGCCTTACTCTGTCCTCCAGAGCCATCTGGGTCTGGGGGCAAGATATAGATCAGGATGACTGCAGATGACCCTGGATGCAGTGGGAGACCTTGGCCTTTTTAAGCTAAGATCTTTCCCAGGTCTCAGTTTGACTGAGGCAACACCCATTCAGTGATTAAGGCTAGATAAGAAATGAGGCAGAGAATGGCCTCTCTACCTAATTAAAAAAATTCAATGGGGGGGGGTATGTCGTAAGTGCTTCATAAATGCTTTTTTTCCTTTCATTCTTTTATTCATGTATCCATCCATCCTGGCCTGTTTCCATGATCACAAGCTGTAATTCTATGACTTCTGAAAGCTTGGTTGTGAATCTGGCAGCTTTCCCAAGGACATCTGCCAGGGGACAACTGAACTGGTGACAGAAACGAATGTGACTCTCTATTTCTGTGCTGGAGTGAGGAATTTGCCATTTTAAATGGACTCCATGATGTATTTTGAAAAGAATGTGTATACATGGCTAATGTCAGATCTCCCACTTCAGGGGAGACAGGCTGTATTTTGTAAGGACCCTTTTTATCCAATGAACTCAATTGTTCCACATCCCTCACCCTTAATCTCCACCCTCACATAGTTCTCTTTTTTTGGTTTACAAGTTTAATTATATTTTATCAATAAACGACAAAGCCAGACAGACCTAAAGAGACAGAAATTTTGTCTTCACACCCTGAAAGACTAACAGACGTTTCTTGGCTTGTCTTGGTCTTGTGGAAGTCAAATCAAAAGAATAGGACTAATGCCCACTTTTAATTCCAATTCTCATTTGCTGTACTTTTTCAATAATACTAACACGATTAATAATGACAAAAATAATACCTAGTATTTCCATGGCACTTAAAGTCTGCAGAGACTTTACAAATATCTCATTGGGTCCTCACAACAATCCTGGGAGGGAGGTGTTATTATTATCCTGATTTTACAAATGAGGAAACTGAGGCCAAAAGCAATTAAGTGACTTGTCCGAGGTCCAGTCAATTGACTTGTTGGTTTAAGTCAATACAGAAGCATTGATTTTGCACTGACTTGTGTGCCCGGAGCCATGCTAAACTTTGGGAACAGAAAGACAAAAATGAAATATGTCTGTCCTCAAGGCACTTCCAATCTCCTGGACTTAAACATCATCTATGCACATAAGAACCTAGGATTTAAAGTCAGAGGACCAAGATTAAAACCCGAAGTCCACCACTTGCTGTCTGTGTGATCTAGGCAAATTACTTATCCTCTCCAAGCCTCAGTTTCTTCAACCGTAAAAAGAGAGGCCTGGTCTAGAGGACCCTGAGGCCTCTTCTGGCTTGAGCACTGTGATTCCACCATTAATCCTCTGGTCCTAAGTGAGGACAAAACACATACAAGTGCCTTGGTTGGGGGTCGTGCCTTGTCTCTGATATCGGGAATTTTTTTTTTTTTTT
>CM053623.1:356945392-356980966 GCA_028646595.1 Phalanger gymnotis
ACATCCTGGAACCCCTCTCTTGCAAAATCTTTGCTTTTTCGCTGGGTTCACTGGTTGTGCCATAAGAGGTATTATGCAACTCCTTGGAGACAACACAAAGAAATTCAGCTTGGTCTTCATTTCCATAGTTATAAGATGAACCAATACTGACCAGCTGCTCAAACTTCCAGCCATCAGACATGGTTGAAACCATTTGGGTGAGCTCTTCCTCCTGACACTGTAGCACTCTGTAGACATGCTTGACTGGCACCTGTGAAGTTTTGCTGTCTCGTTCTCTAATTTTGTCCTTTACAAGTTTTATTAGTGAAGTGATGTTATAAAATTCAGCTTCCTCCAGCACCCCCTCCTCTGCAAGGTCCTTGTTAATGACCAGTTTCCCATGTCTCAAATAGTTCAGGACTGGCCCAAAATAGGTGGGATCTCTGTCTATTAAATAGGCACCTGTTTCATCCTTGTCTGAGTCCAAGTCCGGATCTGCCTGGCACAGGCGGTACAGGAAGGATTTCGGGTCCCGGCACAGCGTCTGCCGGGTGGTGAGGAAGTAGGTGCCGCCCACGTTGAGCCGGACCCACTTGGAGCCGCCGGCAGCCCGCTCCCGAAGGGGCGCAAGCCCAGAGCCACAGCGCCGACACAAGCCGCCCCCCGGCCCCACCCCCTGATATCGGGAAATTGCCCAAACTGCTCCAGGGCCCAGTACTCCCAGGAGAGAGGCCTGGACTCTCAAAGGCTCAGATCCCAACCACATCCCAAGCTCTGGCAGGTTTTCTCAGACTGGAAAGGCTTCAAGTACATCAACTAAGAACCAGCCTCACTAGAAGTGGATTGTTCCATGACCAGGTTGGATTCAGACTGGTGAATCTTTGGGCCACACCTACTCCCAAAGGCCATTTGCTACATGGTAGAGGCATGGTACGGGAATATAGGCATGGCAATGAAAGCCCAAATCAGGGAAGTGGGAAGAAGACTGGAATAATAGCAGTCCTTTACATATAGCAATGCTATATATGATATAGCTATATACATCATATATGTGATAGATAATACGTATGCATTTATGTACATGTATATGTGTGCAGGTGTAGAGAGACAGAGACAAAGATAAAGAGACAGAGAGAGACGGAGATAGAAAAAGGAGAGAGCTCTTTGAGGCCAGGGACCATATCATTTGTATTTACATTCCCAGAGGTCAGCACAGGTCCTGTGCTAAGTAGGCAGTTAATAAATGTTTATTATCTATTAAATACATTTAATAAGTGCATAAGTATAATAATATACACAACTCTACAATATAAATATGCTTGTGTCACATAGATGTGCTAGAGAAATATATTTTTGTTATACAAAGCACTTTACATATGTAACTTCATTTGAAGCTCACTACAACCTTACGAATCAGGTGCTATTATTTTCCTTATTTCACAAAGAGGAAACTGAGATAGACTTGTCCAAGTTACTTGCCCAGGGTCACACAGCCAGCTGTGTGAGGCAGTCTCAGATCTTCCTGACTCTGGTGCATCTCCTCACTGCCGGCAGCAAGTGCCTGCAATGCTTGCTCTCCTCACTCT
Organism: Phalanger gymnotis; assembly: GCA_028646595.1. Lineage (NCBI taxonomy): Eukaryota > Metazoa > Chordata > Mammalia > Diprotodontia > Phalangeridae > Phalanger > Phalanger gymnotis. The sequence goes on from CM053623.1 coordinate 356,946,958, forward strand.
CTGGCCGAGGAGTCCCATCCCACCGAAGCCTCGGAGGCAGCATCACAGGGCCAGAGGGTGGGTGACTTGCCCAAGCTCAAACAGCTGGTTAGTGTCAGAGTTGGATTTTGCACTTATGTCCTCGATTCCAAAGCCAACTTCCTTCCCCTGTGCCAAGATGTTGTCATCATCCCTGCTAAATGCCCAGTGTTGATTCAGAACCTCAGTCAGTTTTTGTTTTGTGTGCCTTTGTTCTCACACTGAACAGACCTCCAGGGTCACCGGAATTCCATTAGCTAGTCTGCCTCCCTGATACCACTAATGGAGGCAGCACTGGCTGCCTCATCCTGCTTTTCCTCAGAGATCCCTCAAGCCTCCATCCTCTGAAGCAGACTGCAGCCAACTTACCATGCTCTTCCTCTCAGAAACAAGGGCAGCCTTGTTCTCCATTGTCCAGCCCACACAGAGGGCAGATAAACCAAGCCGTCCAGGCTTGTTTTCTAGAGAAGATGCTGGGATCAGATGATATTATTACTAACCCATAGGTCTATAGGCTCTAGATTTTGTGGGCTGAATTATTGCATTGAGAAGGCAGGAAATAATGTAGACATTTCACTTGTGTGAAGGGTTTGATTGTAAATAAATTATTTCATAAACATTGCTTACAGACCGATTTATGTGCTTGGGGCAAATGGTATAGTCACTGGGCACTTACTTTTAGAAATCACCTTCTATTATTTCTAGTATTGTTCTCATGATTTTTTTTTTGCTTTAATGGAAACATTCTTTCATTGATTTAGCTATGTCCTTCAGTGGTGCTCATCATAAGCCTCCCACACCTCACCCTGAGTGACTTACCTATATTTTCCCATGAATACTGCCACTTCCCCTCTCAGGCTTCCTTGTATCTACTCTGTATGAATCTTGTATGTACTGAAATAGCAAGATTAGGGGTAAGCATACACATATATATGTGTGTGTGTATACATATATAGTATATGTGTGTCTTAATATACATATACACACATTCATAGATGTTCAAATAGGGGAAACTATATATAGATATACATATATAATATATAGCAGATTGCATGTTACATATATATAGAAATTTTCCCTATTTGAATATACATGAGTATATAAAATTATAATATATACCTATCTTTATTATATAGAGTACATATAAATATTTTATTTTCCCTATTTGAATATATATAATTTGCATATGTAATACACGTAATATTTTACAATATACATGTTATTGCCCCATTTGTATACGAATATATGAGAACATTCCACCTATAATATGTATAATATAGTATACATGTTATTTCCCTAATTGAATATATGAAACCACTTACAAATATATAATATAGCGTATGTACATAACTTGCTTTTCACTACTTGAATATCTATGAACATGTGAAATAATTTGTATGTATACAATCTAGGGTATATTATATATTTTTAAAAATATATTGTATATGTTTATATGTACACATATAAATTGTTTTCCCCAGTAGCATATATATGCATATGTATGAATATGTAGAACAACATATACATACACACAATATATATTATCTATATTTGTATCTATATATCTATATATATTTGTATCTATATATCTATATATATTTGTGTGTGCGTGTGTGTGCGTGTGTATGTGCATGTGCACGCATGTTGTTTTCCCCTTTTGCACACGTGTGTATGTGTGGACACACACATACACATTGGGGTCACACTACATTGCACTGCATACAAGTTGGTTTTCAATCTTTGAATTTAAGCTTCTGGAAAGCATAGACAGTTTTTCCTTTTTTTCTCATATTCCTAGCATTCTGAGAGGCAGTATGGCACTGTGGATAGAGATCTGCCCTCCAGGCCAGCAAGTTGCTGGACCCAGGCCCTGCCTCTAACACATCCTGCCTGGTTGTCAGACCCTGGATGAGTCAGTAAAACTCTCGGGCATTCTAGGCAGCTTTCTAGGATTATAAATAGCAGAGAAGGTGTCAGCCTGCATTGGTGGAAGGGTTCCCTCTCCTGAGAGTTCCCTGTACAGTGAAATCATAGACCCAATCCCTTTCTTACTCAGCTCTTAACACAGTGCCTGGCACATAGTAAATGCTTAATAAATGCTTTGTGAGCAATTGATCAAACATGCTGGAAGCCTTCTAAGGCCTTCAGTTCGATCTTGTTCTTTCATGTGTGACTTCTTTCTTCTCTATTTCTAATCACACGCTTCTATCCTGATGCCATTTTGTCCCCTCTTCTGCATACTTCATTGGTAGAAATGAGAGGCAATGTTGTCTTCTGGATCACAGGAACCTCCTCTTCTTCCCAGATTGTGCACTTGGATGTTTCCCCACCATTTAGCATCACCAGGAGAACATTGGTGCCAAAAAGGACAATTGTCCTTAGAGGTTTACAACGCCCTTCTTTGATAACTTTCATTCCTTGTTAAGGCTGATTCTCAGTTAACCAGGTTGATACCATTGAGGCCAGGTATGAACAGATCTCAACTAGAAAGAAATGTTGATGTTTCCAAGAGAAACACCGGATGGAGCCAAGAGCTGATGAGTAATTTGATAAGATATACCTACCAAGGCTGAACCCAGTCAGTATAAACTCGTAGCAAAAAACAGTTCCTGCCTTCTTGGAGTTTATGTTATAAAGGGAAGGGGGTGAGGGTGGGGGACACCACGTATAAATCAGACCATTCGAGATATATGGAGCAGATACAAGGTAACTTTAGAGGAGATGGAACCAGCAGGTGGAGGACTGGGAAAGACCTCCTGGAGGGGGTATCAGGGTCTTAAAAGAAGATGAAACTCTAAGAATTGAACGCTGGGAAGGAGAGGCTAGCAGGCATGGGGAACAGCTGATACAAAAGCAAAGAGTTGAGAGATCTTGTGTGAAAAGATCAGCAAATAGGCCAGTAGGGCCAGATCACAGAGTGGAGAGAGGGGAGCAGAATGGAAGAAGATTGAAAGGTAGGAAGGGACCAGGTTGTAAAGAGGGCAAAATGCCAGAAAGAAAAAAAAGGACTTGCTATTTGATCCTGGAGGCAATAGGGAGCCACTGTAATTTACTGAGTAGGAGGGTGATATAGTCAGATCTACACTTTAGGAAAATCACTTTGGTAGAGGATAGATTACAATGGAGAAAGACTTGAGACAGAGAGATCAACGAAATAGTCCATGTGAGGAACCAGACTAGCTTGCTGGCTATATGAGCAGAAAAAAGGAATCAGGGAGAGATGGTGTGGAGAAAGAAATGACAAGGTTGGATTGGCCATGTGGGATGTATGAAACGAAGGAGTAGAGGATGACACCAAAGTTTGGGACCTGGATAACTGGAAGGATGGTGATACCCTCAACAATAACAGGGACATTGGGGTGAGGCGAAGGTTAGGGAGGAGGAAAGAGAATGAGTTCTCTTTGGGGCATGTTGAGTTTAAGATGCCTGAGGGGCATTCACTTGGAAATGTCCAACAGGTATTTAAGGATCTGTGTCTGGAGCTCTGAAGAGAGACTTGGGCTGGATGAATAGATCTGGGAAGCATAAGCATCGAGATGATTCTATGGAAACTGATGACATCACAAGGAAGACAGTAGAGAGAGAACAGAGGAAAGGGCACAGGACAGAGCCTTGGGATACCTACAGCTCCAAAAAATGCAGTAAAAGAGGCTGAGACAAGTAAGAGGAGAACCAAGGGGAAGCATTGTAAGGAAAACCCAAAGAAGAGAGAGTATCTATGAAGAGAAAGTGACAACTGCTTCCAATGCTTCAGGGAGGTCAAGAGGGATAAGGATGGAGAAGAGGCCATCAGATTGAACAATTAAGAGGCCGTCGGTAACTTTGAAGAGGGCAGCTTCAGTTAAATGATAAGTCTGGAAGCCAGATTGAAGAGAATTTAAAAGAGATTCTTGGGGATTTGGTATGTAAGATGTATAGACAATTGTTATAAATGTACACATTATATATGTGTGTATGCGCACATATATACATGTATATAAATGTGTGTGTGTATCTGAAACCAAAAGATCACTCCCCAGTGGATAAAAGAGCAAATGATATGAACCAATATATCTCAAAGACTTGCAAAAGTGTCAGAAACTGCATGAAAGAATGCTCCAAATCACTAATAATAAGAGAGATACAAGTCAAAACTACCCTAGGTTTCACTTCAAATCCATCAAATTGGTGATGACAAAAGACAGGAAGAGGCGATGTTGGAGGTTGTGGAAAGATGGGTGCTCTAGGTGCATTGTTGGTGAAGCTATGAGCCAATGCAACCATTTTTGAAAGTAACTTAGGATTCAACAAATAAAGTGATTAAATATCCATACCCTTCAACCCAGAGATATCATTACTAAGCATATACCCAAGGTGACTGATAAGAAGCAACTGTCTGTGCTCGCCTAGTCAGCACATATACCAAAATTGGAATGGTACAGAGAAGATTAGCAGGGCCCCTGTGCAAGGATGACATGCAAAGTTGTGAAGCATTCCATATTTTTGCCCTGTTGGTGAAATTGTGAACTGATCCAACCATTCTGAAGAGCAATTTGGAACCGTGCCCAAGGGTCAATCAACCTTTTGTCCCAGCAATACCACTATTAGGTCTGTATTCCAAAGAGATAAAATTTAAAAGGGAAAAAGACTTATTTGTATAAAAATAGTTACAGTAGCTCTTTTTATGATGGCAAAAAATGAGAAATTGAAGAGATGCCCATCAGTTGCGGAATGGCTGAACAAGTTGTGGTCTATGATTGCAGTGGAATACTATTATACTATAAGAAATAACAAGCAAAATGCTTTCAGAAAAACCTGGAACGACATATGTGAACTGACACAAAGTGAAGTGAGCAGAACCAGGAGAACATTGTACACAGTAACAGCCACATTGTGCAATGATCAAATGTGAATGACTTAGCTATTCTCAGCAATACGATGATCCAAGACAATTCCAAAGGACTTATGATGAAAAATTCTGTCCACCTGCAGAGAAGAACTGATGGAGTCTGAATGCAGATTGAAGTATACTATTTTTTTTACTTTGTGTGTGTGTGGGGCGGGGGGGGGCTGGTCTACGTTTTCTTTCACAACATGACTAATATGGAAATATGTTTTGCATGACTGTGCATGTATAATCTGTATCAAATTGCTTGCCATTTCAGTAAGGGGAGAGGAAGAGGGAGGGAGAGAATTTGGAACTCAAAATTTAAAAAATGAATATTAAAAAATTGTTTTTACAAGTAATAGGAAAAAAGTAAAATGTTAAGAGAAAAGAAAAAAAAGAAGAAAGTGCCCATATTTCCCAAAATATTTCTAGTAGTACTTTGGTAGTAGCAAAGAACTGGAAACAAAGTAGCTACCCATCGATCAGGGAACAGTTAAGCAGCGGTACATGAATGTGATGAAACATTGCTGTGCTGACAGATATGATGAATATGGAGAAGCCTGAGAGGTCTAAAGCAGACTAATGGAGAATGAAGCAGAGCCAAGAAAACGATATACACAATGACTACAACGATGGAAATGGAAAGAACAGCCGCCACTAGACAATCAAAACTGAATGTTGCAAAATTACAAAGAACAAGCTCAGACCAAAGAAGAGATAAGAGAAGACACCCCCCCTCAAGCCCTCTCCCTAAGTCCTCCCCCTCCCACCACTGAGGAAGTGAGAGATCCACAGATGGGGATTGTTGTATATATTTTCAGACTTTTTGGATGCATTGATCAGTTTTGCTAATTTTTTTCTCTTTCTTCTTTCTTTCCTTAAAAATATTATTTGTTATATAGGACAGTTCAAGGGTGGGGGTAAGGTTGGAGGATACTGGGGGAATTTGGGGCAATATAAGAGCAAACATAGCAATACAATTTTTTTAAAAAAAGAATAGTAGAGACATGGGTATGTTTGTAGGCAGCAGAGAAGGAAGAGAGCATGCTTTTATGGGGGGCAATCTGCTGGAGAAGACAGGAAGGGATGAGATAATCTACTGGAACAGATGGGGAGGAATGAGATCAAGGGGTTGGCCTTGGCAAGCAGAAGGGCTACCTCATCATTAGAGACTAGAATGAAGGAGATGGGGGGGGGGGATGATGTCAGAGGGATGGGAGGAGGAGAGCTTTGGCAAATGGCCTCAGTACGTCTCAGTGAAATAAGAGGTTAAGTCCTTAGCAGAGAAGGTGGAGGGAAGTAATGATAGGGAAGGCCTGAAGACAGAAGACTTTGGAACAACTGCTGTGGTGAATGGGTTAGGGAATCAATTAGGTAGGAAGAGAGTATTTGCTGTAATAAGGGCATAGCTGAGATTAGCTTGAATAAATTGGTAGTGGTCACAGTCAGCGTGGTTTCAGGATTTGCTCCAGTTCCAATAGCACGTGAATAGGAGTAAAGGAGGTGAATGGTGGGAATAATCCAAGGTTGGGTTTTAACAAAGTGTGATTGGCCATTGGACAAAGCAGCAAAGAACTCAAGAGTAGGGGATAGTGTAGAGTTGAACTGGTTCACCAAGGAGTCAAAATTGAAAAGGGAGAAGAGTATGCCCAGAGCAGGGGGAGATGACCTGGGGTAGCACTGATGGTGGAGGGAATGGGAGGAATGATGAGGACAAAACATGGGTTTTAGAGTTGTGGGGCACTGGGGGAGACGGAAAGATAAAAGGTGAGATAAAGGATGGCCAGAGTTCTTGAACATGACGCTGGAACACTTGTGGGTAATGGTAAGACTGAGGATGTGACAATGTCTATGTGTAGCTGGATGGAGTTGAGTACATTAAGGAAATGGACACTTACAATATTTAAGAGAACGTTATGTGTTTGCTGATATAATCTAGAATGGGGGAAGGAGTTGGGGAAGGAGTTCTCTGCTGCCTACAAGCATACCCACGTCTTCCCCATTCTTTTTAAAAATAAAAATAAGGACTGTAAGCCGGACATTGAACTCACTGAGAATGAGAATATACTTGACAGATAACAGCTACCAGAATCTGGATTGGGCAATAAATGTGGCTTGAGTGAACTTCGAAGTACTCTTACCTTGTTCTTACTTTGTACAAAGTACTCTCACTTACCTATCTAGGTTGCTGAGTGATAGTGAGAGAGGGAGAGTCTAGAGTAAGGAGTATTCTTCCCCAAACAAGACTAGGTCATTATCGTTCCAGGAACCTTGCTAAGCAGTGGGGATACAAAACTAAGAAAATACTACTGTCCCTCCTCCCAGCTCTCAAGGAATTTACATTCTAAAAGGAGGAAAAAACAGAAAGGCGAGCTTGAAAGGGATGGGATTGGCATCTGGGATTGGAGGTGGTCATGGAGTATGCTGGAGGGAGAACTGGGAAAGAAGAGTGAGTATTGTGGCTGGGCCTTCGCATGATACAGAGGCTCTAGGAAGGAATTCACCTTGGCCTTAGGGTGGACAAGCACAGTATGGTTGTGCTGGTATACATATTATAATAATAAAAGAACTAGAGGAAAGCCCCCAGTATGCTGGTTTGATCCTCCATGGAATGCTTCCAGGAGAACATGAAGAAGGATCACACAGGATGAAAAGGCCCAGAGGGATCATAATCTGCACTGGTAGAGAGTATACATGCACTGATAAAATTACAACTCCATAAATTTCATTAGGGTATAAAAAGTCTGTGTTACAAATATGGATAATATGGTGCCACAGTAGACTGGATACAAGACAGAAAGGTCTTTCCTTCCCGGCTTAATTTGGACATATAATTAAGAAATAAAACCACCATTGGAGATGAAGAAGCATCAGAGATTCAGCTTTCTTCTTACAGACAGTCTGGTTTTTGTTTCCTTCCATACCCAGAAGCATAAGATGAGAAACAGATACTTCACCACTTCCATCTTCTCTTTCCCTATGTCCCCTCCTGAAAGAAGACTTTTGAGAAATATAATACACTTCACTGAAGCCTTAGATTTTAAAAGTAAAGAATCTTTAAAAAAAAAATGATAAGGCATTAACATGGGGAAAGGAAATTCAAAATGGAGAATTTTAGACCATTAGCATTTCAAGGGAAATTAGGGATAATGTGTTGGTGTCATGGATAGAGCACTGGGTTTGGAGTCAGCTAACCTAGACTTGAATCCTGGCTCTGCCACTTAACTGCCTATGCAGACTTGGGCAAATCCCTTCCCCTGTCCTAGCCCCAAATTTGACCAGATTAAACACGTAGGCAAAACGGATTGGGCCTACCCGGTGTGGTTTCATCTGCCTCACAAAGTACCCAAACAAACGCATCTTCCTACAAGACTGGCTGCCTTCTTGCTTACATAGATTTCCCACTATTAGTTAAAAAAAATATGTGCATATGGTCTCCAAAAAGCCACTATTAGAATACATTATATGAATTCTATGTTTGTTTATTGGTTGAATGGACAGGAAGGATAATGGAAAGTTTTCCAGGAAGAAAGAGTAGCAAAATATAGGTTCCTAAAATGACTTGGGGTGGGGAGTAGGGAAGAAGAAAAGGAGAAGAGATGGGGGGATGGGAGGGAGGGAGGGAGAGGGTGGGGACAGAGAGAGAGACAGAGAGAGAGAGAGAGAGAGAGAGAGAGAGAGAGAGAGAGAGAGAGAGAGAGAGAGAGAGAGAGAGAGGAAATGATTATCTTACTACCAGTTTCTATAAAAAGATAGACAAGCAAGAAAACTAGAGCAGGATCCAATTAAAGTCTGCATTTGTATTTGCCTCAGTGTGAATATAATTGCAAATGGCCCCTGGTGCTGATTGGTCACCTGAATCAGGTGCCGTACTCAAATTGGGAAGCCTTTTGTTAAACTAGAAAATGCTTAGTAAGACCCAGGTTCAGATTTCACCACCAACACTTAGTAGCAGTGTGACTACTGGCAATTCTCTTAGCCTATCTAAGCTTTAGCTTGGTGGGTTGTAAGTGATATAACAACACCCCTGCATGCTGGCCTCACCCTGTGGTTACAAGGATCAAATGAATTAAAACACCTTTAAAACCTTAAAGCAGTGTGGGACATCAGCTATCGTGGGGATGATGAGGAAGCTGTTGACTATGATGCCGTTGCTAGTGATGATGCTGGTGGTAACAGTGGTAACATTGACCGTGATGATTGAAGTGATGCTGTTGATGACAACGGGGGTGATGCTGATGATGAAAATGACCATGGTGACAATGGTAGTGAAGGGAATGGTGATGATGATGGGGATGGGGATGGTCACAATGACTGTGGCAATGATGATAACACAATGATGATGCCAGTAACGATGGATGATGCAGATGGTGCTTAAGGTTACCACCGAAATCTTACAAAAAAGAAAGTATTACTTCATGAATGGATAAAGCTTATCTGCCTGGAATGGTATTTTGAATTTGTCATTTAAATAAATTAAAAGAAAACTACAATGCTGAAGCACAAAGGAAGGCAGCAGTATACAGTTTGGTTCTTAGACTGAACCTTGGGTTTTGCTGTATTGTTTTTGTGACTCTAAGTCATCTTAATGTTTTAAAAATTCCTTTGCCAACTTATTTAAAAGACAAATCAAGAGCACTGTCTATGCAAAAAGGCTAGTTTTATTAGGTTCTCATTATTCACTTGTTTTCTGCCTCCATATAAATACTGAGTAAGCTTTCTAAAAGCAATCAATCACTAGACATTTTTAAAGTGCCTACTATAGACCAAGCACTGTACTAGGGATACAAAGGCAAAATGAAATAACCCATGCTGTCATGGGAGCAATATCTTAACACCCTAAGCCAGGGGTGGAGAACCTGCACCTACACCTATCCAAGTTAGGCTAATTTTCCTTGAAAAGTTTTGAAACCATCTTCCAGACTTGATTGGTTCAGGTCACTACAGGCTCTGGCTGTTGACATAATTTCCTGGTTAGCTGAGAATAAAACAGCAGTTAGGTGCTTCATGAACTCTCCTTGGTGATTGGCTGCTGGACTATCATGGCAAACTCAGACATGAGAGCTTAGCTTAACTGAATCAGCTTGGGGAGCCTCAGTGCTTGTCCTTGTTGAATATTATTTTCTGTCTATGGCTGAGTAAATTTCTTTTTGTTACTTATTGAATGACCTGTGAGTGTCTCATTTTGTTCCAATATCCAATGTCAACTATCAAGGGACCTGGGTCAGACTCAGACTAGAACACCTGCTTTCAAGGAACTTAAGTAAAAGATTAGGGCCAAATGCATCAAACAGCATAGCATCCAAATTCTTAAAGGAAAAATTAAATGAGTTACAGGAAGAAATATATAGTAAAACTATGCTAGTGCTGGACCTCTTTTTATCCCTTTCATAACCTAACCTAACCATAAAATAAACAAGAAGGAAGTTAAGGAGATAAATGGAATTTTATAAAAGTTATACAAGATAGACCTCTGGAGGATATTCAATGGGAATAGAAAAGAATATAATTATTCTCAGTTGTGTATGGCACCCTCACACAAATTGACCATGTATTAGAGCATAAAAATCTCACAAACAAATGCAGAAAAGCAGAAATATTAAGAGAAGAGTCGCAATGTGGATTGAATAGCAATGGATATGAGGCCCCTGGAGGAATCAGGGAATAGCTAAGCCCAGTTACATGGTGAGGACTAGATTAAGCTGAAACTAGTGGCTGCTATTGATGAGATGAAGTGAATTGCAAGTCCACAGCATCTTCCTTCCTCTGCTTCCACAGACTGGTCTGCTGAAGAAGCTTTTGCTATTTAAAAGTGAAACAAAACAAAACTGTTCAATCCCCATTTCTTCCCATTCTCTTCAGACCAGCTGGGAAGAGGGAGAGAGTAGAGTAAAAGAGAGGAAGAGGGCAGAATCAACCCATGCTGCAACGTTGGTGCATCCTGCTACTTGAAGCATTGTTCTGAAAGGTTTATTTGAATTTCCTATGCTATTTGTGTTGTTGACAAAATTGACAAAAGATGGAAATAGTCATTGTTGGAGGGACTGTGGAAATAGAAGAACAATAATACACCATTGGTGAGCTGTGAATTGATCCAACCATTCTAGAACACAAATTAAGAATGAAAATGACTAAAATGATCATATTCTTTGACACAGTTACCATCAATAGACATATACCTCAAGCAGGTCAAAGATGGAAAATAGGTCCATCTATACAAGAATATTTATATTAGAACATTTCGTGTCAGCCAAGAATTGAAAATAAAGTAGATGCCTATCATCAGAATATGGTTAAATAAATTATAGTACATGAATTTAGTACAAAGTTACTGTATTTACTATAAGGAACAATGTAAGGAATACAGAAAAGTGTGGAGAGATTTCAACGAAAGGATGCTTCTTGTTGTTGTTCAGTTGTTTCAGGCATGTCTGACTCTGTGACCTCATTTAAGATTTTCTTGGCAAAGACACTGGAGTGATTTGCCATTTCCTTCTCCAGCTCATTTTACAGATGTGTCTCAAGAAAAGGGTTCTTTGTGATTCCAAGCCCAATGTTCTATCCATTTTGCCACTTAGCTGCCTTATGGAAGGATGTACACACTGACTACAGCCATATAAATGGAAAGAAAGTAAAAACAGAATACTTTGTGTAATTATAATGACTAACCTTAGCTTGGAATTAGAGATTTTCTTTTTTTAAAGGCGCCTCTCTCTTCTTCGTAGTGCTGAAGACAATGGATGCAGAACACTGTATATGCTGTTTGATTGATTGATGGGCTGGTTGGTTTTGAAGAATTGATTTTCTTTCTTTTTTATTCCATTCTATAAGAGATGAATCTAAGAGTAGAGAAGGGATGTATCAAGAGAGGAAGATAATGTAGAAACAAAATATGTCGATAAAATTAAAATAATTAAACTTAGAAGGGAAGAACCATGTAAATGGGTAGTGCTCACTGGTTAGTTACAAAGTGCATTTTTATAAAGGAATGTAATCCTAGAAGGAAACAATCTGTCTGGGCTATCTGAAACACAAAAGTTGTGTGTGTGTGTGCGGGGGGGTCTTTAGGGGGTGTCTGCAATGTGCTGAGGGATAGTGAAGGCTAAATTTGACTTGAGTTTGCATCATGCTCCAACCTTCCCTCTGTGGGCTACACTCCAAAAGTTGAGTAAAGCTGTATTAGATGCTCCCCATCAAAAATAAATGCACACATCAAATAGCCATTAACCATGGATTGTTGAATCCTACAGATATGGGGGCCTGTGATCGAGAAGATTGGGATCAATTAGAGAAAATATCAATTGAGAAAAAATGGGACAAAAATAAGGATAGCTGAAAGTGTCACTAAATATACGTCTTAGAACTATGGTTAGAGTCACACCACCGAATGCAGAATAATTTAGATAGGGACACTTTCTGGTGTGGGCTGAGAGGAGAATGTGTTCCTTTTATTTATCATTTTTCTTTTAAGCAGATCTGTCTCAGTAGCACAAAAATAATAACGGAAGATACTCACTTTGTAAAAATATTTTGCCTTGATGATTTTGAGTTTTATGGAATTTTGGTTCGGTTCCTCTCTCTTTTCTCTGGAATTTTTCTTTTTCTTTCTTTCAGATGCTCATTTTAGAAACCTTTTCTTGTCATTGTCTTTCAGTTCTGATTTTTTAATTTTGTTTTTATCTAGCTTTCTTATTTTATTTTGTATATTGCCCCATGTATATTCTATAAATCATAATCAACCCACTGTACTTCGTAGAATTACAAATGTAGACTGTTACTGCTGGAATGATTAATACCGTAAACTCTGTATTTGATAGGCTGCGGCTTATTGGCATGCTGTTCTGAACTAATAGTCTATTTATATGCTAATTTTCTTTGTATCTACACAGTGATGTCATCTACATTTGCATGATTCTGTTCAAGTCCCTTTAGGGTGTTACTAATTTGAATACTTGTCTTACATTGTTATTTGCTACATCTTTATCACAAGCCACCATTGCTTCGCTCTCTTGTTACACATTTTTTGTGTGGTTTGGCATTATTTGCCGAATAATATTTTTAGGAATACTTGAGCAAAAATGGAGGTTGATGTTTAAAAACTATTGTCATGTGTGGACCACTATGTCCCTGGTTCCTCCCCAGCACACACAAATAGGTCAGGCTGTTTTCTCCCTTAAAGATGCCAAAGCCATACTCTGGATGTGACTGACCCAGGCCGCTAAGGCTCAGGTAATGCCTCCTTTGACTGCAGATTCCTGGTGTCTGTATTGATGTAGCTTCCTAGTCACCTAGGGGCATGAAAAGCCCACCCACCTGGAACTAGCACCTCTAAGACTTGGGGATGTCCCAAGGTCTCAAGAATCACCAAGCCTGTTGACCAAACACCCAAACTAAGTGTAGCAGTGTCTTTGTTGAACATCCTTTCTATGCTATGGTTAAGTAAGTTTCCAGTTGTTAACTGTTAAATGACCTGCAAGTCTCCTCTCATTTCATTCCAGTATTGCACCCAAATTAATAGGGGACCCACCTATTAAATTATGTAAAGGATATAGACCCTGTACAATAGGGACACATTTAATCTCTAGATCTTAGGAGTAGGTCCTGAGTATGAAAATGACCTTCCCCCACTCCTCCTTCATAGGATCCTTCTTATTTTAAATCTTAAGATGCTACTTTCCTTTCTTTCACTTAGTACTTTAATCATAATATACTGGAAGGGCAGATCTTGAGTAAGAGGTTCAAGTTGAGACAAAGGGAAAGGACTCCAATAAGCAAAGGCAAGGAAAACAAGCAGTGCAGCTGTAAACAATTGGCTAATTGGCAGGAAACAGGTTGGAGAGTCAAAGGAGACTTAAATTTCATTTTTAAATGTTTTTTGTTTTCCTGAACTAGGTAAACATTATCAAATATTTAGCATTTCCACAGTCCAGGAAGAACAGAAAAAGAGGGTTGTACATTAAATTGTTTCTACCTTATGTACATTTTTAAAAAGCAAATAATAAATTCAGCATATTGCTTCCAAAGGTATCCTACTCTTTAGTGTTTCCCTCTGAGCCTTTCAGTCCTTAACACAGTGCCTTAACACATAGTAGGTGTTTCATAAATGTCGATTGACTGAATAAGTCTCCTTTCTGCGCATTTTTAATGTTCCATTGACCCACACCATGCCTTTCTCTCTCTTTTTTTTTTTTTTTGCCTTACTATCACAAGTCCCTCTCTTCTTCCCAATTCTACCTCCCCAAATGAAAAACTCTTCCTTGTAGATACCGACTTCATAATAACATGGAAAGACTTACTGTTTCAACAATCCAGCTAGCAGCTGCTGTGAGGGTGTAAAGCCAACAACAACCAGCTCACAGAATGCTGCAAACCCAGGTCCTTTTCATCTGCTTTACTAAGGAAAGCAACATTAAGGGGTTAACCATCTTACTTTAATCCAGCATACAAATATCATTTACTTAGTTCGGGGGAAAAAACCAGCACCCCAAATTATAGACCAAATACAATTCGTAGTTATCAATATCTCAGTATTCAGCCGGGGAACTCATCATAATGGCTGACCCAGAATCACGAGCCACTCCTGCCGTGGCTCAGAGCTCTGAGCTAGACTGCTAACCTCTGCACTTATATATCCTGTTCAGGGCCCCGACCTTACCCAGGCCGGGTGTGGAGAAGTTCCCCACGCCCAATATTACATCAGATACAAATCAATGGCTCCCAAATGTCTCAGTGCTGAGAAATACAAAAACATTCCACTATATCTGCCCCATTCAAACAAAGGCCAGAATTATTAAAGGTCAACAGCAAAAAGTCCCACCTTAATTAATATTACACCTACATTATCTGATACTGAGTGAGAGGAGCAGAACCAGAACATTGTACACAACCACAAACATATTGATTCTGTGATGACTAACTTTGATAGACTTGGCTCTTCTCAGCAATACAAGGCTCAAAGACAGCTCCAAAGGACTCACGATGGAGAGAGCTGTCTACATCCAGAGAGAGAACTATGGAGTCTGAATGCAGATTGAGGCAAACTGTTTGCTCTTTTTTTTTTCTCTCCTTTTTTGGTTTTGTTTCTTCTTTCTCATGATTCATTCCATTGGTCATAATTCTTCTTTTCAACTTAACTATTGTATAAATAAGTTTAATGAGAAAGTTTATATAGAATCTGTATCAGACTGCATTGGGGAAGGGGGAAGGGAAGGGAAGGGAAGAAAATTTGAAACTCAACATGTAAAACTAAGTGATGTAAACTAAAAATAAAAAGTCTAATTAAAAAAAAAACTCTTCCTTGTAAACCATAAGAACATTTAAGCAAAACAGATTCTTAAAATATACTTATCTTAAAATATCTTTAAAAAGCATTTGCTTCATCCTACAATTATAGTTTCTATACCAAACCTTTTTTTTGAGTATGTGTGTTCAACTCTCTTTTGTTTCAGATAAGAGTGAAATTCATTTGATGGCTACACGCATTGCATCTTCCTCCATGTGTATATACTCTTCTCCCCATGCTTCCCAATGAGAAATAACAGGTTTCCAACTCCATCTTCCTCCATTATGTACTAATGTATTCATATCCAGTGGTCTGCTAGTAAATGTTTAACAATTGGCTCTCCAGGGAAAAAAATGTACAAGAAACACTTTTAAATTTGATCTGCACTATTAACAATTTCCTAAGTCTAGAATCTAGATAACCAACAAAACAATAAATTGAACCCTGGTTTGTAACTTTGTGATTTCTGAGATATAAATGCTTACACTCCTTCCAAGTGCATATATATATATATGTATATATATATGCATATATATTAAGCTCCCTAATGTAATGGGGAGGGGATCTGGAACACGCACAGAGGGCTTCAGATGGTGCCTCCACGTGGAGGACAGTGGGGAATTAATTACTACCAGGAGAGTCGTGATGACATGAAAGTGAAGTGCCTTAAAGAGACTAGGCAGTCTCTAATGGCTTCCAGTTGGCTAAGTGTGTGAGTGGGAAAAACCGTTTTGGTCTGTTCCATGTTTTGTAAGCATCCTTAATGCCTGAGTCAGCACTGGCTAGTTCTTTTTCTTTATTCTTGTCTGTGGGAGCTCAGTGAGTCTTTTGTTCACAGTATGCTGAAGTAACTATGCTGCACAGGGAAAGGGCTCATGTCATATGATCTGATATGCCTCTGATGCCATATGGTCCCTGAGAAATGGGTCTGGGTCCTTGTTTTTTTTTTTTAATTTTCTATTCTAGGTGCAGGGAATAGAGACTCCAATTATGGCAGAGCGAGCTAGAGGAATTGGAGGAATCAGAATGCAGCCTGGTGTTTCAGCCTACCCAGTATTAATGCCCTAAGAAGCAATCTTTATGAGTGACCTTCGAGTGCTCAGCAGGACTTAGGGTTTTGGACATGAACCTAATGGTATCAAATCCTATGAAGGAGCTGATCTGTTCTGACTTGCTCCTCTGGAGGTTGAGATACTTTAGGAGAGTGTATGTTCTAGAATAATTAGGGAAAATGCTGTATTCTTCTTCTTGTTATTTCTTGGAAGTAAATATCCCATTGTGAAAGAAATGTGATATTAAATGACTAAAAAGCACTGAGAATGCTGGTTACTGGCTCCTAGCCAATGGGCCAACAGAGGTCCAAGCGATTGAATTCATGGCTGTAGAGAAGAGGCACTCAAAAACCTTCCAGTTACTGTGGAGCCCTGAGACGTGATGTGACAACCTCGCCCCTGAGTGGGTCCAGAAAATACTTGTGACGCTTGGCTTCTCTGCACTCTGGTGTTGGTATTTCAAAGTTCTTACACAGCTCTGGTCTTTTAGTTTGAAATGCTTGAAAGTCCTCTGCTCCATTAAAGATCCATTCCCCCATCCTATGGGATTATACTCAATCTTTTATTCTTGATAAATCTTTATCTTTAGTCTTTTGGAATATCTCATTCCAAGATTTTCTTTCTTAAAAGAGTAGCTGTCAGATCTTTTGTGATTCTGACTCTTGTTTTGTCATACTTGGACTCTTCCTTTCTGACCTCTCACAGTCTTCTCCCTTTGACCTAGAAGAGCTGGATTTTAGCTATGATGTTTCTGACAATTTTCATTTCTTTCATGAAATGATCAGTGAATTAAAAAAATTTACTTTTTAAATTAGTTTTCTTTTTTACTTCTAATTTTTACTTTGTCCTCTGGTTCTAAAAAATTGGGGCAATTTTCATTTATGATATTCTTGAGCTTTTACTCTGAAGTTATGGTAAGAACAAGAGCATGAACATTTCTTCCCAGCATCCCAAGGATCATCTCCCTTGTAGCACTTCAGTCTCTGGGGAGATTAGGCTCAGATATATCCCTTTCTATGTGGGATTGGTCTCACCAAATTTAAGTCTAAATGTAGAGCTGCTACTGGATGTGTATTCATCTCAATCATTGCTACACTGGTCCTTGAGGTTGCCTTTCCCTCTGTGGGACATTGATGCTGGGCCTGAGGCAAAACCCAATATTGACTGGGCCCCTAGACTTGCCAGACTGCCAGACCCTCAGCTGCCTGGAAGGATGGCTCTCCAGACCTTTTGGAACTCAGAAGATCAGAACTTCCAGGTTACTGCTCTCCTTTACCTAAAACAAAAGAAGAAACAGAAACAAAGGATAGGGGATAACTGTCAGCCTTGGGGAGTTTGGCCCAAGTCTTCCAGGACAATATTGGCAAAAGTCAAACCAACAGCAGACCCACCAAGAGATAACAGTGGAAGAGAATGTCATGGTTTTCAAGGAGTCTGGTGATTCTTAAATTGTCTCTCCGAAGTGTTTTCCAAGTCATTTGTTCTTAATAGTATATGCCTTATATTTTACTTTTTATTTTATTTTTATTTTTTTTTCAGTCTTTTGATTTATCCTATTATTTCTCATTGCCCTATCCACATCATTGAGCTCCGTTCAGACCATTCTAACTTTGAAAGATTCTATTACTTGGGTTAAGTTTTCCACCTTCTCTTCTAAGGTATTTGTTCTCCTTTGCATTATTGCCTCTATAGTTTTTATCTCTCTTACAATTTCATTTTTTAAAATATCTTGCTTCATTTCTTCCATTTATGTCTGAAATTCTTGTGCCCAAGTCAACTATTTTTTTAATGAATACAAGAAAAAAATCCTTAACTGGATGTTCTCTATGTGCTAACTGTGCTAAGCTCTGATGATACAAATAGAAAAGTAAAACAGTCCCCTATTCCAGGAATTCACATTTTAATAGGGGAGACCACACATAGGGAAAGTGCAAATCATGTCCCATGGTGCCTAGGGTATAGCTGCAAAACTGATGATTAAGGTTCTTCTTAGAGGTCATTTTCCACTGATAAAATCACATCTGTTCCTGGTATAGAACTTTTTTTTTCTCTGATGCTTTGCTTGTAGTTCTTGTGGACTTACTCTCCCTTATCTCCTGGGCATCTTTGGATACAAAATGCCTCTTTAGAGTGTTTGAGTCTTCCTCCATTTACTCCTATCTCCAGCCTCATTACCTGATTTAGGACTTTGTGACAGGGTCAGGATCCACATTCTCTTTCCCTCTGGGATGGTAGACTTTGGTCTTGATCTCCCTTTCCCCATTTCCTGGAAGCTGGTTGGCTTCCCCTTCCCTTGGTGTGCCTGTGCCCAGAATAACAGAAGGATCTATGCCCTCAGTTACAGCAGTGGAGTTGGTTGTTCCCTATCAAGGTGGTGCTTTGGCATTTTGGCTTTCTAGGGCTTCTGCGGTCAGGGCCCTGCCAAAGCTTCCCCATTTCCAGGCTGTGCTTCCAGGCTGCTGACCTGTGCTGGTGCTGCCTGTACCTGCAGGACCTTTTTTTTGTCTTTTAAGCATCAGGAGCATTTGGATCCCTTTATGTCCAGTCCTGGGCTGGATCCAGGAGTTTCCTGGTGTTTCTTTTTGGCTTTTTTGTTTGCTTTGAAATCTGGAGATCTTTTGACATCTCTCGGAGTAAAAGTGGGACAGTCAGGCTCCCCTGGTATCTTTCAAACCACCATCTTAAAGACTTTGTGAAGAACGGTTTCTTGGGGATGGAGAAGAGGCCACAGTCTCTGCTCAGAGCAGAGAGGAGACTTGGTACTAGCAATGCCTCATTGAATCCCCCTAATAACCAAACAGTTGTTGTTTACCTAGGCCGATGGGTGGAGAGTGGGAGGCCAGGAAGGAAGCAGCAAACTCCTCAACAGCTGCTCATTCTCCAGGGGTGCCCATCCCCCATGGCTAATTTGGTATTGCCTTCAAGCTCTCCCTTGCATGTGGGAACTTGGCGTCCTGGGCTTAGACGGGAGGATGTATTCACCTCTGGCTCCACTTTATCTGTAAATAGTGCAACAAGGAAAGAAAGAAAGGGGGGCAATAGAGGACCCCTGCGCGTGTCAACCCCGTGGTTCAGGCGCCGAAGCTTGCTCTTGGGATCCCGGATAAGGTGGAAAATGGAAGGGGGTGCAGGGCTGGTGGTCGAACTGGGTAGAGGTGCCTGAAAAAAACATTTATATATTATTTACGTCCCAAACCCTGTGCTGAATGCTTCTGATTCGATTAGGAAAGCAAGATCTCTCTCACACCATCCCGCCTTCAAGTTTGCCTTCTAGCAGAGACATCATCTTGCGAAGGGAGTGAGTGCGGGCAGTGGAAGGATGGTTCTGTCTGGGCAGTCATAGGCATGGGCAGCAGGACGATGGTGGATAGCGCGAGGTGACATCCTTGGACAGATCCTTCTCAGAGACAATAGTACAGTTGATTTGCTTATTCAGATGTCAGTTCTTAGAGAAAGCAATAGAAAGAGTTGGGGCTAGTAAGTCTTAAGGGAGTTTGGAGTGCAAGTCCATCATTTTAAGGAAAAGACGTTTCACTGATTCCTTTGCTATTTGTCACCAGAATTTGAGCCCTTGCACACACTTTAACAAAGAAAACCAGACAAACAAAAACAACCCATTCAGCTGCAGCCCTCTGTGTGCGAAGCTCTTCCTTTGTGGTTCTCCTCTCCCTTCCCCCCCATCCCGCCCTTCTCCCTCTCCTTCTCTCTTCCCCTCCCCCCCCATCTCTCTTAGCAATGGACAGGTATGTTTCATTTATCTGTTCTCTCGGACCATTATGTTTTTCAGTTACTCAGAGTCCAGTTTCCTTTCAGGGATGATTGTGATTGTGACACCGTCTCTTTCTCCGTCCCCGACCCCCTTTTTTACACTGGAGGAAACTGAGGCCCAGAGAGGTAAAAGTAGTTTTAAACAAATTAAAAGGCAGAGCCTGACTCGACCCAGGTTCTCCGTCTCCCCTCTCAGGCTCTCAGCTGAGCAGTCCACTATCCCTTGGGCTACGGTTAACTCCCGGCCGGCTTCCGCTCCTCTCACTAGCTCTGTCCGAACCGAGCGGGACCGGAGCCCAGAGCCTGGGTGCCCAGAGTCGGCCCGCGCCCCTTGATTGACCGTGGGGTGAGGCCCTAGCTGTGCGGCGGCTCCTGCCCCACCAGGTGGCAGCCCCTCCTAATACCTGGCTGTACTGCCCCCCGCCCACTGGGCACCGCCCCCTCCCTCCCCAAAGTCTCCGCCCATGTCCAGCGGTCCCTTCCGCAGGGGCGGTGGGAGGCGGGGCGCTCCAGGGACGGGGGTGGGGTGGAGGAGGCCCCGCCCCCCGGCTCCCGCCCGGGCCGGCCCGCCCCCCAGATCTGTTTCGGAGCTGAGGAGAATGGCCCAGAGGCCAAAGCTGCGGCTGCGGCGGCGGCTGGACCCGCGGGCACCATGAGACTCTGCAGCTTCGTGGTGGCTCTGGCGCTGGGGACGCTCCTCAGCGTGAGCGGGGTGGAAAGGAGCCCCAAGCCTCCGGGGTCGCGCCGGCCCCCGCTGCTCGCTGCGCTCCCTCGGCACCCCGGCCCCGTCCCGCTGGCGCTCGGAGCGCCCCGACGGCCGCCCGGCCTGCCCTTCCAGCGCCACCAGTCCCCTGTCTCCGCGCCCCTTCCGCTGCTCTCGGTCCCGGCCCCCGGCCCGGGACAGCACCGCTTCTCAAGCAGGAGCCGGGACGGGGCTGCGGGGGCCGGACAGTGTTGCTTCCTTGGAGACCCTCGGGACCGCTGCGACTGCAGACAAGGTGAGTGACCCCGAGACCTGCTCTGGGATCAGGGTGTGAGTGTGGACAGGTGAGCCCGTGTGCGGGTGAGGTAAACGGGGTGGGCTTGCATGATTGGGGATGGAGGTAGCTTCCCAGAGCCCTGGGAAGACCCGGGCCTGGAGAAATGGCTAATCCATCCGCGTTTCTGAGGCCCAGAGAGGCCAAGGGACTTATCCAAGATCACACAGCTGCCACACTGTAGCAAAGTCGAGCCTCAGACCTAGGTCCTGAGATCTAGCTAGTGAACTTTGCACCGTACCAAATTGCCTTACTCTTTTTGGGAATCGGAGCCGGGCGCTTTCGCACCTTCATTTTCTTTTCGGAAACACTCCTGATTCTTCCAGCTCGAAAATTCAATGATTCTGGGAGTAAATGTTGCAACTGCCCCACTATCTGCATTGTCAGGTATATTGGCAGCGAGCGATTTGTGTAGTTGAGCGAGCGAGCGAGCTAGCTAGCTGTCAGCCTGCTCGGGATACCAGAGCTGGCTGAAGGGGCGGCGGGGCTCGGTGCTCGGCGCTGTCTGGGGCAACACTGGGATGCTCTGCTGTCGGGGAATTGGTGTTTAATGGGAGAGCTTCCCCAAAGATTGTCCAGCGGTGGCATTTTATGATGTTTTCATAAACCCAAATCCCGGGCTTCCCGTCTCACCTTGGCCATTATTTTTAGAAAGAATAACATTCTTCCTCTGGTGAGATTCATTGCCCAGAATGCCAGTAGTTGGTCGAAGCTCAGTTCGAGAGCGAGACGGGCATTTCCTCCATAGGAGATCCTAGAAAGCCCCTCGGCTGAGCCAACGTCTCCTTCCTGCCAAAGTGCTGGAGGCAATCGATCTGCTTCTTGGCTGGAACAAGAACAAAGCTGCTCCAAGGAAATCTTTTGTGAACCAACCAAAGACCCTCCTAGGAATGAGAGAACCTCGTTGGAGACACCTAGCTATTTACTTTCATTCTAATCTGCCGCTAGCGACGTCGATGGGAAAGATAAGGGTAGAACTCTACAAGACGAGTTTCCAGTTACTTTACATGTTAAAGAACGACTGCAACAAACCATGACCCCCCCCCCCTTTGAACTCTGCCCCTTAGATTTGGAATTCCAGGCAGAGTTCTTTTTTTTTTTTTTTTTTTTTGCACACCAGGATTCTCTCTGATTTTAGCGTTTAGAATACTAGACTGAAACTATGTGATCTTGCCCAGGTAATTTCACCTCTCTCCCTATGAGTTTCCTCCACTTTAAAATGTGAGGGTTGGGCCAATGGTCTCTGAGGTCCCTTCAGGTCTAACATTCTGGTAGGATGTCTTCAGAGGCAGAGACATGGTCTAGTGGCTCACAGGCTCAGACATCCTGCCTCAGATGCTTGGTAACTGTGTGACTTGGGGTAAGTCACTTGACTTCTCTCATGGTTGGAATATTGGAATTAGAATGTGAAAGACTTGGGCTCACATCTGGCCTCTGACGCTTACTAGCTGTGTGGCCATAGGCCTGTCACTTAATTACGGTTGCTGTAAAATGGGAACCTCCATTTCTTTACTTCTGTTTGAATTTCAGTTTAGCTATGCCTTTATCTATGTGTCAGCCAGGAGGCAGATTGAACAAAGATGCTTGAACCATTACTCTGTTAATTGTGTGACAATACCTGAAGTAAAGCCAAAATAACATATATGTAACAGCCTTTCCAAATGCGTAAGAGCTATGGAAATGTTACTTGTCCCTGTGTTACCGTTCAGTTACTGAAAGGTCCCATTTCCCTCTGGGGGAAGCTTTTCCACTTACATCTGATTGTCCTCTCTGCCCACCCTAGGGGAAAGAATGGCATGGTATTCCATTTCCTTTCATTTGGGACCTAGGGTATTGCCTCATTCTGTTCCCCATTGAGGCTAGCTCAGCCTTTTAAGTCTTCCTTTGGCTGCTGGAGTCCTTTGGGCTATAGGAAAGTCATAGCAGGGTTAACACCTGATTTCTTTTGTTCAGGAATGAGGTCATCACTGCTACATTCATATTCCATGGCAAGAATGCTGATGGGCTTGTAATAGCCTGGAGCTGGCCCCAGCTTGGAGCTCTAGAGTTTCCTTGCTATTTACTATAAGGCATATCTATGACTTCAGTATTAAAATTCCCACATAGAGCAACACCAGTAACAACAGCTGAATACCACCATCACCATCGCCACTGCTGCCACTGCCACCACTGCCACCACTACCCCACTACTACTACCCTCTTCAAAACCCAACCCATTCCCTATGCCACAATGAAGATGAGGAGGCAAAGGAAGGGGATGACAGGCAGGGGGCTATATATTGAGGACTCTCTGTCCTAAAACTGATGTGAAGCCCAGGAAAGAACCCTGAAGCCCTGATCCTATCTGAGCTCTGGCAATACTACTGATTGACATAGCACCCCAGCTCTATTAACTTTGTCTAACCAAGCTGGGTCTCTTGCCAAGCTTTTAAAAATCTGGTTCTACACTCTATTGCTTCTCTCTGCTCCAAGAGAATCCTAATCATCCATTATCCATCATAAAATTTAACAAATGAGTTTATCTGTATGATTGGTGTTGCCTTTATCATCCTTCATAAGCTTTTTAAAAATGAATTTATGTTCTAAACAGGTGTTTCTTTTGACACCATCTCTCTCTCTCCCTTTTTCTCTCTCTCTCTCCCTCCATCCCTCTCTCTCTCTCTCTCTGTCTTTCTTTCTTTCTCTCTCGCTCTCCTTCTCTCTCCCTCCCTCCCTCCTTCTTTGTCTCTCTGTCTCTGTCTCTCTCTTCCTCTCCATTTAATGACCATTTCTCTTAATTGGCAAATAATTCAAGTATTTGCCACCTGAGCCACAGTTTAGTATCTTTTTGGACTCTAATTATGCATCAGTTACATTTCTCTATAATTGATATTAATGTAATTTTTACTGTTGATTATCCATGCTTCATTATTAATAACTTATTTAAATACACCAGGATTGAGTGTTTGTTTCATCGTCTGGGATCTCTTTTTTTCTGAATCATTTCTTTAAGCTTCATATTAAATTTGATCTTTGCTCTAATAAATCAGTGGTCTGAATGCACACAAACAGCTGATTCAAGGAGTCCTTCCTTGCCCTCAAGAAGCTTACATTCTATGAATATGCTAGAATACAATTGTGCTGTAAGAAGCCTAGGAAGAAGAGGAAGTGGTGCAGAGTGAAGCGGGCAGAACCAGAAGAAAGAACAATTTACAGAATGACAACAACATTATAAAGACGAACGAGTGTGAAAGACTCAGGAATTCCGATCAACCCAATGACCAACCAAGATCCTGGAGGCTCATGACGAAGCAGGCTCCCCACCTCGGAATTAGATCGACTTAGAATGCCGATGGAGATGTACTCTTTGGACATGGCCATCATGGGAATTTGTTTTGCTTGATTATATGTGTTTTGTGACAGGGGATTATGCTTTTCTTGCTCTCTCAGTTTGTTGTGGGGTGGGGAGGAGGCAGGAGGGAAAGAAAGCTGATCTTTGTTTGTAAAAAAATTAATTTAATAAAAGGCAAAGAAGCAGCTTTCATTCTACTGGTGTGTGTGTGGTGGGGAGAATATAACACATACACAAATAAGGAAATATAAAGTAATCTGAGGGTGGAGAGAGCACTACCACAGGGGAAGATCATAGAGACCTTAGGAAGGAGGTGGTATGGGAGCTGAGCCTGGGATGAAGCCAGATGTGGATTCGAAGAAGTAAAGGTGAGGAGAATTTGTATTCTAGGCATGGGGACCAATTTGTACAAAAATTCAGATGTGGGAAATGGGATGCTCAGGTCGACTAGTTTCACTGGAATGTAGAGACCTCAAAGGAGATTAATTTTAAAGCAGAAAAAGTAGGTCAGAGCTCAAGTGTGAAGGACTTTAAATGCCAGGCCACGAAGTTTGGTTTTATCCTAGAGGCAACAGTAAGCCCTTGAAGATTTGGGGGCTGGAGATTAACATGGGGCTTTAGGGAGATTATTTGGGCAGCTTTGTGGGGGATGGAGTGGAAAGGGAAAAGACTGGAGGCAGAGAAGCCAGTAAGGAGTCTACTGTAATAGGGCAAATACCAGGTAATAGAGGCCCTGAGCAACAGTGGTGGCCTTCTGAGCAGAGAAAGAAATGGAGGGGTAAGAG
The DNA here is from genome assembly GCA_028646595.1 of Phalanger gymnotis. Lineage (NCBI taxonomy): Eukaryota > Metazoa > Chordata > Mammalia > Diprotodontia > Phalangeridae > Phalanger > Phalanger gymnotis. The sequence goes on from CM053623.1 coordinate 356,972,098, forward strand.
ATTGGCAATATAGAATGGACAAGACTTGAGAGCTGAATGGATACTGAGGATGAGGAAACGTGAAGATTCAAGGATGGCGCTAAGGTTTTGAACCTGGGTGACTGTTTGGAGACCCAGGTTTGAGTTACAGTGTGGTATTTATTCTTTTTGAATCTCAGTTTTGCTCATCTGTAAACTGAGGTAATGATACTGAGACTGTTGGTTGGGTTGTTGTGGAGACGGTGCTTTGTAAACCATACAGTGCTACTGAAAAAAAAGAAAGAGCTTGAGATTGAAGTCGACAGCAGTTGCAGGAATTGTAAACATTTGTATTTTGATATAAAAAAGAAGACATCTGCTGTGCTCTTGGAAGTCCATCTCTTGTCTGAGATGGATTGGAATGACCCAGTTGGCCCAGAGGATTGTCCAGCCCTCGGCTCTCCCCCTTCTTTCCTGTTTCATCTAGTCTCTATGTTATTGTGCTCATGAGATCACATAGGTTACAGCTAGAAGGGTCTTTCTGGTTCATGAGTCCAAACATCTCATTTAAAAGATGAGAAAACTGAGGTCCAGAGAGGTTAAATGACCCGCCCAGGGATCACACATTGTCAGAAGTAGAATTTGAACCAAGGTTCAAGTCTAATGTTCTTCCTACTATACCACACTGCCTCTCAAAACAAGTACAGAACTTTCTGTTCTTTCTTGCCTGATTTTCAAAATTCTTCATTCTTGCCTACTGTTAAGGCCATTGGCAGATAAAAAAAAAAACCATTGGATTTGGGGCATTGACCAGCTGGAAGTAGAGGAAGCATCATTCAAAACTGTTGACCAGGAGGAGATAAAGGTTGTTTAGTTACCTGGGCTTGGATGAGCCAGAGCCTGTGGGATCATTGGCTCACAGCACTGGGGCCAATTCAGGTGTGCTAATCACCCTCAGTGCCATCTTTCAGGTGATTCCCAGCCCTGAGCTGGGATGGTACACATCAATCTTAGGACGCCACCAGCCTGCTTCTTCATTCTAGTCAAACTCTCCTTCCTCTTGGCAGTTTTATTCCTTTTAAAATGTTTTTATGAATTTATGAATTTTAAAATCATCAGCAAATATGAACAGTGTAGAAAGAGCAAAAAAGGATTTGTAAATGAAACTGTAAATACTTTGGTTTTTATAAAGTGTATGTCGAGTTTAATGCAGCAGTAATAAAAATTGTCTCAAGCATATCCTCTTATAAACTTTTTTCCTTCTGTGTATTTTATGTGTTTTTGTTGTCATTGTTCAGTCATTTCAGTCATGCTCAACTCTTCGTGACATCAGTTGGGGTTTTCTTGGCAAAGATACTGGAGTGGCTTGTCATTTCCCTCTCCAGCTCATTTTATAGATGAGGAAACTGAGGCAAACAGGGTTAAGTGACTTGTCCAGGGTCACACTGCTAGGAAGTGTCTGAGGCCAGATTTGAACCCATGAAGATAAGTCTTCTTGACTTCAGTCCTGGCACTCTATCCACTGTGCCACCTAGCTGCCCCTTTGTGTGTTTTATTGATGTTTATTTCTTTTTGTTGTTGTCTCTATCACTACTACTAAGTCATAACCAAGGGGAATATGTCGTACCTTCCTTTCCTTTATAGGCAGGCAGGCAGTCAATCAGAATTTGTTAAACATCTACTATGTGTCATAAATTCAGTTGCTCAGTCCAGCATCGAAACTTATGTCTCTGGTATAGGTAGGGGGGGGTCCACTGGAAAAAGCCCTGGATTTGGAATCAGCAGGTCTCGGCAAGCCAGGCTCCCGATGACATGTCTGTAATTCCAGCTACTGAAGAGCCTCAGGCTGGTGGATTACTTGAGCTCAGGAGTTCTGAGCTTCAGTGGCCTAAGCCAATCAGCATCCGTACTGAGTCTGGCACCAATATGATGGGGGAGTAGGGAAGGGCACCAGGATGCTTAGCCCAGGATGGAAGCAGAGCAGGTCACTGCTTCCATGGCCTTGATTTACCTGTATGTACATTGAGGGGTTTTGATCCTCTGTCACTGAATTTTTATTCTGAAATGGATAACTATGTCACTGAACCCCATGGGAGGAGTGTTGAGCCATTTACTTTAGGAAGTATATAAATGAAAGGAGACATTGGGACTATGCAGAGTGTTATTTGGGGCCTCTTTCCTGGTTGATGCTATCACTTGAAGTGTCACAACCACTCAGCAAATGGTCCTGGGAATCTGAAAATACCAAATTAGCTGCACCAGCCCGACTCAATCTCAGTTGGCTGAAATCATTCTGCCTTTCAGGTTTCCTTCCCCACTTCACTGCATGCTTCTTACAGCAGTTGAGTTTAAGAATTGCTCCCTTTAGGGCGAGACAGCTTCTGAGTGGGGGATTCCATCTGCTCTGTGAATGCAGCATTGCCAGCCAGAGAGAAAAGCAGTGCTGACTTCATCTTTGGCAATTGGGTTCCCTCCACCACTGTCCTTTTTTCCCCCCATCATGAACTTGACAAACATCCACAAATATGACCTTTTCCATATACAAAGAAGACTAGAAAAATGTGATTGTTAATGAAACTGTGAATCTCTATTCCATAGAGCTTATTTTTTTGAAGTATATATTAAATTGTCTATTAGTGCCAGTTTGTCTATCTTCCTCTGCCCTTCCGCTATCTTCTGTGTATTTTTAAAATGTTTTATTTATATTCCTTTATTTTCTTCCCTTTTTTGCATCACTATCACTAGCCCTAAACTCTACTCTATAACTCTTCTCCTAATCTCCCACAACCCAAAGCCCTCTTTTGAAATGCATAAAAATAGTCAGATGAAACAAATTCATACATTGGCCATGCCCAAAAATGTATATACCATATTGAACCTCTAATCTATTGCTTCTCTGCTAGGATACCTGGGAACATCCTTCATTATCACTCTTTTGGAGTTATTTCCAATTACTGTATTCATCAAAACTCTTAAGTCTTTTAAAATTCTTTCTCTTTGCAGTCCTGTTGTCATTGTAGAAATATTCCTCCTGGTTTTGCTTACTTCACTCTGCATCAGTTCACAGAAGTCTTCCCAGATTTCTCTGGCTCCATTCCTTGCATCATTTCTTATGGAACAACAATATTCCATTACGTTCATATACCAGTGTCTCTGGATCTAAGAGCACGCGTTAGGGAGTAAGGTGTAAGAAGCCTAGAAAGGTAGAAGGGAGCTAGGTTATGAAGGGTTTTGAATGACAAGCAGAGCATTTCATATTTGCTTCTGGAGGCAATAAAGAGCCATTGGACTTTATTGAGTAGATGGGAGGAGGGTGGTGACATGATCTTGGACCTGCATTTTAGAAAAGTCATTTTAGTGGCTTAATGGAGGGTTGGAGTAGAGAGAGATTTTGAGCAGACAGACTCATCAGCAGCTATGGAGGTAATCAAGGAGAGAGGTGACGAGGGCCTGCACCAGTGTGGAGGCAGTATCAGAGCAGAGAAGGGGCCATATTTGAAAGGTATTGCAAAGGTGAAATCCACTTTGCAATAGCTTAGATATGGGGGTAAAAGAAAGTGAGGAGTCCAGGATGACTCCTAGGTTGCAAACCTTGGGGATGAGAAGGATGGTTTTTGCCCTCTATAGTAACAGGGAAGGCAGGAGGTGGGGAAGGTTTAGGGGGAAAGAGAATGAGTTCTATTATGGATATATTGAGTCTAAGATGGCTACTGGACTTCTGTTTGGAGATGTCTGAAAGGCAGTTGGAGATTAGAGATTGGAGATCAACAGAAATTGGGGAAGAAAAGGTAGTTTTAAGAATTATCAGCATAGACAGTGCCCATCTGTTGACCTACAGCAAAACAGACTGTACATTATAGTATACCTGTCCTCCACACCTTCTCCAGCAGTTGGCCTCTCAATTTTTGGTCATCCTTGTCAGTCTGTTGACTGTGAGGTAGAAAGAACCTTGGAGTTATTTTAATTGACATTTCTCTTATTGGAGATTTGGAGCATTTAAAAATATGGTTGTTTATAGTTTGCATTTCTTTTTTTGAGAATTGCCTATTCATGTACTTTAACTGTTTATGTATTGGGGAATGGTACTTGTTCTAATATATTTGTATTTATTCCTTATATATCTTGGGTACAGATCTTTAGCAGAAAGATATGCTGTTAAGTCCTAGCCCCCTCCTTACTGTACTGTTTAGAAAAATATGCTGTAATTCCCTGTTAATTCTAATTATATTGATTTTATTTAAGCAAAAACTTTTCAATTTCATGTGGTCAAAATTGCCCACTTTACCTACTGTGATCTTTTCAGTCCCTTCCTTGCTAAGTCTTCTCTTATCCAAAGCCATGGATGCTATCTGTTTCTTTTCTCTTTTATTTTGTTGATGATATGACTATCTAGATCATGTATACACTTGGAGATTATTCTATTATGACATGAAATGTTGATCTAAACCTATTTTCTATCAGACTACTTTCTAGTTTTCTTAGCAGTTTTTGTCTAATAGTGAGTCCTTAACCCAGGAGTTGGAGTCCTTGGGTTTCTTGAACACTGTGCTACCATGTTTGATTGCTTTTTTTGTTACTAATCAGTTCCACTGAATTGCTTTCCTGGTTTTTAAGCATTGCCAAAAATTTTTGATGATTTCTACCTTATATTCTGGTTTGGGATTCGGTACCGCTATGTCCTGTTACTTTGTTTTTTTCCCATTTTTTTCCTTTTGATTTTTGACCATTTGTTACCTTAGATGAATTTTATTACTATTTTTCTAATTTTCTAATGTAAACCTTGGTAATTTGACTAAATCTGTAAATTAATCTAAATAATATTGTCATTTTTATAATATTAGCAAAGCCCAACTCTGAGCTATTGATATCTTCCCAATTATTGAAATCTTTTTGCTTTACCTCATTTGTTTATGAGGTTTTTATGACTTTGCGTATGTTCTTTTATATTTTTTTTGCAAAGGTGCCATAAAGGTCTGAGAAATGGGTATATTCTTTTCTATTTACATTCTGTGGTCTCCAGAGATCTATATCATATTTAACTTTTCTAAAATTATTTTCAGATCCTCCACTTCTTTCTTACCTTTTTTTTTAGATTTATCCAGGTCTAAAGTAGGCACATTCTAAGCTATTAGGATTTTGTTCTCTATTTCTCCCTGTAATTCAATCAGCTTTTTCTTGCTATTCAGTATAGATAGATAGATAGATAGATAGATAGATAGATAGATAGATAGATAGATAGATAATTATTTCATTGCCTAAAGTTCTTTTATGGATACTGGTTTCCCAGATTATCACTTTTAATCATATCTGTTTATGACTGTTGCCTTGTCTGAGAGCATGATCGCTATCCCTGCTTTTATAAGTTCACCTAAGGCATAGTAAATTCTGCTCTAGGTCCTCATTTTGACTCTGTGTGAATCTTTATGTTTCAAGTATGTTTCTTATAAATAAGATAGTTATTGAATTTTGGTTTTTTTTTCCTGCTACCCTCCTCTGTTTTATGGGCACATCAACCCCATTCATGTTCATGGCTGTGATTGTTAATGATGTATTTCCTGTCATCATATCTTCTTATATTTTTTTTATTTTTGCCAGCTATCCCTTTCTTTACCAAAAAGGAAGAGGAGATGAAAGGGAAGCAATGTGCTCCTCCCTAGTATTCTATGCAGCTTTCTTCCATTCCCCTGCATCTCTCTTTCCCTAGTCCAGACCCCTCATCACTGACTCTTACACTTCCTCTCTTCCCCTTTTAATCTATCATTTATGATCCACAGGCGATGATGGAATTTGTTTTGCTTGTGACTTGTTTCTTCCCTGTATCTACCATCTTCGTTAATTACCTTTTCCCTTCTCCCCAGCTGATTTTAATGTATTTCTACACTAAACTGTGTGTCTTCAACCTGCTTTTGCCTAGTTTAGATAAATTGAGATTAATGAGATGTTTGTTCTCCCCACCCCTTCTTCTATGTTTGCATGCTTTTCTTCTCATATATCTCAATTATGCCCAATAACAATTTCCTCCCCCTCTCCCTCATTTCTCCCTTTTCATTCCTCTTTTACAAACAGCAGAAGAGAACAAAAACAACCCTGGTGACTTTGGTTGTCTTTCTTAACTCTGTGATCCTTGATGATTGTAGGATTTTGAAGGGATATTTGTTTCTTCTCCTCCTCCCTTCAGAATATAAGTACTTCATCATCATTAACTCTTTCTAATTCCTCAAATGTGTTTACCTTTCTAAGTTTTTCTTGCTTCCTGTATTTGCATTTCAAAGACTCTACGCAGCTGCAATCTTTCCATCTGCTATGCTTGAAGGTCTTCTCTTTTAATGTGGGTCCATTTCCCCATAGGATTACTCTGAAAGGGAAAGTTATCCCTGGTTGGAAGTCTTTACCATTCAATTTTCTGAATATCATTATATAAAACGTTCCCTCCTATATACTAGTTTTGGCTTTGTCTTTTGTGATCCCACATGTGGTTCTTTAGTACCTGCATTCTCTTCCTGGCTGTTCACACTACTTTTTCTTTGACCTGGAAGCTCTGGATCTTGGCTCTGATGCTCTGGACTTTCTTTAAGGAGCTGACCAGTGGATTTTATCTTCACTTTGTCTTCTATTCCAGTAGATCTGGGTTATTTTCTTTTGTGATTTCTTGAAGTGTGGCCTTTTGGTTCAGTTATGGTTCTCAGAGATTTGGATAGTTCTTAAATCATCTGTCTTTGGCCAGGTCAGTTGTTTTTGATAGTAGATGCCTTAAAGGATCTTTTGTGTTCAGATTGTTCACGGGGGTCAGGGAAGGCTTCATTTTAGATCTTTGCTAGCGGGGTAGGATTGGGGAAAGCTAGCCTCTTTTACACCCTCTCATATTCGGTCTATTTTTAACTTGAAGTGTCGATTTACTTTTTTTCTGACAATTCATTAATTAGTTCAGTTTGTTTGTAAAGCATCAAGTTCAGTTGGGCCTTACAAAGACCTCTGCTCAAATCTTTACCTTGCTCCATCCTATCTGTGTGACCTTAGATAAGTCACTTCCTCTTGGATGGTTCTCAGTTTCTCTACATATAAAATGAGGGAATTGAATGAGATAATCTCTAAGGTCCCTTCTAAATTTAAATAATATGTATAATATGATGGAAGCACAGACCCTGAATGCCCGTTGTGTGTGTTTGAGTTAAACATTCATTCGGCATCTCCTATGTAGATGAATTTGTGGGGGAAAACAGTAAATTCTGGTTTGTAGGTATTGAGTTTGAGATTCCTCCAGGACATGTAGTTTGAAATATCCAATAGGCAATTTCTGATAATGGGACTGGAGCTCATGAGAGTGATTAAGACTGGATATCGAGAGTTTGGAATCACCTGAAAAAAAACATTGTAATTGAACCCATGGGAGCTGATAAGATCACTGAGTATGCAGAGAAATAGAAACAGAGAGAGAGACAGTGTGAAAAAGAGGAGGGAGGGAGGGAGGGAGGAAGGGAGAGAGAGAGAGAGAGAGAAAGAGAGAGAGAGAGAGAGAGAGAGAGAGAGAGACCCTTTGGGGCTCTTAGCCTGTTGTTCTTTCTAAAAGAGCCAAAAAAGAAAGGTGGGGTTTTGTATTCATTTTTTCTATGTTTAATCATTTCAGTATATATTGGGTGCAATTCACAAACATCCTAAACACAATTTAAATGTCTAAGATGGCTCATGTGAGAGGCCTCTCCTGTGGTGAGGCAGCTACCAGTCCATTTTATCCTTGAAGGACAGGCATTTCATGAATAATCAATGGTCAAGTCACTATGAATTAATGAGAACAAATAGGGCCTTTTCAGTGAAACACTTATGAAAAGGTATGGCTAGCATGTATGATTAAAGGAGCACTGGCTTAATTTTTTACTTTGTATGAGTTGAATAAAAATAGCCATTTCATGATAGCAAAATGGGAATATTCTGCCTATTAAGTATAGTTGGAAGTGACATACCCCATCATAGGAACTGTTTCTTCTCACCACTAGCATGAGCACAAACTAATGCTTAAATCTTCCAAACATTTGCCCTCTCCCATAGCGTTTGAATAAATTTCAGCCTAAGGTTCAAAATCCAATTACTTTTAGATTCTTTCAATATGTGACTTTGGAAGTTTCATAATTCAGGCCGAAATGTAGCCTCCCATCCTTTGCAGCTGGTGTCTGCTAGGAAGGACTGCAGTTATTGCTTAACAGATGTGCGGTAATGGGAACTTTTCTGTTACTCTTGTAGAAATTTCACTTGGCCGGCTATTGGACATCTCTCAAAACTTTCAGAAGTCTCTGTTTTTCTCAGGATCAGAACAATAAGATAATCTCATCCACATGGCATTCCCATAGCCCAAGACAAGACAAATGACTAGGGTGCATACACAGTATGACACACAATGGAATGGAAGAGTTGTCACTCCTTCAGCCTGCATTGGGAGAGGGAATTTCTGCATGTGGGAGTTCTCTTTATCAGTGAAGGTCACATGGGTAGTATGGAGCAGAATAAAGACTTGAACAGCGGTCTTTGTAAGCCCCAGCTGAATTAGATGATTTACAAACACTGGTTGAATTAATGAATGAATTAATTTTTGAAAAAAAAATAAAGTGACATTTCCAATTAAGATTCAACAACATGAAAGACTGTAAAAAAGCCCTGATTTCCCTCATACCCATGCTACTAGCAGAGCTCTAAGATCTTCAGGGGTGGAAACCTGCAGCCTAGAGGTCACATATGGCCCTCTAGGTCCTCAAGTGCAGCCCTTTGATTGAATCCAAACCTCACAGAACAAATTGGTTTGGATTCTGTCAAGGGGCCTTACTTGAGAACCTAGAGGGCCACATGTGGCCTCAAGGCCACAGGTTTCCCCACCCCTGCCCATCCCTTTTCTTTGCTCCTCAGATGACACATTTGAAAGGTG
>CM053623.1:356997505-357032186 GCA_028646595.1 Phalanger gymnotis
TGACCTTGGGCCAGTCTCTGGACCTTCTCTGACCTTCTTCAGTTTCCTTCAATGTAAAATGAAGGGGTTGATTTAAATGGCCTCTGAATCCCTTCCAGCTATGAATCTATGCATAAATGAGATGTGTAGAAATTATTTCTTTTTTAAAAACTCATCTCTGGAGCAAAAAAACCATCTCGTGAATTGAAGCATGAAGGACAGAAGAGCAGAATATTGAGACTGAACTGGAGAGTTTCAGAGAAGAGAGGAAGTGAGGCATGGTGGGTAGGGCACATGCCCTGGGGTCAGAGAGGTCCAGGTTCAAATCCTGCCTCATATACTTAGGAGTTGTGCGACCCAGTGCAAGTCTAGGTAATGAAGAGCATTGTAATGGCTGGGAGTGGGGCTTTTTATCATTTGGAAAAGCCGTGGAATTCTCAGAAGTCAGTCAGATTGCTCCAGCCCTCCCTCAGCATGCCATCCCTTTCCTTACTTTACCACCTCAGGCTAACCCACCTTTGTGGCTGCCATAATGGATAGTCACAGTGTCTATAGACCTTAAATAATCACTGGATTTGCTGCCAGAACCCAGAGTAGCATCATTCTGGGTGGATGCCTGTTAGAATGAATACTTAGAAGTTTCATCTCAGTCTGGATTCATTCAAATCAACTTCTTCTAAAATCTGTCCATTAGATGACGTGAGTTGGGATCCATCTGGATCGGGTGACTGGGTAATCAGCCTCCCATTCTTCCTGGCCAAGGCTCATTATTTTCATCAGGAACTGATCATCTCTCAGATCATTTATTTAACTTTTAGCTTTGATAGTAATTGTATACAAATTCTCCCCAAAATGGAACCTTGGAAAGGACTTTGGGAATGTGGCGCTCCAATGCCCTCCCATGTTCCTATAGCCATAGAATGTGGGAGGATGGGGGAGTGGAAAGGACATTTAACTTGGATTCAGGAAAGCTAGGTTCAGATCCATGCTTAGGACCAGGCGTGTGCCCATAGGCGGCTTGTGTAATACACTTCAGCCTCTGTTTCTTCATCTGTACGTTGGGGGTGCTAACACAGGGCTGTCAGGAAAGCTCTTTCAACCCTAGTTAAAGGTGAGGAATTATTAGCGCTCTTTCACACCCTGTAATGGCCCAAGGATCAGAGATTATGCATTGAGTCAAAGGCCCTCAATTTCCAGAGGAAGAAACTGAGGCCCAGAGGGGTTAACTCATTTACTCAGTGTCCTGCAGCTGGAAAAGAATTTAGAGATCACCTGATATAAACCTACTTGTTTTACCGATGACACAATGGAGGCCCAAAGAGCTTGTCATGGTCAGTGACAGAACTGAGACCAGAGGTCTCAATGAGAGCTGCTATGGTATAGTGGGCACTGGTGGTAGAGTCAAGAAAATCTAGATATAAATCTTGTATACATATTGGCTGTGTGACCCTGGGCAAGTCACCTAGCTATGTGCTAGGCACTTGGGAACAAAGACAAAGGTGAAACAGTTCCTGCCCTCAGGGAGCTTATACTCCAGTAGGGGAAACATTGTTAGAGTGACTCGTGTGTGTGTGCGCATGTGTGTGTACATAAAACACACCTAAAGCAGAGAACAGGTAATGGTGGGGAGAGGTTTAGGGGAAGGGGCCATCAGCTAGAAGCCAATGCTCAAGCTGAATCCCAAAAGAAACTTGGGATGCCAGGAGGGAGTGCATTCCAGGCCTGGAGGACAGGCAATACGAAGGCAGGATGACAGAAGATGAAATGTTGTGAGGGACAGTCACTAGGAAGGCCAGTTTGGTTGGACCACGGAAGGGAAAGGTAGGAAGGACTTTCACTGCCAGACAGGCAGTTTCTATGGACCATGGAGTAATAAAGAGGGAGCCATTGGGAATTATTGAGTAGGAGGGTGACTGGTCAGAACTGTACTTTGAGAACCATGGCTGATTTCTCTCCTTTAATTAGGGGCTATTGGCAAGGGTCCCTTTCTGCCCCCAAATTAGAGAGCTAGTGTTATTTTAAAAGGTCTGTAAAAATTAAAAGTCTTGCAGAACTAGTGAAGAGAATGAAGTTATTGTGGCTGGTTTGCCCAAGCTTTGATCTGACATCTTAATTTCCTCAAAAGATCTTTCCCCTTTCCTTCCTTCTCCTGTTCCCAAACCCACATGCTCAGAGGCTTATTTCATAACTTAACTGTGGTTTTTTCTCTCCCAGGGCCAAAGGGACAGCCAAGCAGACCCCAATGTCTGAACTGGGCCTCGTTCCCATTCACTGGAGCAGCATCCACTGCCGGGGGGATGAAGACAACATCCTGCTTTGTGAGCGAGACACCGCCGGGCCCCCGGGGACGTGTCCACGGAAGATGGCAGCTGCAGTCTCGTGCAGCTTTTACCAGGGTACCATAATAACAACCAAGGATTTTTTTCTTTCAGTTTTAATGTGTTTTCAGCACAGGGAAACAGCCAGCTTTGACAAAGAGGGCAGATGAATCAGGCCCAGGTTTCTAATCCTGGTGCTTACTAGCAATGATGATATGAGCAGCAAATCACCTAACCTTTCTGAGACACAGTTTGCTTAGCTATAAAATGGGCAATTAGTAATTAGTAAAAATGGGTAATTAGTAAGCAACTCACTGGGTTGTGAGGCTTAAATGAGATACTGTATGTAGGGTGCTTCACGAACCTTAAAATGAGATGTGTATGTGTAATATATTATAACATTTTACATATTATACATTACATATGTATTGCTGATTTATAATGCATGTAATCATACATAATATATACATACATAACAATTGCTGAGATGTATATTAGATATGCATATAGACATATATAATAATAGCTGAAATATGTGTACATATACGTATATAGCCATCGCTGAAATATACGCATATACCATGCATAATATACATTTCAGCTATTGTTATAATTACAAATAACCAGATTTGCCTTGGTTCTTTTTTTAGAAGAGTTACTTTAAATGCAGTATAATTTCGAAATGTCAGGATTTATAGTCTTCTGAAATCTTTGCCATAATGAATGTAGCTAAGAGTTGAATCACAATTTCCTTGGTTTTATAAACTTATTTTCATAATATTTCACTTTTAACAGATTAAAAAACCACATAGACAGTCTTTCCTTTGGCTGCCTGGTGTCATAGGAAGAGCACTGGATTTGCAATCCAAAGACCTGGATTTAAATCTTAGCTCTGCCACTGACTTCCTGTGTGAATTTGGGCAGGCCACTTTTCCTCCTCTCGTCTTTAGTTTCTTCTACTATAAAACAAGAGTGTTGGACTCACTCACTGGTCTCCAAGGTGCCTACCAGTTCTAAATCCTATAATCCTTGACCCTTCATCCCCCACATCCCATCAGCTGCCAGTGCATTACCATTCTGTATTTATAGCATCTCTGATGATAGTCTCCTTCCCTCCCCTCCTCTGTGACTGGAGTTTGGGTCCTCATCTCCTCCTGCCTAGTCAACAGAACATTTTAAATTGGTCTTCTTGCCTCCATTCTCCTTGTTCTTCAAACCACCCTTCATATAGCTCCCAAAATGACCTTGTTAAAGAATGGTTTTAATACCTCTACTCTGCCACTCTACCCTCTTAAGTAGGCATTGGTCAGTAAGAGAAAATGCAGACTCTTTAGCACAGTCTTCAAGCCCATCTACATTGAGGCTCAGACCACAATCTCCACATTTATTTCACAGGATTCCTATTCACATGCTCTCTGTTCCAGACAAACATGATAAGTAACCAGTCTCATTTTGACTTCTACTGGTTTCTTACTTTATACAAGCTGAAACTTCGACCTGGACCATACTTCCTTTCCCGTTTCAACTTCTTCAACTTTTTCTCTCTCTTCAAAACCTAGGTCAAGTCCCACTTCTCCATGCAGCCTTTCCTGATCTGTTGCCATACCCAGAAGTAATCATCAATTTCTCATGCCTTTGCATGTCTTAAACACCACCCCACTCCTATAATAATAACTAATATTTGTATGGCAGGTTAAGATTTACTGAGCACTGTAATCTCATTTGCTGCTTACGACCCTTTGGTGTAGGTACTGTAGATGTTATTGTCCCCATCTTACAGATAGAGAAACTGAGGCTCAGAGAAATGAGATGGGAAGGCAGATGGGCAGGCAACCCATCGCTGGGCCTGTTGCCCTTTCAGCTCTCAGTTACACTTGCCAAACCCAGTTTGGATGAGGATTAGCCTTTTGGAGCTCAGGATCACCTCCATCCTGGGTTGAGGCATTGGAGGAGGATCTTAGGGGAGGAAGGCAAATATAGTCCAGGAATTCAAGGCTTTAATTAAAATAATTGGTAAGAAGACCCATTTGAGATCTCGCTTGGCTTAGATTTGGGAAACCCAGATGACATACAGTATCTCCCAAAAGTCTTAATTCAGTTTAACCTACTAAAGCATAGCACTGAAACTTCTGGGACAACCTGTATTTCTAAACTTTTTATTGTCTTTGAAAATAATTACATTTCTAATTAAAATTTTCTAATATTGCTTCAGTCAATAAATGAAACACTACTAGCATTTAAATCTAAACTACATTTAGTTATTATTAGATTTGTTACATTCTTCTATGTTTTTAAAAAGAACCACGTACATGATTTCTACCAACCTGTTATAGTTTATTGGAATTATTGATTATATTATTACTACAATGTAGCCTAGGTGTCAGGTAGGTAAATCAATAAAAAATTATTGCTTGTTTCCTAAGTGCTAGGAACAGTATGAGGTATCAGGGATCCAAATACAAAGAATTAACCATTCCTACTCTCAAGCAGTAGTGTTGTCTACACAGCAGGGCATTTGTAACTACATACGGAATAAATGTGAAGGGAAGAGATATGCACAAATACGGTGTGGTTGGGGGTGCTGGCATTGGATACACAAAGAAGGGCCTCGTGTCAAAGGTGGGGCTTGAATTACACGTAGAAGGGAAATAGAGGCTTGGTGGCAGAGGCAGAGAAGGAGGGGGATTTGGTGGAGTTTAGATGTCTCTGGGACACCCCGATTGAAATATCCAGTGCGCAGCTGCAATTGGTGGTGCAGGACTGATGGTCGAGGGAGATATCAGGGCTGGACATGTAGATCTGGGAGTTGTCTATATAAAGATAATGATTAAGCCTATGGAAGTTGTTGAGGTTACCTATCAATCAATCCACAGCCATTTACTAAGCATCTACTCTGTGCCAAGCACTGTGCTAAGATGATGATGATGATGATGATGTTGATGATGAAGAAACTGGGGAAAGGAGGTGAGAGTGGGAAGTAATGTCAAGGAGTTTTGAAATGAAGAGAAGGGGGGAAGAGGAAGCTTGTGGAGAGCTGCCTCAGTTTTCTCAGTAAAATTAAGAGGTGAGGTCCTCAGATGAGAGAGAGGGTAAGATATAGCCACTTGACACAGGAAGAAACCACTGAGAATAGCTTTAGTGGAGAGTAAGATAGGAAACAATAAAGGGATTCCTGTACTGAAGTGAGGGCCCGATTCAAGAGGGATAACATGACTTTATAATGTGCTCTATCAGCATCTTCAGTGACTTACTCCAGCTCCATTCAGCAGCCTGTGAGAAGGAGAAGAGGCCAAAGGTGGGAGTAATCCAGGGCCTAGATCTGGCAAGGGATGAGGGCTGGGGAGTCCTGGGTTCAAGTCCCACCTGCATCTGGAGAGGAACTTTCCTCTTCTGAGATTTCTCCTTATCTATGAAATCATGAAATGCAGCCCTTACCCTCTTCTGGTGTTGAGCGCTGATTGGTCTCATTAATAAAATGCTCCCTGGAAATGTGATTGCTTTGAAAGCATCCTGGCTAATAAGATAAATGGCATAATTAATGATAGGGCAAATGGATTCTCGTGGATAGAAATCTTATCACCAATATGAGGTGAAAAGTTCTAGGAATTTGGATTCTCTTATTAAATTAAAGAAAATCTATTTTGCCTAATAGTGGAAAGAGCATTGGGTTTGGAGTTAGAAGACAGGGCTTCAGTCCTGGCCCTGCTGGTCACTACCTTACCCAAGGTGCTTTCCTTACCCACTCTGGGCCTGAGTCATCTTTGAAATGTAGGGCTAGCTTTAAACAAGCCATCTCTGATGTTCCATGAGCCCCAGCTCCTTGGATTCTGGAGTCCTCTTCTGCTCCCAGGTTTGCTGCAGGCTTCTGAGAATGGCCTGCGTGCCACTGTCTCCAGAACCACTTGTGGCAGCATGCCTGAAGTGACGGGAGCTCCAGTTCAAGGGGGTCTAGCATCCAGTGACACAGCTTTCCCTTCTCTGTCTTTGGACCCGCAGCTCCAGCCTGGACACCGGTGCGGCTTGTTGGCGGGCGCGGCGTCCACGAAGGCCGAGTGGAACTCTACCACGCGGGGCAGTGGGGCACAGTGTGTGATGACCAGTGGGACGACGCGGATGCCGAAGTGGTCTGCCGCCAGCTGGGCCTGAGGTTTGGCTCGTTGCTTTACTTCCCTGTGTGTTTGTTTGTGGCACTGTGGACCAAAATCCAAGGACTGCCTTTTCTAGTCACGCTGCTGGAAGACCAGACAGACTCACAGATCTGTGAAACCATTTGGTGCAATCACATTTCACAGAGGAGGAAACAGGCCAGGAGAAAGCTAATGACTCACCCAAGGTCACACAAAGAGCACACGGCATGGGAGGGGCCTGAACCCCGACCTTCTGCCTCCATCATCCCCTTTGTTCTTTGTGCCGCATGTGCTGGCTTCGGATGGCACAAAGGGGCAGCTTTCCGTGTGAGTGTCTCTTCCGTGATCCAGCCAGTCAGGCTTTCCCTGGGCCTCCGACATGCACCCTTCCATCTTCCCATCTCTGTCTTGCCCTGACTCTCCCGGAATCTGCTCCCTTCCTAGGGCCTTCTCCTACAGGGCCTCTCTCTTCCTTCGAGGTGGAGCCCGAGCACCCCCATCTGCTCCCGGAAACCTTTCCTGATGCCCCGTTGCCAGTGATGCCCCTTGCCAGAGAGCTGGCATTTAAGTCGTGTCCGTGTCTTTGTATGTATTCTCTTTAAATGTGTTCTGTATGTCCTCTGTACTCGCTCACTCCACCATTAGAACGTAGACTCTTTTCTCAGGAGGAGCGACTTTACGCCTTGTACTTGGGCCCACAGTAATCAAAAGAGTGACTGAGTCACTTTGAGTGTTTAACGAATAGTTTTGATTGATGGCTCTCCTGACCGCCTTCCCAGCAGCCTCTCCTCCATCCTGTGTGCTTTGTCAGGAGCTGCCCAGCTGCCTCTTCAGCTCTCTCACAACCTTTGACCCCATGTCTCTAAACTCACTGCCATAATTCTTTGTCTTAACTTTACCGTAACATTGAACATATTTAGCATACAAATGCCTTTCAGTTATTCCCAACAGAAGGAATTACTCTGAATTCACAGGTGACTTGGGGGCATAAGGGACATTTATTTATCTCTTCTCCCACAGTCATTGAAATATCCATTTTTACCTTTTTATCCTGAATATTGTGTGAAAATGTTGTCTCCAGGGAGCCTCTTGTCATAAAAATGGAGGAAATGTAAATAATGCAGATTAAATGAAAGGTATGTCGTGTGTACAATTTTTTTTTTTTGGAAAGGCAATTGTTAAACATTTGCCCTCACACCCTTGAATATAATTAAGAACTACCGAACACTATGAAGAGTGAAATAATTACCCCGAGAGATGGGATTATTTTAGAATATAAATATTAATGCAAACATTTATATGGCAGTTTAAAGTTTGCAAAGTGCTTTCTGTTATGTCACTTAATCCTCACAATAACCTTATGAGGCAGGTGCTTTATTATCCCCATTTTACAGATGGGGAAATTGAGGCTAAGAAAGGTTAAATGTTGACTTTCCAGGGTTATGTGGCTAGTTAGGTGTCTGAAACAGGACTGGAGTTGAGTCTTCCTGACTCCAAGTCTTTTACTCCATCCACTGTACCACCTGGCTGCCTGATAGATTACTCTGGAGGAATGTGGGCCTGTAAGACCAAGGCTATTTGGGAACAAACACCATCTACCTTTACAGAGGACAGCCGTGGCCTTCCCTCTGCACGTCCATCAACGTCTCTGTCTAAAACACTCACGTGGGCAGGCACTTGGGTCGCTCTTGTAACACTCGATCGTCTTGTTCGTTTGTCGTTTTAGCGGGGTTGCCAAAGCATGGCCGCGGGCCTATTTTGGGCAAGGATCTGGCTCTGTCATGTTGGACGAAGTGCAGTGTACAGGAAATGAGCTTTCTCTAGAGCAGTGTCCCAAGAGCTCCTGGAGACAGCACAACTGTGACCACCGGGAGGATGCAGGAGTCTCATGCACCCCTCTGACAGGTACGCAGGCCAGCAATGGCGAGCCAAGCCTCAGCACTTGGTACCATCCCTGTTCTTCCCACCCCCAAAAACAAAGCCTCCAAGAATATACTCACAGAGGGCAGCTTTGATTGACCCAAGGCTATTGCGGCTGTCTTTCTGGCCATGAAAATGGCTGGTCTATTGGTGCAGAGAAAGTCCAGGACTGTTATTTCTGTTTGACTTTGTGTTTAATGCAGTGCCCTGCACACAGTAGGCCCTTAGTGTTGACTTATCAAACTGAATGTGACTGAAGGACATATTGTTACTTTGTTGTATGCAGAACAACTACCACCAAAGAGCAGTATTGATAATTATAACTAATAATATTCATTCATCTGCTCCCCATGTTGTCCAAGGCAGATCTCAGAACCTCCAGGAGGACTTTACCTTCAAAAACAGCGATACCAAGGCAGTGGGAGTGTGGTTTCCACACTTACTGGGTAACAGAGCTGGTGACAAGTGAAGCCTCACTTGGTGACTCATAAGCTCCTGTGTGTTCAATTCTTACTTCTATCATGGTCATTCCTAGACCTCCATGTTCCTGGTTTCTCTCCTGGCCTCCTGCCTATTGGACATTACAAATCGTGTGCCTCAGACACATCCCAGACTCAGTGGGCTAAAAGCAGAGCTGCTCTCTCTCCCTCGAGTCTGCCTCTCTTCCAGACTCTCTTCTGAGTTCAAATCCAGCCTCAGACACTCACTAGCTATGTGAGCCTAGGCAAGTTGCTTAACCGTGTTTGTCTCAGTTTCCTCATCTGTAAAATGAGCTGGAGAAGGGAATGGCAAACTACTCCAGGACCTCTGCCAAGAAAACCCCAAATGGGGTGATGAAGAGTTGAACACAACTGAAAACAACAACAAACTGACCTCCCTGCTTCTAAACCTGCTTTTCTCTATTCTTCCTAAACACAGCTACCAAAATAATCTTTCTAAGGTATAATTTTTAAGCTGTTACTTTCTTGCTCAAGTTTTCAGTGGCAATCTTTTTTTTCTAGGATAAACTAGAAGCACCCGAGTCTAAAATTAAGGCTCTCCATAATCTGTTACTAACCCAACTTTCCAGTCTTTTCCCCCTTACTCCTCTTCACTCAGCCTATATGTCACCAAACCACACTGTTCCCTGACAAGCTATTTGTAGCCTCAGAGCTCCCAGCCAGTCTGTGCCCTGTGCCTGGAATGCACTCCCTCCTCACGTCCACTTCTCAGAATATCTGTCTTCCTTCGAGGCTTAGCTCAAGTGTCCCCTTCTACTTGATTCCTTCCATTGGTCACCAGGACTCTCTCTGTCACCGTTTGCCTTGGAGAATGTTTTCCAGGGCCAGTGAGAAGTGAGAGCTAGATAGAGAGCTGGCCCATTTGCATGGAGTGATTCTCACTGGTTTAAGTATAATAATGGAATTCTTTGCCCACACCCTCAAGAAAGAAATGACCCCTTAACTCTGGAGATAGAAGAGAATGGCAATGATAGAGGCCAACTAGGGGCCAAGATAGAGAAAAGTCCCATGTGTGGTCCTTGTATTGAACTTTATGTCCTAGATTCATGCCTGGGCCCTTGCTTCCCTAGTGCAGTCAGAGAGTCTCTCAGCACTAAGGACATTTTGATAGAGAGGAAGGTTAGTCTGGAGACTTCTGGTACCAATCAGGTGAGAAGTAATGGGTGTCCCTTAGTGAGACTAGGATAAGGTGGTACCTCTCTCTGATTTGAACACTTTTATTAACAGAAGAGGGCAGAAAATGAACCATTGTGAACGGAGAAAAGATAATCACTCACAGTAAAGCTGACCAAAGTGTATGGTTCTCCAGCATCAAATTTATATATAAATGATATGAAAACTTTAGAGATGGTAGCTGGGTAATTCGAATACTTAGAAATGTTTGGAAACTAGGAAAACTATATATGGGACTGACAGAAAAGTGGATTTGGGTTTCTCACTGTAAGATTCAAATGGGCATTTCACATGAGAAACCCTGCTGTAGAGCAGTAAGCTTAGTCAGCACAAAACTTTTGAGGGTCAAGACTAGATCTCTGAATGGATGTAAGAAGAGTCCTCAGTACTGGACCACAGTAAGGCCTAAGAAAACCCTTCAGAATCCAACCAAGGGAGAAGACCTAGAAGAGCGCTAGAACCTTCTGGCTGAGAGTTATGTTTCATTGACCATAGTCCTGGCTCAGCAGGGCCAAAGGGAAGTGTCCAGGGCAGCCAGCAAAGCAGGGCAGAGAGAGTCAGCAAAGGAATGTCCTTGCCCATCAGTAAATGGTTATGCAAAATGTTGCTGAGGGGACTAGCACACCAAGGCTTGAGCCATCCCAAGCTGTGAGTCCTTCCAGGCACATGTGGTCCCTCCTCACGTTCCTACATGCTGTGGTTTTCCAAGTTTGTATTCACCTGCTACCATGGATACTGTGTACATTGGTGGAAGAGTCTCTTCCTGAGTTCATTGGTGGGATGTCGTGCTTTGATTATTCTTGTTTTATACATTTACTTTAGTAAATGTTTGGGATTAGTGTTGTCATCTTGGATGATTTGTTAAATGGAAAGCATTCAGTGGAGGCTCAAAAGCTACAATTTCTGGTAACAAAACAAAACAAAACAAAACTATAGTTCCTCAACACTAGAGTTACTTCCTGAAGCTCCAAAGTGAGTTGTAGTGGTGTGGGCACCCCTCTCCCCATGCATACCCTCAACTTGTCAATGTCAGTACAGGAGAGGTGAGCAAGCCAATCTAGAGAGAAGAGCGCAGCCCCTGGGGTTAGGTTCTAGGTCTCACTCCCATACCATGCTCACACTATACTAGCTTGGGTTCTCCTTGTAGTTTTCTGGGAAAAGAGACTCACTCTGTTTTTATCATCTTCTTTCATCTGTTTCCTACTTTTCCTTATCCCAAAAGGACAAGGAGCAGAGGGAGAGAAGAGAGAAAGTCCAACCTGCAACTCGGCAATATACAACTTCCCCATAGTCCCCAAGCAGTTTCTAGGTATTAGGATTATTCGGCTACCATCTCTAAAGTTCTCATATCACTTAGATCTCATTCTAGGGGCAGAATGAGCATGTTGACTATCGTTTCCTTAAGTGGTATTTTGGGTTCCTTGTTATACACTTGAAATTAAATGAAAAGCAGATAGTCCACCCCTCATGGAGATGGAAGGTCCTCAGGTTTGTATAGTGCATCTTTTTGGACTTTTCAGAATATTGCTATGTTATGTTGATTTTTTTTTCCTCTTTTTTGGTCTTTAAAAATATTATATGTTATATGGAATGGTTCTGGGAGGTTGAGGGAGAAGGATACTGTGGAAAACTATAATGATATAAAAAAACCCACAGAAGACATCAATAAAAACTTTTTTTTTAAGGAAATAGCTAGCAAATTTGTGCTATACTGAGAAACTGGAAAGGAAGGAGGACAACCTAGAAGAGAAGGAGATCTAGATTATTGGGGTTTTGTAAACTAGATTCGGATTCTACTAATGAAAACTAGCTGTGGGTTTGGAGCTAGACATCTAATAGAGATGAGAACTTATCAGTTAGTTTTTAATGATTGTTGAGAGAGAGGGGAAGGAAAATCCTTGTGATGATAGCTCTAGTAGATCTGAGCTGGTACAGGCATGGAGGTGGGAGAGTGTGGACCCAGGCAGCCAGGTTTCTTCTTTTCCCCAGAAAGGCCATGTGCAGTGAGTTTCAGTGGAAAGCCATACACCAGAGGGGAAGTGGGTTCCCAAAGCCTTTAGACCTCGGCCTAGGCTCAGGGTGTTTGGCAGCCCGGCCTTCCTGGCTTGCCAGTGCCACCTAACGGTTATCCTTGAACTATATTTATGAGTGTGCATGTTATATCCCACCAGAAGAATCCTGCCCTGAGGGCCCAGGATGTTCTCATTGTGTCTTCATATATACCCAATGACTATAATTGTAGAATACCTAAGGTCTAAAGGCTTTAAATTTAGGCTCACCCAAAGGATGACAGAGAATCACATGGTGGGCTTGGGGGAGCGATGATACATTGCCAGCCAAGAATTGCTCAGGACAAGAGGTTGAAAGGACATCTTCAGAGAGATGTAAGATTGGAAGAAGAGATGGGTTTGTGATGTAGAGAAATCCAAGAATACCCAATGGACTGCCAGTAGGCTCCACTATTATCCACACTATAGCAAGAGAACTAAAGAAAGGACCCCCCACCCCACCCCAACACAGCGCGTGTGTGCACGCACACACACCCAGCCCCCAATCCCCCAGGACATGAAAGTGCTAAAGATGAGAAAGCATGGATGGGCTACAATCTGCATCCCTGGAGGGATTACCAACATTGATGAGGTCATCCATAAGACCACGGTATGAGGGAGACCTGGTGCCTAGGTAGCACAGTGTCTTCTGTACACTTGATTAATATTTGTTGAACTGAATGGGGTTTACCTTAGAAAGTCACTAGAGTTTTAGTCATTCCCTACAAAGTGTTTCTTCTGCCCAAGACTACTACAAGTGCCATGGAGGGTTCTCGCTGTCTGGGCAAGATCTGTGCAGCGTGCTCTTCTACAAGATTGTAGACGCCTTCATTTTTGTCCTTGTATCTCTAGTGCCTGGCCTTGGTAGCGTGCTGAAAGACTGGTCTTTTTCACTTAAATTGTTAGGCTCGTTTGGTGGATTCTTACAGCTCTGCTGCTTTTATTGGCATCAGGTCGTATGGATTTTCCCATATTTCTCTGAATTGCTTCTTGATTATTTTTACTGCATAGTTATAGCCAGTTGCGTTCGTGTATTACTTTTTTAAAGTCATTTCCCAGCTGATGAACAATGTATGTTGTTCTTTGCCACTAGTGTTGCTAGGATTATTTTGTTTAATATTGGCCCTTTCTTTCTATCTCTGACCTCCTTGGGGTATATATGCAATAGTGAGATCAAAGGGAATGGACAGTTTAGTCACTCCTGGCCCAGGATTTATTTACTGAACAGCCAAGACCTCACTTGTATGTCATTTGGGGATCTGAGACACAAACAGATGCCTGAGGCTCCAGAGGAATTTGTTGTGACTGCTTTGAAATCATTCTTTATACAACATAGCTCTGTGCTGTGTCTGTCCTTCCCCTTAGAATAACCATTTCTTATCTTTTTTCATTTGAAACTTTGGGTCATTACTAAGCTCCTCTGGCTTTCTCCTTTGGAGTGGAAATAGCCCTTGTCTGAGGGTCAGGATGGATGAGGCCAGAACAAAGAAGGTGCATTTTCTACCAGATACAGTTTATCCTTAGGAGGAGGAGGTGTGTAGTTGTCTTAGGGTCATCTTTGATCTTCGATATTCAGGAGGTAAATAGGAAAAAGGTTTTATCTGTTAGAATGGATGTAAGGAAGGAAATTAGGGCCAGCCTTCAGAAGGGCTAACAAATGAGACAAAAGCTTTCTTCCTTCCTTCCTCTTTAAGAATTGATGAAAACAGGCCACAGTGGCAGGTCTACATATCCATTTGTGACTGGGGGAGGGGGGGGCAAAGCATCGTTTCATCCAGCTTTTCCACACTAAGCCAGCATAGCATGGGACTAAGTGAAATTCCTTGAAACCCTTTTGGTGAAATCAAAAGGCCCGTTTGGCCTTTCTGAGTGAAGACTGATTCTTCTTTCTTTCCACAGATGGGGCCCTGAGACTAGCAGGCGGGAAGGGCAGTCATGAGGGACGGCTGGAGGTACATTACCGTGGCCGGTGGGGTACCATCTGTGACGATGGGTGGACAGAGAAGAACACCCTGGTGGCTTGTCGGCAGCTGGGATTTAAGTAAGAGCCCTTCTTACTGTACAGTGAAACCCCAATGACCTTCATGTATCAGCTGCTGAAACTCTCAACCCTTCATTATGTCATCTCTACTCTAGGTCATTTCTTTGGTAGTAAGAAAACATATGCACCCCCAACCAGAGCACTGGGTCCGGAGGAAGAGCGTTGGGTTCAAATCCTGAGTGCCCCTGCTCCTTACTACCTGGGTAATCTTGGGCAGGTCACTTCTTTCCCTGGGCTTTAGGTTCCTCCTCTATATAAATAAGGCCATTGGGCTAAATGATCTGTAAAGAGGAGCCTCCCATCTCCAGGTCCCAGGATCTGGGCAGGAGGACATTTTTCCCTTTCTCTTTCCCCTACGATAATCATAAGAAGACTTACATAATCCCCAGGAGCTGCAGGCCACAGTTCCTGGCTTTTCGAGTAACCTCTGGGGCTGCCGACATGACTGGCAGAGTTTATTCTAGAAGAACATCTCTTGCGGCTGGTTCCTGACCGCTAGCGCCAGTCCCGACGTCACAGGGCCAGAGCTAGAGAGGAGGGCAGAGTTCAGCACTTGGCTATTACATTATCCTTGGTCTCAGAAGTGAATAATGGGGGTCACTTTTGGTTCAGGAAAACAGTCCTCCTTGTCATGGAAGTGACCTTCAGAATTCCCCCTTAGCTTCCCAGTCTGGAAGCCTGAAAGCCGTCAGTCACGCTTCTATGAAACACTTTGTGGCTCACACATACCAAATTCCTGAATGGTGGCTGTGGGCTAAGAGTCAAAGGCAAACTCTTAAATGGGTTTTTATCTCTGCTTTTCTCTATCTTTCTGCCTCAAGCTTGAAAGACTAATAATATAAAGATAATAATTTTTTTCAAAGACAATCATTTAAAATGTTATCTCAATAATTGTACTCAAAGCAGTGGCTTGTTAAATCTTTTTTTCAGTCGTATTTGACTCTGCATGACCCCATTTGGGATTTTATTGACCAAGATCCTGGAGAGGTTTGCCATTTCTTTCTCCAGCTCATTTTACCGATGAGGAAACTGAGGTAAACAGGGTGAAGTGACTTGCCCAGGGTCACACAGCTAGTAAGTATCTGGGGCCAGATTTGAACTCATGAAGATGTCTTTCTGGTTCCTTTAAAAATAAAAGAATGAAAAGCCGCACAAACCCTCTGTCATTCAGGCAAAGAATAAACGTCACTGCATAACATTTCAGTTTTTAAAGCCACCTCTCTGGGAATACTCTGAGCAATGGACACAGCTTTTCCTGGGCTTAGATATCAGATCCATGATAATCAGACACACATCTTTTTTACCTTCTACGTGAAGCCTTTCCTGAGCCCCTCCACTGCTCGTCCTCTCCCTCTCAAATTACCTTGTGTCTAGGTCCATCACTCGCTGTCTTGACTCTTGTCTTGCCCCTGGACTCTGCTGACTCAGGAGGAGAGAGTGTGACTGACACTTTGCACAGTTCTGGCTCACTTAAACCCAATTCACCCACAAGTTAACACCACCCTCATGCTGTCATTTGTCCTCTTTGAGAAAGAAGGACGAATAACAATAACACATTGTGTCTAAAGACCTTGGATTTTATTTTATTTTTTTTGCATTTTTCCCCTTATGTTTAATCTTTATTGACTGGACTTGGAATCAAGAAGGCTAGGGGTTGAATCTTGCCTCAGACACTTTCTAGCTGTATTGACCATCACAAAGTCATTTCAATGCCTCTTACTCTATTTCCTCATCTATAAAATGGGGATCTTAATGCCCCGAGCAGTTATTTCACATGATAATTATAGGAATCAGACAAAATAATATCTGTAAATGCCTCGGAGACCAGAAAGCACCATGGGAACGTCAGTTGTTATTTTCTTTTTTATAAAGGCCATGGAATGGTGGATAGGACTTCCTCACCGCCCATTCATTCCACTGTCTGGAACAGGATCATTTTGGAAGGCGGGTCAGCAACAGCTGTGCTCACTCCCTTGAGCAATGTGCCTTTTTCCTTATCAGAGATTTCACGAGAGGCAAATGACTTTTCCCGGGTCAAACCAAGAGGCTAAAATCCTAAAGACTATTGATTTTTCTTTTTAATATTGAGGAGGATGTATGGACAGATGAGGATCAACATCATGGATAGTATGACCAGTGTGACCATGCAGAAGAAGAGGGCTCAGTCATCTCCAGTGGGAATTATCTAGCTCACCCTCGGTAATTCAGAGACCAGAGAGAAGGCATGGGAGTAGATTACTCCAAAACATAGATCTTTTTCCCATTAGAAGATGGGGAGCAATGTCTAGCCTTGGTTGAAATTCCTCTTTGTTGTTCCCCTGAGAAACAACAGTCACCTCGAGGTAACGTTATTCATTTTGTGACTGCAGCGACCATGTGAGGTAGAGAGGCGGGAAGTAGTTGCTCTGGTCCATGTGGAACAGTCCAGACACATGTGCAGAATGATCTGAAAACACTGGAATGGTATCATGTTAATAGCAGTGGTCTGTATTAGTTAATCCTAAAGGTTTGCTAGACGTTTTGCCAGTTCTCTTATTATTTATCTGCTTTAACAATTTTTTTTTACTTTATTTCAATATTTCTCTCGTTCGATAAGTTATTGCTGCAGGGTAGAAATCTGCCAGCATGATGAGTCGATATTTGCAAACTGATTCGAGGTCAATCTCTTATTCCTTTGGGTTTCTCTGGCACATGAAGCAACTAAGGAAGCAGACTGTGATCTAGACATCGTCCAAACTGGAGAAATGAAAAAGGATTTTGTGCAATCTACAAAGTGCTCTATCGACCCCCCCCAGATAATCACAAATTGTTAATATCAAACTGTATGGTACCCTGGGGAGTTACTGCCTCTTAGACGTCTGTTTCCCGATTGGAAGAGGAAGGGAATGAAGTCACATGAAATTTAATTAAACGCTCATTAACATTTGGGGTTCACAAGAGGCGGTGGTTATTAAAAACAGTCTTACTTCCTTATCCTAGATATGGCAAACAGGCCTCTAGCCGCCATTCTGAAGAAAGCCTGGGGCCCATCTGGTTGGATGATGTCAGCTGTTCAGGAAAGGAGACAGCTTTCCTTCAGTGCTCCAGAGGAAGGTGGGGAGAGCATGACTGTAGTCACCAAGAGGACATTCATATTACTTGCCATCCAGACAATGATATGAACAGATTCTCTCTAGGTATGTTAGCTCCCTTCCCTCTGACCACCAGGGTTCTCTTTTTCTTGGCCCTAAATGAGTTCCTAACCTGACTTCTTACTTCCAGCATAACCCCATTACCAACTACAGTGGCTCATGTTAAGAGTTAAATAGTTGTGTCTGTCCAGCAGAGTAGGGATTGTAAATCCTGGCACCAAGGTTAAGCCTCTCTAAGGAGAATCATGGCAATTTACTTTTTAAAAACTTAATTTTATCCTTTTATAAATAATAAGCATTTATTTTATCTCCCTCCCCCAATAAACAAAAAAAGAAAAAACCCTCGTAACAAGACTACGTAATCAATCAAAATATGTTCTCATATTGTCCATATCCAAGAATGTGTCTCATTCTGCATATTAGTCCATCACCTCTGTCAGGAGGTGGGTAACGTTCTTCGTTATCATCCTCCTGGAATCATGGCTAGTGTTTGCATTGGTCAGAATTCTTAAATCTTTCAAAATTGCTCGTTTTTGGTGTTATTATAGCCTAAATTTTTCTCCTGGTTCTGTTGACTTCCCTCTGCATCAGTTCAT
Organism: Phalanger gymnotis; assembly: GCA_028646595.1. NCBI lineage: Eukaryota > Metazoa > Chordata > Mammalia > Diprotodontia > Phalangeridae > Phalanger > Phalanger gymnotis. The sequence goes on from CM053623.1 coordinate 357,015,339, forward strand.
ACAAGTCTTCCTAGTTTTCCCTGAAACTGTCTCCTTCATCACTCATACAAAATATGTTTCAGACCTTTCACCTACCAGGCATCCTCCTACAGATATTCTCCATCTTGTTTTTGTTCTGCCCAAAATGTGGCTCCTAGAACAGAAGGCAGTCCTCCAATGTCATCCTGACCAGGGCAGCATATAATTAAATTCTTATTTTCCTCATCCAACTGAGCTTCCTAATTTTTTTTTTTTTGTATCATGGATCCCTTTGGCCATCCATTGAAATCTATGGACTCCTCCTCAAAATGAAAGTTTTAAATGTATAAAATAAAACACATAGGATTACAAATGAAACCGATTACATCGAAATATAATTCCCAAGTATTTAAAAAACAAGGTCATAGAGTGGAGACCCCAGGTTAAGCACCCCTGTCTAGACACTGCCTTTCTACACAACTTAGGACAGCCACGCTCCAGTCATGAATCCCATGCCAACCAGCTTCTGTGGTATTTATTAGCTCAAATTAGCTCCTTAAATTAGGATGCAGTAGAGTGTGAGGTTCTTGAGTGGATTCACGTTGAGGTTTAGATTGGACTGGATGGCCCCTAGAATCTAGACCAGTTCTGAGATCTAAGATAAGCCAAGGTGGGTAGGCTGGAGTCAGATTGTAGATGTTTGTCCAGAAACAATGCCAAAAGGAGACAAAAATAGACACTTATATAAAGTTATATCATGAAGATGTTATGATTCTTTGTGCATGTTTTCCTAATTAAGGAGGGATTAGTACCAGATAAAAGCCCTAAATTGCAAAATATGATGATCTAAGAATGAATTTTTAGCCATAATTGTTTTGTCTGTGAGGATGAATTTCTCGTCTCACCTCCTGCAGTTACAAAATTTCAGGAAACGTTAGTATGAAATATTTATTTTCCAAGTCCATTTGTGATAGTGCTCATGCATGTGAGGAAACAGGATAAAAAAGGTTAAATAATGTTCCTGGGAGGGGATGGGGGAGGATAATAACTATATTCCCTACCTCAATGCAATATCAGCTCCTTTGTGTTGAGGCCCTGTGCAAGATGCTGGGGATACAGAGGCAGAAATGGCATTGTCCCTGCACACAAGGAGCTTGCCCTTCCATGTGCCCAGACTGCAGCATCCAAGGACGTTGGAGGAGAGAGTAAACGTTAGTGACCAAGGATCAGGAAAGCTTCAGGGAGGAGCTGAGCCTTGGATCTATGGGGACAAGAAAGAATGGTGTGCCACCCACAAGAAGTACAAAGGCCCAGAGAGAATGTTTCAAGTTTGGGGAGCAGTTAATATGCACTCTTGTGCACACAATACTCTGCATACAGTAGGGGCTTAATACACATTTGTTGACTTGACTGTGGGATATGATTACCAAAAAAAATGTTGCCTCGGTAAGAATATAGCGATTTAATTTTAAAAGAGTGCTTAGTACTGTGGAAGCCTCTTCTACTTTAGCTCTAGTTTTGACCCTCTTACTTCTGGGGCCTATTTCAGGTCTCCCTATCAGGCTGATGGATGGAGAGAACAAGAAAGAGGGACGAGTGGAGATCTTTGTCAACGGGCAGTGGGGAACAATCTGTGATGATGGATGGACTGATAAAGATGCGATGGTGGTTTGTCGGCAGCTTGGCTACAAGTAAGAGATTCTCTTGTGAACATTCAGATGTCCTCACTTTTCTGTCTGCAGTAAGGCAGCTCATCACACTTGTGGGCAGCTCTGATGATTGTAAGGTAAAACTTTCTGTCAAGTCAAAATCTGCCTCTACGCTTCCATCTGTTGATCCTAATTCTGGCCTCTAAGGCCAAGTAAAACACGACTAATCCTTCCTCCACATAATTGTCCTTCAAATGCTTGAAGACAGCTGTCATGTCCAGTCTGAAGCTCCCTAGTTCTTTCAACTGATCCTCACATGGCATGGTCTGTATTCCTCTCACCATCCTGGTCACCTTCCTCTGGACATGCTTTTAGCTTGTACATATGATTCCTACAATATAGTTCCCACCTTCTTGATCTGCCCTGCTTGGCCAAAACAAAGGACAGTTACCCAAAACCAAGTGGATTTATAATCAAACATTCAATGAATGATTAATTCCAATAGTACATTAACTGTCTGCAAAAACAGGAAAAGATGGGATCCTACCAAATTCATTCCATTATACCTATATAATGTACATTATATACCTATATTATATACCTATATACATACCTATATTATATAGGTACGTATACCTATATAATATATATTATATAGGTATATATAATCTTGATACCTAAACCAGGGAGGATCAGAACAGAGAAAGAAAACTATAGGCCAATATCCTTAATGAACATCTATGCAAAAATTTTAAATTAAATATCACTAAAGCAGAAGACAAAGAGAAAACAGGCACTTGCCTAATCCTTCTGACAGTTACACTAACATATTTGTTCAATCCAGAAAAAGGAATCACCAAAACATAGCATGTGAGAGTTTCACATCTGATCTCAAGGTCTGATGAAAGATAACGTTTTGTCTTGCTGTCAGGTCGAGTGTGACTTTAGACTTTCTTGTTGTCTGAATGTTTGATGATTCCAAATCAAAGCGTTTTTATCTGTAGCTTTGCCTTCTGATTTCTCCTTCCAGGTGCATTACTTGGAATCTTCTTTGTTTCATGACTTGACTTGCATAATATTACCCCCATGAGCAGAAGTCAAATTGTACCTCATCAAAAAGATATTTTCTTGGGTTACCTAAATGGAAAATTATGGATAGATTGCCAAGAAAACATTTGTCAGGGGTGGGGAGAGGGGAAGGGGGTTTGAAGAGGTTTATTCTGGACATTTTATCCTTTGAAGAAGTTTGTTTTTCCCTTTTCAAAAAATATTTTATGAATGTTTACCTACTGAGCTTTGATTTCTATATTCTACATATTTCTGTAGTCTCGAATTCCAGAGAGAGAGATTTTTTCCAGGTTTGTATTATTTTCTAAACAGTTTTAATGAATATTTCAGTTCTTAAGGATTTGCAGTTTCATTGCGTGGTTACTGCCGCACTAACTCAGAGTATAGTCCTTTCTTTTTCTGCCTTTGTAGACCATCTTTAAGAGCTGAAGTATCCAAAAAAATTTGCCACGCGGCTCCTCTGGTGATGAGTCTCCCCATTTTAGGTAGGCTTCTCCTGGGACAACAGACACACAGCTCATCATCAGAGCCATGTTTTATTTTTGGCAGAAGGAAGGTACTAATTTACTTGATGGAATGGGAAGAGGTAGTACAATAACGAGGCAGAGAATGAAAGGACAGGAGAGGGGAGGTCATTGGCTACACAGTGGCCAGGTCCTGGCACTCCTGAAGGAGCAGAAATTGATCTGCAACTTAGGTTCCTTCTCCTTCATGGATCAGAGCGAGAGACGGACCTCGCAGCAGCTGCTCAGTTAATGTGTTTCCCCAACTTGGAGAAGGGCCATGCCTCTGAGGACACTCAGGCTGGCTAACTGATCATTGCTCCTCTCAGAACAACAAATACAGTGGCACACTCATGGTGGTGTCTCTTTGAAGAAGGACCCAGGGGCCTTAGGATGCCTGGGTTCTGGGCATCTTCTCATGTGTCACCAAGAGGGAGGATACCCACAGGAACGGTAATCCTGCATCCTCACTCTCTTCTCTCCTTTCCTGCATCTTTCTCCCAGAATTCCCTGCAAAACCTTTCCCCGGCCATACCACTTTCAACATGTCACAGGCCAATGGCTGTTGGGTGGCATCTCCAAGGCAGCTCTGGGCTACACAACAATGATAGCGAACATGGATACAGCACATAAAGGTTCGCAAGGCACTTTACACACATACAGGATGTCCCAAAAATCTTAGAGCAGTAAAGCTTAGCACTGCTTAGATTTTTGGAACACTCTGTGTATTACCTCACGGGGTCCTACATCTCTTCATCTTACCCAAGAGACTTGCTGGTATTAACTCGATCCAAGTCCAAAATAGAGATTCATTTCCTCTGGGGTTTCTTGAAAACGTTGAATCATAGATTAGAGCTAGAAGGAGTCTTAGTGGTAATCACTTCCAAAATCCTTCTTTTACAAATGAGGAAACAGAGGCCCAAGGAGGTCAGGTGATTTGTTCAGGGTCATACAGGCAGCAAAGGACAGGCCTGGGGCATGGACCCGGCAGAACCAGGCTGCAGACCTTGTCCCTGGCAGGAACTGCCCAAGCTTTTGCTCAGCTACCATTGGCTTTGAGGACCCAGGACCACTTCTACATGTTGGTGAAGTACTGGAGGGTTAGGATGAAACTAATTGAAAAAGAAGCTTCTTTTACCATAATAGAAAGGTATTGTAGTGAATGTTCCATTATATGTTTATAGTACAGTGGGAAGGTCCTTAGAATTGGGGTCAGAGGGCATGTTTTGAAATCAGTTCACTTCTCAATTTACAGCCTCCATCTGTAAAATATGGTGATTGGAATAGGTGATCTCAAATGTACTTTCTAGTTTGAACTCTATGGCCTTACAGGCAGCTAGGTGGCGCAGTGGATAAAGCACTGGGCCCAGGGTCAGGAAGACTTTATCTTCCTGAGTTCAAATCTGACCTCAGACACTTCCTAGCTGTGTGACGCTGGGCAAGTCACTTAACCCTGTTTGCCTCCGTTTCCTCATCTGTAAAATGAGCTGGAGAAGGAAATGGCAAATCACTCCAGTATCTTTGCCAAGAAAACCCCAAGCGTTCGCAACCAATTAAGCCGACCAACCCAATTCTCTCAGTGTGGGGCTGGTGTGCAGTGGTTGCAGACAGCATTTCCCTGGTTGTGTGTGTACCTTGTCCTCAATACAGGGTATTCTAAGGGACCTCGGAAACACTTTTGCCTTGGCTAAGGCAACTTAGCTAAGAATGAGCAAGCACCTACTTCACAGAATTTAAAACGTGAGCTGCTTAATGCTCTACTTCTTAGACTCCAGACTGGCTTGCAGGGAGCCTTTGGGAAGCCCCAGGGCACTGTAGCCTATGTACACATTGGCCAAGTTATCATGTTGATTCAAACCAAGGTCCAGAATAAAGAACTTATGACCTAAGCTTTGGGTAGAGCCAAGCTCAAGATCCCTGGCCACCAGAAGATTCACATCTCCAAGAAATGGGCTTTCACCAAGTTCAATGATGATGAGTTTGAGGATACGACAGCTGAGAAGCGACTCATTGCTGATGGCTATGGGGTTAAATCCCCAGCCGGGCCTCTTGGATGAACGGTGGGCACTCTACTCCTGAGGGGCGTGTGCTGTGACATCTACCTTTTCTCAGGCATAAATAAACTAGATACTGCTAAAAAAAAAAAAACCAAACCCAAATGGGGTCACAGAGTCAGATAGGACTGAAACCCCTTAACAACAACAACTGTGTTGTGAGAGCTTAGTTTGACACGAAGTGCAGTCTAGATAGATATAGAGCTCTCATATGTAGATGGGCTTCTTCCCACCCACAAATCAAGCTTGTGAGTCTAGACCAGGGGTGGGGAACCTGCTGTCTCGAAGCCACACATGGCCCTCTAGGTCCTCAAGTGACTGAATCCAAATGTCACAGAACAAACGCCCTTAATAAAAGAATTTATTCTGTAAAACTTGGACTCAGTCCAAAGGCCACACCCAAGGACCTAGAAGGCCACACATAGTAGGCATCAAGGGCGTGCAGTGGCTAGAGGGCTGGGCCTGGAGATAGGAAGACCCACCTAGCTGTGTGACCCCAAGCAAATCCTGTAAGCTGCTTCGGTTTTCCCATCCCTAAAATGGGATCATAATAGCGTCTGTCTCCCAAGGTTGTAATAATGATAATAAATATTTGTGTAGCACTTACTGGGTGCCAGGCACTGTGTTAAGCACATCACAGAAATCTCATTTGATCCCCACAACTCTGAGACGTAGGTATTTTTAAAAAATTTTTTGGTAGGTCCTATTATTATCCCCATTGTCCAGATGAGGAAATTAATCTTCTAGACTTCTTAGAACTTTTCCTTTATGTCCCTGCACCAGGTATCTCCCTCTGCTTCTTCTTTTCAGCTTTTTTTTTTTTGTCTTCATTAGATTGTAAGCTCCTTGAAGACTATCTCTCTTTTTCTTTTTCTTTTATGTTTGCATTTTCAGTGCTTAGTGCAGTGCCTGGTGCACAGTAGGTGCTCAATAAATGTTTACTACCTAACACTGATGCTAATGGAAAGGTTTAGAGGGCATCATTTTAGCTGGCCCCAGCGGAGGTCCCCTTCTCCACTCTCCTTTCGCTCAAGCTTTTGAAATTTTGACATAAATATTTACATCTATTTACGTTCTGACTTCTTTGGCAAAAAAATAGTTTGTAGGTGAATACAAGAACAGGCTTATCAGGGCTGTACCACTCTGGCTTTTAGATGTCATCAGGCAACCTGCCCTGTTCAAGCTAATTGGATAACTAAATTGTTCTTATTCCTTCTCTTATTTACCTAGTGGTAAGTTTTTCAGTAGAATTTTGTTTGGATTTAACCCGGACTTGTGATTTCATTTTTTAAAAAAATTTTAAATTTTTTAAATTTATTTTTAATTTTTTTTATTTTTGTGTGTGTGGTCTCATTTTTTGGTAGAGAATTCCCTGTGTGGAAAGTTTTTACCTGAATACAGGTCAGCGACTCATTAATATCTCACAGACCAAGAGAAATTGGGTGATATATCCAGGGCCCCATAGCCACTGTGCATGAGGGGCAGGGCTTGAACCTGAAATCAGGAATCTTCTAGAAAAATAGATTATTTTGACAGACATCTGCAGTGACTGAAATCATGAGGAAGGTTAATTCAGAAGGTGATAAATAAGTAATGAATTATGAAGGGAAAATAACCCACAAATTAGGCCTGCTTCTAGATGCCTGATTGATTTATTAGGGAAGGTTGCATGTCCTTTTGAGAATCCAGAAAAACCCACCGTGGTGATGCTGCTGTATTTCCAGGGGTCCCGCCAGAGCCAGAACCATGGCTTATTTTGGGGAAGGAAAAGGGCCAATTCATGCAGACAACGTGAAGTGCACCGGGAGCGAAAGGAACCTAGCCGACTGCATCAAACAAGAAATCGGGAGGCACAACTGTCGTCACAGTGAGGACGCCGGAGTGATCTGTGACTATTTTGTCAAAAAAGCAACAGGGCACAGTAATAAAGGTGAGCATCCTTCCTGGACTCCTGACAGAAATTTGGGGACTGGACTGGCAATTTCATGGCCACGGGGTGGGGAAGCCCCCTTAGCTCTGCTGGTCTTCTGGAGTGACTGAGAGCACTCAGGCAGCCCATGCGTGTCACAAGCGCCCATAAGCAAAGGGCAGCAGAAAGAGAAACGGGGGCCATTTGTAGAAAATATGACCCTCCTCAGTGGTGTAAAGCAGAGGCAAGTGGAGCCAAGCCAGATCAGTGTGTCATTGGGAAACGTTTAACGAAATAAGTAGAAATGAATCTAACATAAATGATGACAATTTGTGGATTTCTAAGTTAAATATATGACTCAGGGGGAAGTATTGATATAACGCCACAGTTATAAAGGACAACCTCAGTGACCCATGTAACTGGTTTTTCAGGGAAAGCACTGGGCCTGGAGTCAGGAAAACCTGAGTTCAAATCCTGCCTCAGACATTTACTGGATGTGTGGCCCTGGAAAAGTCACTTTACCTCTGGCTGCCTCAGTTTCTTCATCTGTAAAAAAGGGGGTAATAATGATACCCACTTTCCAAGGTTGTCGTGACGATCAAATTAGACAGTATCTGTGAAGCACGTTGCAAACCCTAAAGTGCTCTATAAATGCCAGTTATTATTATTATTATTATTATTATTTTTGGAAAAAGAGGTCAGCTGGCTGTGTAGGTCTGACTTTCCCATTAGTGCTGCTCTTTCCATTAAATTGCATTATGTATACTGCCTTCCTGATTCTGCTTCTGTCATCCTTGTTGTTGAGTTGTTTCAGTCATGTCCAACTCTCCGTGACCCCATTTCGAGGTTTCTTGGCAGACACACTGGAGTGGTTGGCCACCTCCTTCTCCAGCTGAATTTACAGATGAGGAAACTGAGGCAAACAGGGTGAAATGACTTGCCCAGGGTCACACAGCTAGGAAGTGTCTGAGACTGAATTTGAACTCAGGTCTTCCTGACTCCAGGCCCAGCACTCCATCCACTGAGCCACTTAGCTTCCCTTTGCATCAGTTCATACAAATCTTCTCGTGTTCCTTTGTCTTCATCATCTTCATCATTTCTTGGAGCACGGTAATAATCCATTACATCGTTGACCACATTTTGTTTCACCATCCCCCACTTGATGGGCATCAACTTTGTTTCCAGTTCTATGCTGTCACAAAAAGGGCTGCTTCAATATTTTGGTGCCATTAGGACCTTTCTTTGTTATCATTGCCTCCCTTGGGTATATGCCTAGCAGTGAGATCTCTGGGTCAAAGGCTGTGGCCGTTTGGGTCTCTCTTTTGTTTATTTGCTTGCCGTCCTTCTTCTGCCAACATCTTTTTGCATGACTTCATGCAGATCTCTCTGCGTTTCTTGGTGTCCTTCATACTTTTCATTTTTATGGCACAAATTCTTTAACAAAGTGCAGAATGACTTCTAAGAATGAATTATTTTTTACTTTACTCTTGACATATCCTTTTTTACCTCTGTCGTAAAATAAACTTCTCAGCCCAATGACGTTGGAATCCTCCAAAGTATGGCCCAGCCCACCCCTTTTCTGCCTCAGTTCACGTTACTTTCTTTCATGGTCTCTCTGTTTCAATCAAACTACACCTGTTAACTGTTCTGTGATGTTGGCGTCCCATCTGTCAGCTCTCTGTGTTCACACAGGCTATGCCCATACCTGGCATGCCTTCCTCCCTCATCTCCCCCTACCAGAAATCTTTTCTTGCTTTAGAGCCAAGCTCATGTGCTCTTTCCTTCCCCAGACTGGCCATGACACATCCCACGAGCTGGTTCTGATGTAGTCCTCAGTGTTTGTTTTGGGGCAGGGGCTGATGATGTAGTGAGAAGAATGTGCCTGGGGACCTCCTATTCATTCTGTTCCCTCACTGCCCTCAAAGAGATAAGGCTGTGGCGACCCCTAGGCACCTTTTCCAGATTTGGGTTTAGCTTGATCTGCATAAATTTCATCATGTGGAAAAACAGGTTTGCATTTTGACCCTTCTAAAAAGTGCGATACATAAAAAGTCCAAGAGACATAGTTTCTGGGTAATTGTTTTATTAATAGTGCTAGCGTATAATTAATAAAAGGGGTTGGTGACACTCTCAATGCCAAAGACTGCTCCTGGAACCCACTCAACACTTACATGCCTTTGGAAGATTGGGTGCTCCTAAGGGTGGCAATCAACTCCGACTGGTTAACAAGTAATATCAGAAAATGAATATTATAATGAGAAGCGGACCCATTCTAAGGAGGGAATGGGGGCATGGCTTCGATCATGTTGTTTACTTCCAAATCATCCCCAGCCTTGGGCAATCTAGACAAAGTATCTACCTGGCTGCTCAAGTCTGCCTGAGCAGAACACAGGGGCCAGAATTCACCTCAGTTTAAATTCTATATAAGGTGTTCTAGTTGGGCGAGACAACTCCACCTGGATAAGGCAGTCTAGGCGGGGTGATTTTAGAGAAACCAGGTTGAGGGTAACCAACAGGCCTCAAGCCCATCAGCGAGTGAGGGAGATATCTACCCCAAGCATGTGAGGACTTCCTCTGGCGGAATGCTCGCATGAGAAGAATCTGTTCCAGTGGCCAGGAAGGTGGCTGAAGCAGGCATTGTAGAATGCTTAGAGCTTGGTCAGGCATCAAAAGACACCTGGGTCATCCAATGTATCCTGGGACATTCATTTTGACTTTTATCTTACCACTGGACATTGATGACTCTGGAAGAGAAAATGAGGGTGATGACTTCAAGGGAAGACATCACCCTGTGATGTCACTGGTCCTCTTTGAAAATGGACGAGCGACAACAGCAACTTCACTTGGCATCAGTTCATATACGTCTTCCCAGGTTTTTCTGAAAACATCTTGCTCATCATTTCTTATAGCACAATAGTATTCCATTACATTCATGTACCACAACTTGTTCAGCCATTCCCCAATTGATGGGCATTCCTTCCAATGTCCAATTCTTTGCCCTCACAGAAAGAGCTTCTATAAATATTTTTGCACATGTAGGTCCTCTTCCTTTTTTTTTTTTGAAATCCCTTGCAGTGCTATCTTTCTTTTTGCTTGTATTTGTAACCCCCAATCTCCCTCTCCCCTCCTCCCCCCTCCTCACATAGCACCTGGGGATACTTGTTGCCTTGCCCCTCCTAATGGGCTCATTCAGCTCCCTTTAAAACTGTTCTACCTCATCACCAAACTCCATCTCCAGAATAGTGGTGGATGTTCTTGTCCAGGCCAAGCCCTCTGTGTACTCTTGATCTCATCCCCACCCAATTCCTACAGGAGCCAGCCCCAAAGACCATTCTCGCTCCTGGATCTTTCCCTGCTGTCTACAGACAAGCTCAGGTGTCTCCATCCTTAAAAGACCTTCACTTGACTCTATCTCTTTCCCCCAATTTATCTTCCCATCTTGCTTCCCTTTTACTGCTAACCCTTGAAAACCTCTTACCCACTTGCAACTTAGCTTTGGACTCTATGACTGACTGAAACGGCTCTCTCTGAGGTCACCAACAATCCCTCAATGCATCTGCAACCTCTGTAGCATTTGACACTCTCAGCTACCCTGTTTCTAGACCCTTTCCTTTGATTTTTGCAACACTGTTCTTTGCTACTTCTCTCTCTAGTCATCGTTAATTTCCTTCGCTGGAAATTCCTTCCTCTAAGTACAGCTTACCCCCAAGGTGCTGGTCTTGCATCATAGGATCATGGATGGAGAGTGGGAAGGATCTCAGAGGCTGCTGAGGAAGTATGCTGAGGCCAATGGGCTGTATTTTATTTTTATATACTTTGTTTCCTTGGAAATTTTATCTTTCCCTAAGGTTGATAGTCAATAAGCATTTATTAAGTGTATTCTATATTCCAGGCACTGTGCTAAGCACTGGGCATGCTGAAGTAGTATAATAAATAATAATAATAATAATAATAATAATGATAATAATAACAAAATAACAATAATTGATATTTACATGGTACCTACTATATTCCAGGCAGTGTGCTAATTGCTATACAGTATATACACGGGTATACAGGGGTATATGGGCAAAAACACAGTCCCTGACCCTTAAGGGGCTCTTTCTAATGAGGAAGACAGCTTGCAGACAGCCTTGCATGTATACAGCAAGCTGGAGGTAATCTCCAAGGGAAGGCCCTAGGCCTGAGCAGAGACAGGGGGTCTGGGAAAGGCCACTTCCAGAAGGCAGGATTTGAGCTGAGCTGCAGAGCTTTATCATAGATATAGAACTGGATGGAACATTAGAGGTCATGTAATCCTTTCATTTTGAAGTTTAGGGACAATGAGGCTTAAAGAAGTCATACAGGGAGAAGCCAAGGTCATAAAGGTGGAAAGGAGCAGAGCCAAGGTATAAGATCATAGGATTATAAATTCGGAGTCATGAAAGACCGTGGATGTCATTTCACCTATCTCCCTGATTTTATAAATGAGGAAACTGAGACCCAGTGAGGCAAGACTTGCCCAAGGCTGCATGGGTAATGACTCTCATTTACCTGCTGCTTTCTGTGACAGAGTCAGGCTTCAAACCCGACTTCTCTGACTCCACGTCCATTCTGTTCCCAAGCTGTGACCTCCCTCCTAGGCAGACAGCTGCCAGATCTGTCTATTTCTCTAGTCCTAGTTCCTCTCTCACACCCCCTCTGGATGCTGGAGATTTGCAGCTGCGCCTGGAACCTGTCATGTCTAAAACTGAACTCATCATCTGGCCTGACTTAAAACTGCCCTTCCCCCAAACCTCCCTTCTTCTCTCGAGGGCCCCCTGGTCTTCCTTGTCACAGTTGTCATCGACTCCCACCTGTCCCCCCCCCCATCTAGCCAGTTGCCAAATCCAGTTGATTCTGAGGTAGACGTTGGTTCTCTTCTTGACGTTCTTTCAGTTAGTGCTCTATTTCAGGCCTTCATCCTTTCTCCCCCAATTGCTTTCCCTGCCTCCATTGTCTCTCTTTAATTCATCCTTTCAGCAGCATAACCTCCAAAATCCCTTCCAGCTCGAGATTGCTGATACTGCAATCCCACTCAAGTGAATGCCCTCCCCCGTGCTTGGAATGCAGGCTTTCCTCACCTCTAAAAAGGCTCTGGTCAAATGTTGAGTGCCCTAAGCCTTTCCTGATCCTCCTCACTGTTAGGGCTCCCTCCTTCCTCGAATGATCTTGTATTTTAGTGATCGGAGCTCCTTATACCATTTTCCCTCTTCCTCCTCCCTACCAAGCAGATTATAAACTCCTTTAGGTCATGTCTTTGCTGCCCCAGGCCTAGCACCAGACCTTGTACATAGTAGGTGCTTAATAACTGATTGTGGAATTGAATTGAATGATCACTCTCTCACTTCCCACTGACTTCAGGCTGTACCCACTCCAATCAGTCCCCGTGTTCTGATGATTAAACAACACTTCTATCATGTTACTCCCCTAATGAAAGCCTTTTGCTCAGGACCTCTGACCACAAAACCAGTGCCTTTTCTCTAGAAAGAACCCAAGAAGAGGAAGGTATTGCTAGAGAGAGAACATTGGCCAGAGCAGGCCGTAGATGAGCTCTGCCTAGTCTCCTCAGGATTGGGAAGGAGAAGGAGGAGGAAGCGGTGAAGGAGGTGGCTAGGAGACACACAAAGCACCTTGGCTGACTTAGAAAAACATAGGTACTTTAGAAGAATGAAGGAGATATTTGTTTTCAAGGAAAGACACAGTCCAGCTTGTGGTTTTAAATGGGTGGGAACATGCATGTCCCTGGATTGTGGGGCCCTTCAGCAGTAATATGAGAGTTTAATGAATGGCCTATTTCTACTCTAGATTCCCTTTCATCTGTTTGTGGTCTGAGGTTACTGCACCGAAGGCAGAAGAGGATCATTGGTGGGAAAAACTCTTTACGGTAAAATGATACTCAACAGTGGAATTGTCCCTAGGTAACAATTTAAAAAAAAAAATACTCTCATAGGTTGCATATTGCCTTCATCTCTCCAGTTAGATTCTATTTCTGCCTTAGCCATTGTGTTTTCTATGTTAAATATAAAGAAAGGAGCCATGGCTGCATTGATAGTTAATGAACTATGTGGCTCTGGGCTTCCTCCCATCAGGGAGTGCCAAGACCCTAGGCTCTCCAGGGCTTGCCCTTGGCAGTGCTACCTTCTTTACCTACTGTAAAGGTTTGGGGTGTGGCTGGACAATAGCTTTTACCTGTCATTCCAAATCAACCCAACTAGGCTTGGCAAAACCAGTATCTGCAGTGGTCTCAGGGTGATACTGTGCTTGACCACAGGTATTCTTGACAACCATCTGTGAAGTCATAGAATGATAGATCAAGGACTGGAAGGGATCTCAAAGACTGTCTGGTCCATTCCTCTTTTTGAAGATGTGGAAACTGAGACCCAGGGAGGGGAATGACTTGCCCAAGGTTACATAGGGTGCAAGCATCAGAGACAAGATTTGAACCCAGGTCCTCTGGCTCCAGTCAATGTTCTTTCTCCTGTACTATGCTGTCTGCCTAGAATAGAGAGGGGGGTTGTGATCTGAATCAGTGAAGGAAATATCCACTCCAGCGAAATCCTGGATTTTCACATTTAAGTGTTGCGGTACAGAGAGGAATAACTCGTGTTTCTCTAGTCCTGAAAATTTACAGTGTGTTCTTCTCACAACAGCCCTATGAGGAATTTAGGACAGGCATTATTACCCCTGAGCCCTAGAGACGGGGGAGGGATTAGTCAAAGGTTGAGTTAACCAGTGAGTGGCGGGGATTTGTGCCACGTCTTCTGACTGCAGGTTCAGGGGTCTCTCCACTGCAGCCCTGCCCCACTCTGTACAAGTACCCCTTGATTGATGAAATGAAGAGTTTCCAAAGTCTTCGTGACAGGATCAAGGTGACTTAGCAGAGGATGTCCATGATCTCTCCCTGAGTGGGCTCAAAGAGTGAATGATGCGCACGTTCCCTCGCTTGTGTGATTGTAGACAAGCTCCTTCCTTTCTGGAGTCCTCATCCACTCCCTGTGAAACAAGAATATCAGTTTTTTTCCTCCCAGGCTGCTGTGAGGAAGAGCCTTTGTAAAGTGGGAGCCTCTCCAGAAACAGCCACTCTTCTAATGGGGAGATTTGGATGGGTTCAGCTTCTTCACAATGAGAGCTGCCCGTCTTCTGTCAGATTGCCTTTTCAGGCTTAGGCGACGGGGACAAAGTAGAGAAAGAGCAACTTTGTGGAATATTATGAAACTTGAGAGAGGATTAAATGTGTTTTCCAGCGGGCTGGAGGAAGTGAGGAGGATGGAGCCTGTAAGCAGATCTCAGGGGCGGCTGATGGGTGACATTCTCAGGTTGGCAGCATCAAGTGGATTAAGTAACATTCCAACCCCCATGCTCCAAGCCCGGGGCCAGACACCTCCGAGACGTTCCAGCCACTTGACTCTTGGCCCTCCCCCATTTCTGTATTATTTGGTAAATGACACAAACAGACACATTTGGCATCTTTGCTCCTTAGGGGTGGCTGGCCCTGGCAGGTGGCCCTGCGGCTGAAGCTGTCCCACGGAGACCGCAGACTTCTTTGTGGGGCCACGCTCATCAGCAGCTGCTGGGTACTCACTGCAGCTCACTGTTTCAAGAGGTAAGCGTCCCCTGTTATCTAACTAACAACAGTAATAATACTAGTAATATGGAGTGCAATGAACAAAACATCACATACGATGACTACAGAACTTAAGTGGAAATAATGCCCCAAAGAAGCCAGACTCTGAGAAGCAGTAATGCTCAGTTTTGGAAGCATGCCTTCTTCCTCTTGGCACAGTGGGGAGGATGATGGGGCAGAACTGTATATACAGGGTCCAAAGTTGTTACTGGATTAGTTCTTTTTGCTTATCTTGTTTCCCGAGAAGGGAGTATATAAGATTATTAACAAAAGGCACCAACGGAACATCTTTCCATAGTAACACTGGATAGTTGTTTATAGTGTCTTACTGTTTACAAATGTCTCACCTGAGCTGTGTAACCACCTGGGAAGCAAGTTCTACAGGTGTTCTAACTGAGGCTCCCAGAGGGTCACAGTGACTAAGCGCTGGAGGCAGGTCTGAACCTTTGCTTGCCTGCCTCTTGCTCCAGGCTATCCGCCAAGCCAGGCTCCTCTTGGCTTTGCTGACATCCTTGCACAGTCTCAGACTCTTTGTTTCTCCAGTCATTTTCCACTCTCCAGGGTGGCAGACAGTGAGTGAGGACCTAGTTCAAGGCCTTTGGATCCACTGTCCTGGTGCTGTGGTGATAGGTGGAGGTCAGCCTCGTGAGGAGGCTGCAGATGCTAATGATGCAGCTAGCCAGTGCTGGGATCTGCTGGGAAGTATGAACGAACAGGAATGGGTGACTGATGGCTATGTAGGGAGTGAGCACTCAGAGACGTCTCCTCTTCAAACAGGGTGGAAGGCCCCTAACAAGGGCCAGCCTGGTCCCCTGTAAATCTGATCGATTTAAACAGAAGAGGGAGGAGGGAGAAAATGGCCTGCGTGGATGTGCTCATGGATGGTTTCTCATGATGCCACAGAGAGTAGCAGGTACACTAATGAAGAAGGAATACCCAAAAAGAGAAGCAGAAACTCACAGGGGATGAGATCCAAGAAGAGATCCCATAGGATAGGCCATATCTATAGGAAAATAACCCAACTATGGGTAACAAAGTTAATGAAAGATCCAAAACTAAGGAATCTCCCCACAGGGTAGGCCAGCCATATCATGCTTCACTCCCCTTTCAGTAAACTCTAGTGGTTCCCTGTCTCTTCCAGGATCAAATATAAAATTCCCTGTGTGGTTTTTGAATCTCTTCATCACCGTCTGGCCCTTGCTTCCTCTGCAGTCTCTTTCCACTTTCCTCCTGTTCATGTACTCTCTCGCCCAGTGATCTGGTCTCCTCTCCTCCTGACCCCACAGGCTGTCACCTCCACAGGCCATCTCCCAGATCTGAAATTCTCTCTCCTCATTTTGGCCTCAAGGCTTCCCTGGCTTTTTCCAAGTCTTAGCTAAAATCCCACCTTTTGCAAGAAGCTTTTCCTATTCTCCTCAATTCTAGTTCCTTCCCTTTGAAATTACCTCCAGTTCATCCTCTGCATCTCTAGATTACATGTGGCTGTTTGTGTGTTGTCTCCCCCAGTTGATTGTGAGCCCAGTGAGAGTGAGGAGGTTTGCCTTTCTTTGCATCCTTAGCTCTCTGCAGAGTACTTGGCATACAGTAGACAATAAGTGTTTATTTATTTGACTTGAGGAGGCAAATTCAAATTTATAGTTCTATCATTGAGACTCAAAATGGATCTTGTAACTAGAAGGCCTATAGAATGAGTATCACTGAAAAGGAATATGGTTGATTTCTTTTTTAAAAAAAATTTTTTTTATTATTTAATATATTTAGTTTTCAGCGTTGATTTTCATAGGAGTGTCAATTACAAATTTTCTCTCCATTTCTACCCTCCCCCCCACTCCAAGATGGCGTATAGTCTAGTTGTCCTGTTCCCCAGTCAGCCCTCCCTTCTCTCACCCCACTCCCCTCCCAGCCCTTTTTCCCTTTCTTTCTTGTAGGGCAAGATAAATTTCTATGCCCCATTGCCTGTGTATCTTATTTTCTAGTTGCATGCAAAAACTTTTTTTTTTGTTTTTGAACATCTATTTTTTAAAACTTTGAGTTCCAAATTCTTTCCCCTCTTCCCTTCCCA
>CM053623.1:357032686-357053653 GCA_028646595.1 Phalanger gymnotis
CTTAATTCTTCCCACCGGGTGGGCCTGGGGCCAGAAGCAACTGCAGCTGTAGTTCTGTAGCTGCCCCAGCTCCACAGCCCCCCAGGGCAGTGGCTGAACCCCAAACTCTATCCCAGTCCCCAGCAGCTTTTCCCACTAACCTTTTCTGTTGTCCTTGGTGTTTGTGGGTTGAGAAGTCTGGTAACTGCTGCAGCTCACTGATTCAGGGCGCTAGGGCATGCTCTGCCCAGCTCCCAGTCTTGTTGGTCTGTGCCGCCCATGCTGGGCTCCGCTCCGCTCCCAGCTCCGTGCAGGATAGACCTTACCCAGAGACCATCCAGGCTGTCCTGGGCTAGAGCCCTGCTTCCCTATGCTATTTTGTGGGTTCTGCAGTTGTAGAATTGGTTCAGAGCCATTTTTTATAGGTTTTTGAAGGGACTTGGCAGGGAGCTCACGCCAGTCCCTGCTTTCCAGCTGCCATCTTGGCTCTGCCCCTCCAAATATGGTTGATTTCTAAGGGGGCGGGCAGGGAGCTTGGAGTAAGAGAGTCAGAGGACAGATTCCTATGAGGAATTCCAGGAATCTAGGAGAGAAACATGATGGAATACATTTGGGTGAGGATCAGTGGAAGAAGTCAGGATTTTGCTCTGGGAGTCTGCTATGGACCACTTGGCTAGGATGAGCAAATAAACAAGGGATTCTGGAGACAGATCATAAACCTGGCACAGACGGATGATATCTGAGTTGTGGAGGCCTCAGTTCTCTGGACAGCTGCAAGAGCTGAGCAACAAATCAACTTTTAATTTGCCTTAATAATATAATTCTTCCAAAAATGGAGGAAGCAACAAGGAGAGCTGCTTGTTTGGACCTGATGATACAAAATGGACCTGGTGGCTAAAGCAGAAAGAATCGGCACCCTAAATGACCCCTGCTCCATTCCCTTGGGATAAAGAAGGAGAGGAAAACCAGTCAGAGTCTGGAATATGCCCTAGGATTGTGGAAAGCAGATGTCAAAGGGCTTGAGAGAAGAAAAGAGGATCCCATGGCTGAAAATTTGACAGGAGAATCCAGTCTGAGCAGGATGGGTAACTCAAAAACAAAATGAGACATTTCTAGACAATGAAGCCAAAGGCATGAAATTGAAGATGAATACACTATTCTTGGAAGAATAGTGCCAGAGATGGTGAAGCTCAAGAAAGGTAGGTACAACAAAACCTTTTTTTAAAGCTATACTGGAGAAGGATGGCAGATACTAGGACCACAGCTTTGGAATGGGTGACACGATAACAGATGACCAAGAGTATGCGAAAGAATTAAATTCTTACAAGAGTTCCTTCAGTTTCCTCTGCCAATGAAAAAAGACTTTTAGACTGGAAAGATCAGAAAACAATGTGTTTAATAAGGAATTGAAACCCAGTTGCCTTTAGTGAGTTTGTCTCAAAGGCCAGATAAACTACATCCAAGGTTACTGAAGGAATTGATGGATGTTATTTCTGAGCACCTGCTATCAAGGATCTTGAGATTGTGGAGAGGGACAGAGGTGCCACAGGATTTAGGAATGACAAATTTCCCAATCTTTAAGAAAGGGAAGAGTCTGGAATCTATAAACTTCACTTTTATTTCCAGCAAAATGTTAGATTGTTAAATTATTAATAATCAATATTAAAGTGTTAATTATTGGCAATTAACTACATCAAATTATCAAAAGTGATAATTTATTTGCATTTCAAAAGGGAAATAGCACAAGTAGCAGCTTTATCACTTCGTCTAGCTTCATTTTTGTTTTCGTTCAGGGTTTTTAGCCTAGCAGGCTTAGGAGAATTCTGTGGATAGATGTTACCTAGGTTTCAGCAAAGCATCTGAACAAATTTCTGTGGTTATGCTTAGTGAAGTGGACTCAGAAAACAGTCAGATGACCAGCCTCAAGGAGCAGCTGGGCTGATGTTATCTTGGAAGTAGTTCTACAGTGAAGTGCTTCAGGGATCTTTCTTTGATGCATGTTGTTGAAGACTTTTATTGGATGGAGATATCTATGCCATGCTTGTGAAATCTACAGGTAGCACAAGCCTGGGAGGGATTGCTAATATACTGCATGAGAGAGCCAGGATCCAAATGGTCTTGCTAGGCCACAATAATACATCAGTTTTAAAATTATAAGCTTAATCATCAGTTCATCCTGATTAATTAGCCCATTGTTCATGGCTGCTATATTCGTTTAACACCAATAAAGCATTTGCAATAGATCTTTGGGTTCAGAATTGGAAGGAACTTCAGATCTCCTCTAGTCCAATGTGCTCATTCTACAAGTGAGGAAAAACAGAGGCCCAGAAAAGGGGCCTTTTTGCCCTACACATGTAACAAGGCACACATTGGTGCATACACTTTCATGAATTTCTGTGGCAAATGTTTTGGTTGTCTCCAGAGTTAGTGACATTGAACGCTGTAGGTGGGGTAGCCTTTGCAGGGCTGGCCAAGCTGGCAAAGCTTTTGGTAACTCAGTGTCACCTTCATGCCACCACTGGAGGATGACTCTATTGGAGTGTCTGAAACACATCGTTCATATTAATGTATTAGGTATACATGCACCTTCCTAATGCCAGTCATGTGCAGCTCGGAATGTCTCTGTTATATTCTCGGTAAGATGAGTAAAGGACCAATTGGAAAGAAGACGAGCAGATAATCATATTCAACAAAGCCTTAATGGGTCCTTAAATGTGACCCAAGACTCTTTTAATAAACTCTGAGGAAAGGAAGATTGTCCCTGAGATATGTCCCACTGGGTTGGAAGCCTGTCTCAGGTTTCATGTGACTTCCTGTTTTGTAATTTCCAAGGAGGTAGGTCAAGACCCATTATGAATAGGAAATTTGTAATGGTCACAAGACAAGCTACCCATGAAAAGTGAACCTAACATTGTGTTTTCTTGGGTAGTACAGGCTCTGGGCTCACTTTCCTAACCTCTGCTCCCATTTGATGGTCCAGGGTCCTAGAGTCTACTGACTGAGAGCTTTTCCCCTCAAGATTCTAGGGGAAACCTAGAGGAATTGAGGATGGTTTGCTCAAGAGTTCCCCTCTGTATTGGTGTGTTACCCATTGATTATCAGTTGATATCAATTAACCAGCCAAATTTAATTATCTTTTAGAAACAGATATTTACTAAGGTGATGTAGTAAGAACAATTGGTATAAAATATCCCTCCAAAAAGGGGAAACACTTTCCCATGAGGATATTTGGAGTCCAAGGGAAAGTGGGAGCGAGCTTCAAGAGAACATGTAACTAAAGTGCAGTTCATAGTTCTTAGCTGCTGGAAGACCTTTTCTCCCTTTGCAGAGTATTCATAAAGCCCCCTTGGGCATACAGTGTTGATTTTGTAAAAAAAAAAAAAAATTGAGGGTTATTTTTTTTGTTTTGCTAATGTGGGCAAGATTAGCACACTAAATTGCTATCTAATGTTACCGAAACATTTGATCCAACAGATATGCATTCGTGTGATTGGTATTTATTGAAAATAATGCAGGGATTGTTTGTGCATTTGATTTTCTTAACTCTTTATTTGCACTGAAGACATGGTCACAGTAACACCAGCCAAATTCAAAATTGGTTTTTTCACTTGTCACTCTGCTTGAAAGCAAAAGGCAAGTTAGTTATAGGATCATAAATTTAAAGCTCGAAGGTTCCTAGAAACCATCTGGTCCAACCCTCTTCTTTTATAGATGAGGAAACTGAGACTTAGAGAAGATGAGGGATTTGCCTAAGGCCATACAGGCAGTGTCAGAAGTGAGATTTGAACCCATTGCTATAAGATGTACTTTTTAAAAAAGCTTATTTTTAAAAATGTTTTCATTTGGAATGTAAACATATGGTCTAGCTTTCTGTTCCCCTTTGTGTCTTGGAGTTGTCTTTCTGTTCCCTGCTGGGACACACTGATCCTAGCTATGGTAGATGCTCTTGCTGAGATGTGACGGGGCTCTGGGTCTTCTGATCTGTCAAAGTTCACAGTGTTATCCTCCGTTTATAGGGTGAGGGGAGGAAGAAACAGAGACTCTCTCCTTTGACCCTCTCCTTCCCAATGGATTCCCTCCCAGGAGCTCAGATGGACTGACTCTACCTCTAGACTGCTCAGTCATGGTCAGAGTCTGAACTAGCTTGGCCCCACAGGGCAGGACTGACTTTCTTCAACCAACCATAAGACATTTTTCTGTGTCGTGTCATACGCTTTTGTCCGGTGCCTTTAAAACATGTTATTTCTCCTTCCATGGATTGTTCCCAACTAGTTTATACTTTTTATCGATTGACTCAATAGAGATGACCAGGCCTAGTCTACATCTCATTCCTCTGATCACTCCTCTGACCCCTGAATGACAGAAATATTGCTTAGACCCAGCCCTCCTCTTGTCATGCCAATGGGCATTTATTATGCACCTACTAAGTGCCTCTCTAAGTGATCTTGCTGATTCAGCAGTAATCACCAGCATTTATATAACTTTAAGATT
Source organism: Phalanger gymnotis (assembly GCA_028646595.1). Classification (NCBI taxonomy): domain Eukaryota; kingdom Metazoa; phylum Chordata; class Mammalia; order Diprotodontia; family Phalangeridae; genus Phalanger; species Phalanger gymnotis. Next base: position 357,037,157 of record CM053623.1, read on the forward strand.
TATACAAGTGGCAAAGTGGATAGAAAGTGGGCTTGGAGTCAGGAAGACTCATCTTCATGAGTTCAAATGTGGCTTACTAGCTGTGTGACCCTGGGTAAGTCACTTTACCCTGTTTGCCTCCGTTTCCTCATGTGTCACATGAGCTGGAGAAAGAAATGGCAAACCACTGCAGTATCTCTGCCAAGAAAACCCCAAATGGGGTCACACAGAGGCGGACACGGCTGAAAAATGACTGAACAACAACGAAGATTTGCAAAGCACTGTAATGTGTAATCTCATTTGACTCTCACAACAACCCTGAGAAGTACGTGCTATTTTTATCCTGACTTTAAAGAAGAGGAAGCTGAGGCTGATAGAGGTCAAGTGATCTGCAGGGGGCACACAACTACTAAGTGTCTGAGGCTGGATTTGCACTCAGGTCTGCTTGAATCCCAGCCCAGCGTTCTTTGCCCCTTGCGTAGGAGATGCGGTCATCACTGACAGCCAGTCCTGGGAGGTTGCCTTCACTGTATTACTTGTGGAAGGAGCCCTGGATTGGGAGGTTAGACCATCTGGGTCGATTCCAGGCTCCAGCGCCTCCTCCCCCTGGGGGCTCAATCAAGTCATCCCCCGCCCTGGCCTCAGTTATCCCACCTGTAAAGGGAGGACCTTTGTTATCCCTCTTAGCTCCAAAACCTCTGATTCTGTAAAAGAGACGTTTTACAGCTTGAAGCAGGACCCTCAGTCACTCAGGGCAGCCGCTGATAGCTTTTCTATTTAGGAGCAGCCAGGAATGCCACTGAAGGTGCCACAGAGAGGTGGTCCTCCAGCTGGAGGGGACCATGGGGTGTCAACTGCTCATTTTACAGACTAAGAAACTGAGGCCTAGAGAAGTCATGTGACTGCCCCAGACAACATTTGAACCCCATCCTTCCTAACTCCAAGTCCGGCATTCTCTCCACTAGCCTATCTTGGCTTCTTGGTTTCCCGATGGCTTCTGCACCATTTGTATCAGAGAAACTAGCATTGCCATGATTTAAATAGGGAGGGACAAGAACTTTGATTTTGACTTGCTTTCTTCCTCCCAGATGATTCACTCATTCTTAGGTCTGGAAAATGCCAGCAGTGACGCTGGGGAGCCATATGCTGCTCCCCAACCTCTCCCCTCAATGCAATGTCAACTTCACCAACCTTGGTCATGCACGTTATATGCAGAAGCATTACTATGCATGATAAATGGGTTTTATTTCACAAAATAAGTGTAAAGGCTGTCTCTACTTTACACACACACACACACACACCCCAGCCAGTATTCCAATGAACAACATTTTAAAGTGAGACTACACCTAAGACCATGCATTTTAAATGATTTAAAACTTTTAAAAATGTATATATTAACTGTAACAAACAAATGCCCTGTTTGTTTCTATGCCCCGTTCTTTACCATTTTGGGGGGATTTTGTTGCATATATGATTTTAAAATTTATTTTTTATTTTGAACTTAGTCAAATAAGGGAGCCTTTCCATACACAGCAGAAACACAAAGAGAGGATTTTGTATGAAATCATGAATCTCCTTTTCCTGTGACATGCTTTTGAAAAAGGAGGTAATAAAAGGCCTGTCACTCCCCAGCAAAGGTCTGTCTTCCCTGTAGGGATGGATAGATGACAGAAATCTGATCAAGAGAAAATCAATAGAGGATTTAATTGATTTTTTCAAAATTCCTTATTTAATCAATGAGTTGGGAAAGGGGTGAAGAGAGGGAAAGAATTTGGAATTATAAATAAAATAAAATTGAAAAAAAATCCTTATTTAGAAAACCAACAACCTTGAAGAAGAAGCAGCGAGAATGTGTTGATTCGTAAGATCACAGATAATGCTGGAAGGACCTTCAGAGGCCTAGTACAACTCTCTGGTTTTTAAAAGAGGAAACCAAGGCCTGTACAAGGACTCAGAGATCAGCAGTAAGTGACCTGTTGACTTGACTATGGAGGTTCTTAAAAAGAAAGGCATGTGCTGCATAATAGAGACTCACAACTGCACAATGTGCAGCCCCTCCAGTTCTGCAGTGTATATGGAAATGCTCATTTTCTGGGGTACGGGTTGGGGGCTTACTAAGTTCAGAATAAATACATAAAATATAAATTATATTATTTGATATTCAGAATAAAAAGCATGTGTGTATATATATGCTATATATATCTCATATAATTCATGTATATACATACACATGTACGTTTTTAAAGAGAAACTGAAGCCTAGGGAGGTGCATTAACTTGGCCAATGACATCTAGGTAGCAAATATCCGAGGTGGGATTTGGACCTGGGTCAGCCCACCATTTCCCAGCTGGGAAGGAGGAGCTGTCCTCTGGGGGTTGTGGTCAGGTACCCAACAGCCTAGATCTTCCTCTCCTCTCCTCTCCCAGGCTGCTGGCTCTAATGTCCCTTTCCTTTCTCCAAACTTTTGTCACGATGAAAGCGGAATGATCACCATGGTGATGAAGGCATCTTATTGTGTTCCCTCCTTCTGGTCACCAATCTGCTGGTCAGGGAGACCTGCATGCTGCCATAGCTACGGACTCCAAGCCTGAAAACCTTCCACTCGTTTACTTGCCCATTCAGCACTAACAAATGTCTGTCCTGATTACATGCAGGGCGGGAAGTGAGACAGGCTCTGTACCCCTCATCATTTAAGACAGTGGAACTCCATAGTTAGCAGAATTTTGAAATGCCTTCATCTACATGGACAGAAGGCCTCCTGATGTGTACCAGAGCAAGTCTGGGGCCCAGCAGGTGCCCGTGGTCCTGGGTGCTGTCAGTAGCATGCCGGAGAAAATGAACATGTGGAGACAATTTAGCCCTGCTGTCTGAATGAAAGTGCTTGCATTGGAAATGCTAATAATTTGTTTCTATTTTAGTCCCTGTCCCAAGGAGTAACTAACAGGGATACTGACTTTCACAAGGTTGCTGTGTCAGATGTTTCTTAGCCAAAGTCTGTTTGGAAATGTCAGGCAACTTTTGGTATCTCCAGGGCTTACTTAGCCTCCAGTAAATGCTTAACAAATGCCTTTTTTCATTCATTCATTCACTGCCTCTTTTGCACAAAGTACATACCAGAGTGGGAGAGCTAGCAGCTTAAACTTGCCATATTTGTTTTAGGGACTTGTTTGATTTTGATAAGCAAAGGTTATTAAAATCATAGCAGGATAGCTAGAGAGTCTCTCATGAATTATATGGCAGGAAGGAATCCTTTGCAAGCAAGTTTCCTTCATAACTCCCAGACACACTAATGAAGACTTTAAACACTGACTAACACATTAGTAATCTCGGCCAGAATGTGGTCCTTTTAGCCTGTAACCACATCCCCTGGGATCGCTGACACCAGACGACAAACCTTTGGCCAGCAGCCCTGTCTAATCCAGTATCGTGTCCTGTGAATTCCAAGCATGACATTTGTTCCATTTATAATCTCAGTAAATGGAGCGATGGGTTTGGTGAGTTGGCTGCATCATACTGAGATACACAGAACATGCAGAGATGGAAAGGACACTTAATTTTGATAGTGTATGAGACAACAGAAGATTTCTCTATTTAAGAGATATTGTTACTTCCCTTCGGGCTGGTGAGGGGTCTAGTGAAAGCTGACAGACCCACACCTAGAATGAGAGGGAGGAAGAAAGGAGAGGTATTCACATACTACGTGGCTCTGTGGATAGAGCTCTGGGTCAGGAAGACCTGTGTTCAAATCCACCCTCAGAAACTTACTATTGTGTGACCTTGGGTAAGTCACTTAATCTCTGTCTCAGTGTCTTCATCTGTTAAAAAAAAAAAATGGGGATAAGAATAGCACCTGCCTCCTAGGGTGGTTGTGAGGACCTGAGGAGATGCCGCTTGTAAAATGCTTTGCAAACTTTAAAGAATGCTGTCAGGGTTAGCCATTGCATACTCACTGGCACCTGTTTGGTAGGACTGACCTCAGCATCTACTGCTGGATACAGCTACTGTGATGTGAGGAGGGGGATGGATGTACCATGGGCTCAGTGGTGTCCCCTCACCCACAACCTGCAAGAGCTCAGACAATGAATGCCATCAGGCCTTTATGACTGAGTTCCTGCAGAAAATCCTTCCTTCTTGGTGGTGTCTGTGTGTAGGCTCTTTTGCTGTCTGTGGGTGTGACACAGGAACTCCCAGGAAGTCTGGCATTTGGTTGAGAACTGGCCCTGTGACTTTCTTGGAGTGAGAAAACTCCCTCTACCAATGTAGGTCTGCTAATTTTCTGTGGCTCACTCTGAGTTAAGCAACCTGCCCAGGGCTGTGCCAGTGGGTTAGTGTCAGGACTAGAACTCAGGTCTGCTAGACTCCAAGGCTGTTTATCTAAGACACCATGATTGCCTGCAGGAAGCCTTTAGTTTTAAGGAGTAAGTTTGTCATAGAAATGACCACACTTGTGGATGTTGGGTGTGGGTGTTGAACTCTTCCAAGGGCTGTGATGTCCAAGATACCAGGGGTCAAGCTATGTTCAGAAGGGAATGTCTACTTCGGCAGTGTTCTGTTCCTTGTTCTGTCCACTGCCAGAACCCTGACCTATTCCTCACAGGTGCTTCATGTAGCACTGCTTTGATCTATGGGGAAAGTAGTGACTCCTGAATCAGGGGCCCTGGATTCAAATCCCACTTCTGATATTTACTTCCTGTGTGACCTAGGACAACTCATTTAACCTCTCTGGGCCTTACTTTCCTCATCTAAATCTGCAAGGCCCCTTCCAGCACTAGATACTCCTATGACCCCAGGAGTGTGTGTGTTTCTAAATTTGCTTCCAGCTAAGAAGTCATCTGATAGATTTTCTCATATGATATAAAATGTTTACATTTACATATAGATTTACATTTGCATTCTAGCCCCACAATTACTCAAGGACTTCCCTGAGGTTAGACCAAGGTTGTAATTAGTGAAAAGGGCCAAAAGTCAAGGCAGAAGTAGAGCTCTGACAGATGGCGGGCTGCTGATCCAGTGTCAGCTACAGAAGTGGGAACCTTAGAGTTCTTCCCCCTGGGGAATCATACTGAGCAGAACGGAAGGAAATTGCAGAGTAGGAAGAGACTCTGGAGGTCAGCTTATCTGGCTTGAGTAAAAAGTCCCTATACAACATTCTGAAACTTTAAGTAGTCATCCATCTCTACTTGAAGACCTTCAGTGATAGGGAACTTACTACTTCCCCAAGGAAGTCACAGGTCACTTTTGGACAATTCTAATTGTTAATAAGTGATACGGTGGTTTAGGATAGTGCCTAATACATAGTAGGTACTTAATAAATGCTTGTTGCAGAGGATTCTGGGAAGATGGCAGAGTAGGTCAGAAAATTCCAAGTTCTCAAGATTTCCCCCCACAAAAGAGTTAAAATAGCACCTTAGGGTGAACAAAGTGGGGTGGAGACAAAAATAGGGGCACAACTGGGATCTTCCTCGGATAGTTTGAGAAGATCTGAAGAAAAACCCTAGGACTGACCAGGTTTGGTCCCTGCGAGGAGTAAACACCTGCAGGCTAGATTCGGGAAGGCATTTAAACAACTAGCGGCAAGTCCCGGGGGTTAGTTGGTTTGAGAGGCTGCCTTGACCCCAGCCACTGGGACTTTTCACCCCAGGATAGTGAAGGGAGTCATGCAGTTGAGCCCTGGAAGATTGCAGGACTGAAGAGGAACGCGAGACCCAGCTGTGCTGTGAAGAGTGGTGGGGGTGAGAAGAAACCAGCACGCACCCGGTGAGTGCATAAGTAGTGGGGCAGAAAGCCCTGGGCTGTGGGCACACTTACAGGAGGTTGGAGTTTTGGCTTTGGTTCCAGGCTAGAGGAGAGAACTAAAGATCTGGGGCAAGAGGCACCATTTCCCATACCCCAGGGCTAGAGGTGATTACAAAAATCAAGTTATTATGACAAAAAAAAAATGCACAGGCAAAGGAGAAAGAATCCAACCAAAGAAACCTATTACAGGAATAGAGATGACCGGGGTTCATCTTCAGAGGAGGATATTGAAGTAAAGAAACCGCCAAAGAGCAAGATCAAATGGTCACTTGACCAAAAAGAATTTATAGAAGATCTTTAAAAAGACTTTAAAAATCAAATGACAGAGATGGAGGAAAAACTAAAAAAATAAAAATAAAAATAATCCAAGAAAAATAAGAAGGTTAAGAAAGGAAAGTTGACCAATTAGAAAAGGAGATCTAGAATCTCAAGGAGGAAAATGACACCTTGGAAATTAGAATTGGGCAAAGTGAAGCCAGTGAAATTATAAGAGACCAAGAAATAATTAAACAAAACATGAATAATCAAAATAGAAGAGAAAGTGAAACATGAGAAAAATGACAGATTTGGAGAATAGATCAAGAAGAGAAAATATAAAAATAATCGGAGTAACGGAAAGTCATGATCAAAAAAAGAATCTTGATACAATACAAGAAATAATTAAAGAAAATTGTCCTGAAGCACTAGAACAAGGCAGGGAAGTAGAAATAGAAAGAAAAAACCATCGAACACCACTTAAAAGAGATGAGGAAAACTCATAGGAATATCATAGTCAAATTCCAGAACCCCCAGCTCAATAATAAAATATTAAAAGCATCAAGATTAAAACAATTTAAATATGATGGTACGACAATTAGAATTACACAAGATCTAGCAGCAGAGACATTAAAGGACCCCAGGTCTTGGAACACACTGTATAGAAGAGCAAAAGACCTGGGGCTCTGGCCAAAAATATCATACCCTTCAAATTTCAGTATTATCTTGAATGAAAAAAAAAATGGACATTTGACAAACCTTCAGACTTTCAAGACTTTGTTTAAAAAGATCCTCAACTTAATAGAAGATTCGACATACAAGAACCAAGAGAAACATCAGGTACGTGCCAAAGACGGACTATAAGGGATTGATAAGAACAGACTGTTTACCTTTTATATAATGTAAAATGTATGTCCAACATTCTTATTTATAATCGTTGAGCTCATAAGAGGGGGATAAACCTATGATATAAATTTAAGAAGTAAAACCACTTAGAAACAGCTAAAAGCAGTAACTATTTTACACAAAAGAGGTGCAGGAAGAAGAAAGGATACAGAGGATTTAGATGGTGGAGAGCGCTGGTAGTTCTGGCAACCTATTTTTATTGGGAATGGCTTTAAGAGGGAAGAGTATAAAAGTCTTCTAAATTTAGAAGAAATAAAATGGTAGGGGTATAGTGAGTGGGGAGAGGACAAGGGAGGGATTTTTAGAGGGAATAGGTAAAGAGTGTTTAGATCAATGGGAATGGGAGGATGGGGGAGGGATCCTTGGCAGGGGGGAAGGCAAGTAATAGGAGGGTGATGTAGTGGGTAGAAGTAAAGTAGAAGAGGCAGGAGGGATAGGAAACAAGAGATATGAACAAAAATAAAAACAAAGATTAGGAGTAGAGTATATTTGGGAAAGTATATATCTATATATGCGAGTATATATCAAGAAATATCTAAATTATATTGTAGCCTTCTGCGGGGGCTGGGGGGAAGGAAAAAAGAACAAAGTTAAAAAGTGCAAAGCAGAGAACAAAAGAAAACACAAGAAAGCAAAGATGGACAATTCTCAAAACGAGGTATATTATTTATCATATAGGCTTTCTTGAAACGAAATTTTGTTACATATTTTGAATCCTCCTATGCTCTGCTATGCACATGACATGCTTTTTTTCTTTCTAACTTTGTATTTGTTTCAATATTTAAATTTACAATATGTTTTTGTTTCTTTTCTCTATTCTGTATTTGTGTTCTGGTAAAATTAAAAAAAATAAATGCTTGTTGACTTAATTTGACAATGGAAGAGAGTCCTGGATTTCTAACCATAGGGTCTGGGTTCAAATCCTGGTTCTATCACTTACTACTTATGTGATTTTAGGCAAATCATTTAACAACATAGTATTTAATAAATCGATGCTTATTGACATAAATGCTCTGACCTCTGTTTCCCAAGAAAAGCAAGTCTAATCCCTTTTGACATAACAGTCCTTCATCAAATCTCCTCTTTTCCAACTTAAATATCCCCAAGTCTTCCAGTATTTCTTGTGGTGCAGTTTAGTTTTTTTCACTGTCTTAGTCCCCATTGTTTAGGTGTTTGGCTCCTCTTTGTCAGCATTTCCACCAAAAGGACTGGTGATATCTCTGATAGAGGATTTCTTAGGGCGCTGGAGAGCCAGAACATCCCTGGCCCAAATGACAGAATGGCAAGGATTACTAACACAGTGTAAGAAACCTCTTCTATAGCTCCCAACAATCTATCTCACTCAAAAGCAACCAGGAAAGATAATTTTGTATTCTCCCTGAGTTCTAGCTCAGCCTGGATCATTGATCCTTTCTACTTCTCAGCCAAGAATATTTCTCCATTGACTCATGATGCTAGCTCCTCAAGTCACTCCTTGTGGTAGACTGTAATGGTAATCAGAGCAGGATTTTTTGCTGTTCTTCTCTTTTGGGATGCTAAGGCTATCAAGTGCCTTTAATGAGTCTGGCCTTTGTTTGAAAGGGGCAGGTAAAGTGGGATCTTTTTGTTTTGGAGTGTTTCTTGGCAATCAGGAGTCATTGATTTGAAACAATGTATATGATGTGGTACCAGTGATTGAAGAACTTTTCCACACCCTAAATGCTAAGGTGGCCCCAGCCTTTGGGGTCCTGAATAGGGTATTAGAGCGCTGAGGTTGACATTTTGCCTTTCGGGGTACACTTAAAAGAGTGTTGGTGACAAGACTCTGGGCAAGTCGTTGAAAAAGCTCCCTCTCCGGCTTTGATGACTCAGATGTTGGTGTTTCTCTGGTAACTAACTATGTATTGCTATGGATAGATTGGTTTGTGTTGGTTGATCTGTTTATAATGTATGCTTGTAATTTGTGTTTGCTCTGAAGTTCAGGGTGCAGGTATTTCCCCCTGAACTAAATGAATGATATATGTATGTTTAATTAAACTGAGATTGTTAACCCCTTAAAGTTGCTTTCCTTAGAAAAGCAGATCAAAGAATCTGTACAGGCTGGCAGCCCTTCTGTGTGATGTTGTTGTTGGTCTTTCACCTCCACAGCAGCTGCTAGCAACATTGTTGTCACATGGATTCAAACCTGGAAGGGAATATTTCTCATGCTCTATAACCCACCAGAAAGTATCCATGTATAATCCAAGAATAATGGAAACATAGTATCAGAGTCAGAGATAGGAGACTCAAGAGTCTTGTCTCAAGTCTAAACCCCTCATTACAGATGAGTAAACTGAGGCCCAAAGACTTGCCCTCGGGTCCTACAGCTGGTTAGTGTGGGAGGCAGGATTTGAACAAATCTTCCTGACTCCATGTTCAGTACTCTAGCCATGGCACCACCCAGTGCCCTTAAGTATATTTTAATTTCTTTTTGCCACTTTATATATTCTTTCTGTTTTTAGGATCTTTTCTGTTGCTTAATTTGCTTTTGTGCTGGGCTTTTACTGAGCCTTTTTCTCTTGATATACTTGGTGTTTCCATTTTTTTTCTTTCATTGCCCCATTGCTCACTCCTCTGCTCTACTGCCACAGACCCTGGGAGGATGGGCTACAAAGCTTCCTCAGCCTCCTTGTGTTGGGAAATATGAGAGTTCTTGGAAGGAATGTGAAAGGAGAGGGCATTAACTGGGTAGGGGGTAGACTGGGAAAGGTCTCCTGCAGAAGGTAGGATCTGAGCTGAATCTTGAAGGAAGCCAGGGAGGGGCAAAGGTGCAGAGCATTCTTGGAAAAAGGGACAGCCAGTACAAAGGGTCTGTGAAGAGAGAGTGTGTTATATGTGAGGAAGAGGAAGAAGGCCAGGAGCTACATTCTGGAGTATGCAATGTATAAAAGGTTCAAGAGACATAGTTTCTGGGTAATTAATCATTTCGTAGATAATAAATGGGGTCAGCAGTCTTGAATGCCAAAGACCCCTCATGGAACTCACTCAATGATTCTATGCTCTTGGAAAAATGGGCATTCCTGAGGGTGGCAATCTATTCTTATTAACAATGAATGAGAATATTATAATGAGATGAACTTATTCTAATGAAAGTCTGAGGGACCTGACTCTGATCACTCAGTCTTGGTCAAATATAGCTCTCTATCTAGGGTAATCTAGACAAAAAGGGGAACCTACTTTTACCCAGACCTGAGTAAAAATGGGCAGAAATCCATCAACTAACCTAAACTGTCTTTACTTTTTGAACAGATCTGAGTTTCCCCTCTCATTATCAGCCCTGCACTTCAAAGGCTTCCTGAATAACTTAACAGGGACTGATTTCTGAATGAGGAAGTAGAAAAGGGGAAAAACTTTAGTCCTGATTCAATAATTGGTTATTAGTATAAAAGAGAAATAATCATTTCTCTTAAGTACATGGAAAGGGAATAAAGAGAGAAAGATAAGAAGGGTCCAGGTTATAAAACATTTTAAATGTCAAACAAAGAAGTCTATATTTGATCATGGAGGTAACAGGAAACCATTGGAATTTGACGAGCAAGGGAAGGTGACATGGTCTGACTGGCACTTTAGGAAAATTCCCTTGGCAGCTGTATGGAGGCTGAATTACAGTGGAGAGGCTCGAGGCTCAGAGGTCAGTCAGAAGGCTGGGCCGGTCCAGGCAGGAGGCAATGAGGGCCTGAAGTAGCATCGTGGCATTGTGAATGGAGAGATGGGAACTTAAGGCAGAATGTGAGGTAGAAACGACATGATTTGGTATTGGGCAGGCTATGAGGGAAGAGTGAGGGTGAGAAGTTGAGTATGGCCCCGAGGTTCTGAGCCTGGATAGTAACAGGGGAGTTTTGGAAGGGAGGAGGGTTTGGGGAAAAACACGATAAGCTCAATTCTGGATATCATGAGTTTGAGATGCCTATGGGACATCCAGATTGCAATGTCCAAAGGGTGGTGGGAAATACGTGATGGTAGGCCAGCTAGAACTGGATACAAGTGTCACCTCTAGAGATGAGTGAACTCCTAAGAGCTCACTAGGCGAGATCAGTGAGACAGCCCTATAAAAAGGGAAGAGGGCTCCAGGAGAGCCTTGGGGTATGGCCATAGGAAGAAAACATGACATGGCTGAAGAACCAGCAAAAGCAACTCAGAAGAAGCAGTCAGGTAGGAGGAGAAATAGGAAGCTGGTGTCGCTAAAACCTATTACCATAGCAGCCCAGGTGCAGTGGGTACAGTGCTGGACCTGGGGGAGTCGGAAGCCTTGAGCTCAAATCTGACCTCAGACACTTATTAGCTATGATAATCTCTGCCGACCTCAATTTCCTTATTTGTAAGAAAGGAGTAATGATAGCACCTATCTTGTAGGGTCATTGGGAGAACAAAATGAGAGGATATTTATAAACTCCCTTGCAAACCCTAAAGCAGTCCGTAAGTGCTGGTGTGTTTTTTGTCATAGAAGTTTGCAGAAAACAACTATTCTGCCATCCTGCTCATTACACAACCCCATGTCCCACTACCTACTTAAAAGGGGTTCTTCCATTTGATTTTCTCCCCATCTGGTGGATTATGGTCAAAATCCCCCCCAGAGGTTGTAAGGTTTAATTGCTTACATATTGCGTTTAAGCTCACATGTTGGCAATGTGCATCCTGGAAAGGTTTTATTCTTTCTTCTTTTTAACCTAACCTCGGTGTTTAATTCAGCAGCACATTTACTTAATAGCGTTCTTATCTCGCTTCATCACAGAATTTGTTGTGCTGAGGCTGTGATTTCACTGATGTGGATGGAATCCCTTCTGCCGGTGCAGACTGGTGGCTGAACTCAGAGAGGGATGGGACTTGTCGGGGGTTGCATGGCCAGCCTGGGTCAGGATTTCCTTGACCTGAGACCAGCTGTCCACATCACGATGCTTTCTTTGCGTGATTTCTTGGAAATAGCTTGTGCCCTGGTGGTTAGAGCAAGGCTTGGGCTGGCTTTTTTTCCTATATGTTGAGTGGTATGTCAGGGATTGTAGGGGCAGTTAAGTGGTGCAGTGGATAGAATGCTAGGCCTGGAATCACGAAGACTCACCTTCCTGAGTTCAAATCTGGCTCAGACACTCACTAGCTGTGTGAACATTATTTGTCTCAGTTTCTTCATCTGTCAAATGATCTAGAGAAGGAAATGCCAAACCACTCTAGCGTCTTTGCCAAGAAAACACTCCGTGGGGTTACGAAGACTCAGACAGGAGAAAACAACAAAGCGGCCTTATAAATCACCAAGTCCCACTCCCTCCTTTTACAAAGGGGGGAACTGGGGACCAGACAAATGAATCGATCTGAATTGATAACACAGCTAGCAAGTGTCTGGTGTTGGATGTTGGACCTGCATCTTCCTGGCTCCACGTCTAGAGCTCCATGCACTGCTCTAGGCTAGATGAACCTCTGCTGACATCCCTCAGCTTGTGCCTGAGTGGGCTGAGTGGAAAGCATTATAGAAGGAAAGGAAGGAAACTACTGGGAAAGGGAACCATGGCTAGAGGAACCTTCCAGCTGCTCCACAGAGACAGAAGGGACTCATTATTTAAATTCTCCCTGTGGGCTGGAACGAATGACTGTTTTACAAAATGTGATCTCAAATTCGTGTGGATTTGAATGCATGTGACTTTGCATTAAATGTTACCTAGCCTATCTATTTGTATTTTGAATGTGCTGTTAGTATATGTCTTATTTCCCCACAGAATGGATGCTCCTACAGCACAGGTGTGGAACCTGCAGCCTCAAGGCCACATGGCCACCTCAATCTAAGGGTCGCACCTGAGGACCTAGAGGGGCACACATGGCCCCGAGGCCGCAGGTTCTGGACCTGTCCTAGAGGTTAGGCCCAGAACTTTGAAGATAGTTAGCCCTCAATGACTGTGTGATTAATCTCCTTCCCACAATCACCACTTTTCAGCCTCTGAAACAAAGTGTGCTCCTTCCCCTGCCTTTCAGGTATGGTAACAACACTCGGAACTACATTGTTAGAGTTGGGGATTATCACACCCTGGTGCCAGAGGAGTTTGAAGAAGAGCTTGGGATCCAGCAGATCGTGATTCACCGGCAGTACAGGCCGGACAGCAGTGACTATGACATCGCTTTGGTGAGGCTGCAGGGACCAGAGGAGCAGTGTGCCACATTCAACAGTCATGTTCTGCCTGCCTGCCTGCCTCTCCGACGAGAGAGACCACAGAGGACTGCGCCCAACTGTTATATCACTGGATGGGGAGATACAGGTAAGTGGGAGTTAACCCAAAGAAGGGTGTGGGACTGTGCTGGAGAGCTGCTGGTCACTTCCTAAGGCTCAGGACACGTCAACATGACCTTATGGCAGAGGCTACCAGGTGATAGAAAAGGATTCTTTGGAGGACTTCCCCCTTGTCTGGCTTGTTTCCTTTTTATGCATAGTCTGACCCAGATAGTTTCTGTATAGCCTCTCCACTGAACAGCTGACCAGCGGCTTATGCTCCTCTCTTGGGTTCCTATTCTTCTGTTTCCAGGAGCCTCACTAGGCCCTGCGTGGGCACATAGATTTCAGTGCCTTGTTCTGGGGCCTGGTTATCTCTGAGGGTGTTTCGTGGAATGGTAAATAGACTCCCTGGAGTGCTCTTCTTTCCAGGATGACTGAAGTGCCTGTGTATTTCTAGACTCCTTAATTCCTGCTGGGGGGAGCATGACTCGGGTCACTTGCTTTCAGAAGCTCAGCCCTGATCCGAGTGAATCTGGCAAGGAAATCATGATCGTGGCTGACCTTCACAGAATTCTTTTAAGATTCCAAGTGTGCTCTCTGTGCATTACTTTATCTTTGGGATTTCCATCCAGAATCATACACGGCCACTTCCCATTTATAGGATGTTTTCAGCAATGTGAAATCCTTTCAGGGATAATTGCCTTATTTGATGATGGGAAACCTTAGGGGAATTTGAAACCTTTAGGGAACATCAGCTCTGAAAAGCTAGAATCCTAACATGGTCTGAAGCATTGTAACTGAGTATGTGCTGCAGGGGAATTGTGGTACATGGCCGGCCCTTGAATCAGACAGAGAAGCTGGGTTCAAATACTCCCTCTCGTGCTTACTATTATGTCCCCCTGGGAGCCTCAGTGCCTTGTCTGTCAAATGAGAGGTTGAATGAGCTGGCTGCCCTTCCAGCTCCTAGATATGTGATCCCACCCCAGCTGATTGTACAGGCCTTCTTCTGGAGAGTCTTGCTACCCTGCGAAGCCCATCAGTTCTTGCTTCCTTGTCCCTTGGCACTGAGAGACATCACAAAGACGGGCAGGAATCTGTTATCTTAGTAGTCCAAAGGGTAGGGAAGTTTCTCTGGGCACAAAGTGCTTCCCACACTTCTGAAGCATTGTTCTGTGTTGACTCAACCTGCTGTTTGGTCTGTCTGGGCAGGACAAGCCTATTCGAGGACCTTGCAGCAAGCAGCCATCCCCTTACTTCCCAAGAGGTTTTGTGAAGACCGTTACCAGAATCGGTTCACTGGGAGGATGCTATGTGCTGGAAGTCTGCAGGAGCAGAACCATGTGGACAGCTGCCAGGGAGACAGCGGTGGCCCTCTGATGTGCCAACGGCCTGGAGAAAGCTGGGTTGTGTATGGAGTCACTTCCTGGGGTTACGGCTGTGGCGTGAAGGATTCTCCAGGTGTTTATACCAAAGTCTCAGCCTTTATACCCTGGATAAAAAGTGTCACCAAACTGTGAAGACTTTAGCACAGGAGCTTCAAGAGAAAAGGACATTGGGATTTGGTGGCGTTTGAACTGAACTGTTAGCCCACAGTTTAAACTTGTGGCCAACCCACGCATACTTGGTGTTGTGATTTTCATTTTTAAGAAACTGAATGTAAGCCATATACTTGTTACTTTTCTTTCAGGATTCCTGTGCACAAAGAAATTACTTAGCATCAAGTTGAGGAAAAATTTTGCAAAAGCCACACACAAGGTGTTGGGGGTGTTGGCTCATCCAGGAATACCTCCATTTCAGCACTGACTACCGAAAATGGCATGAGTTTTCTATCTAATTTGTCTCACCTTGGAAGAGTGAATTCCCTATCTTGCTATTTGCCTTATTTATGATCTCATCTTTTCCCACGGCGTTTTCCCCAAGAGGGAAAGGACACCAGGGTTCAGGCCTTATTTCTGTGTAACCTCAAACATTTATTCAGATTTTGGAATGACTTTTTATATCTGTCAATCATCCAGTCTTAGTGTTGATGTGACTTTGACTCAAAGTACATAAAGTATTCTGATTCAATGGGGAAAACAATCTACCCTTCACTTATTACCCCCAAACGTGGCATAACAGAAAAGACATCTATCCCTGAAGGCAGGAATATGCATGTTCAAACCCAGTTTCTGACACAGCCTGGCAAGCCCCTTCCTCTGTTAGCGGTCTAAGCTGCCAACCTGCATTGGTAGAAGGCATTCTCTAACCTGGGAATTCCTTAAACCAATGAAGTCAAACATCAACATCTCTAATATCCTTCAAGTTAGCTAAACATTTCAAAGCCATTCTGGATCTTCCCAGTAATACAGAGAGAAGGGGAAAGGGATGCAAAGCAGATCTGTGTGAGTTCACATTCACAACCTGCAGAAATGTGAGGAAGGAGGATCCTGGCCTTGAGACCCACTGTTCAGCCTCATTTCACATTCCTGCCTGAAGACCTTTGTAAACATGTGTCCACTCAACCAGCTGTCCAGATTCATGGCAACTCCTCTGAGAAAACTGCCTGCCCACCCCCCCCCAGCCCCAAAATGCTGGAGGGAGCTGTTTAAGTCACAGGGGGAGCTCCGGTGCAATTCCTGGTCCTTAGATCTGAAGCATTTATAATGCTGACTTGCTTTTGGCTCTTACTGTATCTCACTACTTAACAGAATTTTTCCTAAGAGTGACATTCCTCAGACTGTCCTGTGAAATCTGATGGCTGAGAGATTGTGACTAAGTGGCCCCAAAAGAGGATATTGATGTTGGTGGTACTATTCTCTCTAAAAGGTTACGTATTAAATTCTGTAACAGAAGTACTTGGGGACAGCACTTTCCAGCACGTACAAGGGTAATTTACTCTATTTTGACTAAAAGTTTCCCTGAACTGCCCATCTACCCACATGTAAGTAGGATGCAAAGTAGCTGAGGGAATAATTGAATTTGGAGTCAGAAGACCTGTGTTTTAATTCAGGTTCTGTCAGTTGACCCCTTATGGGCAGTTTCGACAGTTTCTCCTCCATAAATTTGGAGATGTAGGGGAAGGGAGAGAAGGGATGGCAGATGTGGAGTAGATAAGCTCTAAGGTGGCTTTCAGTTCTAAACCTAATCTTTTGAAGAAGAGTAAAAATGTTTCATTTTTAAAACAACTTTTTACTTACAAAATCATTACAAGTTTCACAAGTATTTAAGTCAAAACGTATGTCCCTTTATGCTACTCATTGACGATCAAAAAACAATCAACAGTCGGACAATCTGTACAGTACTTGTTGAGCAGACACTGCGTAGAGTGCCCTGCCAGATGCTGTGGAAGCTACAAAATGCATATGGCAGCC
>CM053623.1:357054153-357102185 GCA_028646595.1 Phalanger gymnotis
CGTGCATCTACACAGCCTTTCTTCCAGCCACTTTTGCAGTATAACTTGTCAGAACAATTCCCTAGGGGCCTTTCCCACCAAAGGTCTACAGAGGACTTCCAATGGTGAATTTTGATACGGACTTGGTTTCTGGATCAGATGTTGGGACAGGGTTATATTTTAGGCATCATCCAGGCATCCTGGGCTTTTCTGCACAAATAAGAAACAATAGGATCTAGTTAGTAGCTTCTTCAAATTGCTCCCTCGATTCATACCTTAACTGTAGGCCAGTTGGCATGGATCTTCTAAATACTACCTCATAAGGTAACAAAGCATGCTTTCTACCTTGGGTGTTCAACCACCTCAAGAAAGCCAAGCCCAAGACTGCAAGTCATTTCAGAATCATTACAGACTTTTCACAATACTCATTCAATGTCCAAGTTCTTTCATTCTATATGTCCAGGGGACTGGGGATGCTATGAGGTGTGAATTAAGAGAACACAAGGGCTTTAGTTATCTTGTGAATAAGAATGGAGATAAAACGGGTCCCCTGGTTGGATCCTAAATTGGGAAATAAATTGGAGATCCATTCAGGGGCAGCTAGGTGGTACAAAGGATAGAGCACCAGCCCCGAAGTCAAAAGGACTTGAGTTCAAATTTGGCCTCAGATATTTGACACTGAGTAGATGTGTGACCTTGGGCAAGTCACTTAATTAACCTCCACTGCCTCACCCTGCCCCACCCCCAAAATCAGCACTAGTAAGCTAACATTCTACCATCCACTATACATGAAAACAATCCCTAGGCAATAACCAAGCACTAAAGACTGTGGAAGTTTTAATGAAATTGGTCTGGAGTACTCTGAAGGGCATACCTCATCAGGGAGGGATGTTTTCATCGTCTTTTCCCTGGTCTACAGTGGAACTCTCTTCAGGCTGCCTACTGTTTTGTGACGGAAGCAGAAAATTTATGACTGTTATGACTAAACTTTTTATATTGCAGTCACCCTCCTCTCCTCCCTTTGCACTGTGGCCCATTAGACAGGATACAAATACACTTCAGCAGAGAAAAGAGCCCTGATTGGCAGGAAGCGTGTTTCAACTATGGAGCTAGATGGAAGGCACAAGTCATGGGTTTCCACTTCTTGTGTTTCAGATAAGCAGCAGGTTGTTGGGCAGAGATGTGGTCTTTTAGGGATAAAGAAAGGGATATAGCAGTGTGGATAAAAGGCCATGGGATGCTGTCAATGGCAGCCTTATCGGCCCCCAAATTCCTAATCCGTTGTGCTGGTATGGGTGGGGCAGCGGTCACAGGTGATGGTATGTAGATGGATAGCCTCATTAGACTACTAGGTGGCCATAACTTGGTTTCAGCAAAAGTAAGAAATCCAGTGCTTCCAGATCCTGCTCACTATGGAAGAAGCTCATCTATTTACAATCTGTGTAAATGCCAGCAGAAATATTAGACACAAGGTAGCAGGCATGGATTAGGAAAATAGGTTCTGCAACCTTGGCAGTCATGGTCAGAAGCTAAGCAAGTAGGATGTAAACAATGTTGAATGTGTCCAGGGCGCCAGGGGAACTGCATTTGTGGGGCAGATCACAGAAAAGGATTTAACCCGGATTGGCAAAGGGAAGGATGATTACAAGTTCACTGCATGGTTTTGTAGATAGCTAGATTATCTGGAAATAACAGGTTCATATTAAGGTAGGAGGGTTTTTAAGTGCCTGTTCAAAGATACTGTTTCCAGGTACAGGTTAATAAGTATGATGGTCCAGAGCAAACAACACAGGCAATAGATTATAAAGGTACCTGAATGTGAAGGACTTTTTTCACTGCAGGCAGCTGCAGCCAAGGCAGTCAACAGTAGGAATCCTTGGGCTATGTTTGGTGTTTGTGAAAAGTAGAATGAGCTACATATTTGGACCAAAGGGTCAGCACAGAATGGCTATAGCCATTCTAGCTTCTTTGTAGCATGAGAGGTCTATTGAAATCGCATAGGAAGCTCCCATGTACCCTGACCCCCACATAGGACATATGCTCTGGGACAGTAATGTCAGCAGGTACTATGAGTGAGAGAATCCTTTGGTTGCTGCAGCACAGCCTAGCAAGATACTAAACAGGGGTACCTTACTGTGTTTGGGAAAGACAATTCCTAAGTCTTACGGAATCCCATGGTCCTTTAGGTTTATGGAAGATGGTGAAAAAGTCAAGGACAACAGTAGGTGTTCTGGACCCAAAGTCAGTTCAAATTCTGCCTCACTAGCTTGTGACTGGGGGGAGAAAATCACTTTGCAGGTTCCTTAATATTTAGACATCTCAGGAAACAGGGTTTGAAGGCAAAAAACCCAACCTTGTATAGGACGTATACACAGAAGGGAACTTGGGTTTCTGGGGTTGAATTACAGGCCTTGAGTGAAAGGGATAAAGGTCAGTATCAACTTGCTGGGATGGTTTTGGTTTCTAACTTGCACAACAAACTCCTCCCCATGAAATTTATATGTGTAGAGTGATACTCATCAGAGAGGGGCCCAACAGGGCAAGGGGATCAAGACAAAGGACCACTGATCCAGTGGCATATGCTTCCTTTGGAATAGGTTAAGTAACCTTCAAAAAATTCAGTTCCCAGCCCTCAATTTTAGGTTGGATGGTAGTGGGTAGGGTCCCTTTGAGTTGGAAGTATGAAGCTTAAAGGTTTATAAAAGTGCTGGCTCCACTCCTAATGTTTAATGAGGTTTTGCTTTATCTCTAAGGCAGTTAGTTCTACTGATCCTCACAACAGGTGAGGTAGGTGCTACTTATCCCCATTTTACAGATGATCTATGTGAGGCAAGTAGAAGAAAGTCCAGGATTTCACAGTTGGATTGTCTGAGGCTGGATTCAAATTCAGGTCTTCCTGGCTCCAGACCCAGGGGGCTATCCATTGTACCATCTTTCGAGTGCCTTTTTTCTCAATTTCTTGTTGAACTTTCCGAGAAGACGGTAGGTAGCTTGTCTACTATTTGGCTACATGGGTGACCCTTATCCCAATGACGTTTCAATATAATTTTGATGTCTGAGAGATGTTCAAACAGGGTATAACATAAGCCAGTTGTCCTATCTTGCCATGGGACTTCGGATGACTGAGGCAGACAACTTTGCACAGCTCTGGTTACATAAACCCAATTCATGAGCAAATCAAGTCATTACTCTCCTGATGTCAGGTGGTCTTCAAAACCAAAAGGATATGCCTCTACTCTCAGCCCATGTTCTCTGGGCTTAGTGAAGTTGACTGTTTTTTGTGCCACCTATCTTTCCTCTCAATCAGGGCAGGAAGAATCTCCCTATCTGCTGGCAAGACAAGCCACAAAAAACAATCCAATCACTCACTATCTGAACATATCAGTGTTCCAGAAACATTAACACAGTAGGCTGAACAGCCTCTAGTTTACTAGATACCCCAATTTTCTTACAAAAGGGTTAATGATCAACCTTGTTTCTTTTCCATTTGGGATAAAGACAACAGTCTTTTGACAAATCCACCTTCATGTACATTACCTTGACTCCCTTTTATCTTTTAGATCAGGTCCCGCTCATATTAGTGTCTAGGCATGAGAAAGGACTGGAATGGGCACAGAGCAAAGTAGCTTCCAAAAAGTCGAGGAGGTAAGGGTTTGCTGGAAGTTTTAAAGGTGGCGAGATCAATTCAGGACTCAATATTTCTATCATGCTATAAATCTATTTCCATCTTGTTAGGAAAGGAGTCATTCTGTTCATCAGTAACACTTTCCTGTCTTTATACTAAGGACCCCCCTGCCCCCACCCCGGTAGTCTTCTACCAAGGACCACTATCTGGAGGGGCTGTTTTTAGAAAAAAATCTAAATGATTTCTGCAGAATCTATTCTGACAAGTCTTAGGCACCTGGGTTCACTTCATTTTTTCCAACACTCATCAGGACATTCACACCCAAGACTATCAAGTCAACAAGCACCCAGCAAGCACTGTACTGAAGTGCTGGGGAACACAAAGTCCCTGCCCTTAAGAGGCTTACATTCTAATGGTGAAAACAACATCCAACATAACATGGAGTTAATGAGGGAAGAAGGGGCTAGTCTCAGAAAGCTTTCTTGAAGGGGGTATTTGACAGGGAAGCCAAGAGGCAGATGTGTAGAGGAAATATTCCAGCACAATTTGTAAACACACATGGGCATCTGTTGCAAATGTAAAAAGCAACTGCGTTTGAGAACATCAGTCAGGGGAATCTACGTGGCAGAATAATACACAAAGTAGTGAATGGAAAAGGCCAGGTTGAGAAGGGGTTCTAGAAACCAAACAGGATTTTAGAGCTGAATGGGAGCCACCGTTGTTTGGGTAGGGAAAAAGGGTGACGTGATGCAGGGAGGGTGTGATGGGGACCTGCACCAGGGGACTGCGAGTTAAGAAAGGCACATAAAAAGACTAGATCTGTGGGGGTCAGGAATGACATGAGGCCATGAGACTGTGTGATTACTGGGAAGACTAGACTATCTTCAACAATTAGTAAACTGAAGACAGCAACATTTCCATTTGGGGGAGGAAGAGGATGGATTCTGTTCTGGACATTTTAAGTCTGAGAGCAAAGATTAGGGCAGAATAAAGAGATGTTGAGAACCATCTGTACCAAGATAACTGAATCCATGGGAGGTGAATAAATCCCCAAGTGAGATGATACAAAGCAAAGAAAAGGGGGAAGAGGAAACATAGCAGAAAAAGAGGAAATACAGTGCTCTCCAAAATCCTCCTACAAACAGGGTAAAATGAGGTGAGCAAGGTTAGACTGAAGGTTCTTTGCTGTTGTGGGAGGCTAGGTCCAATGGTGATGACCAGAACTGGTGTCCTTATCTATGGCTGTGGGAGGAACAAACACATGTGAGCACATGTCTAGTGAGTGTGGCAGCAGAGGGGCGGGGACCCTGCAGAAGACTAGAGCCCCTGGTTTCAGTTCCAGGACAAAGTGAGCTCAAGTTTGCAGGTACAGGAGGGGTGGCAAGAAGCAAGAGCCTGTGGTGACAGCATAGCTGGGGGCCCTGGCCCTCACTGCGGGGAGAGAAATGCCCAAGGTTGGGTCCTCAGACAGAACTCGGAAAACTGAAGACTGAAGCACGCCCCCCTGCCCCCCGCCCCGGTATTAGAATCTCACTGCCACGAGGGAAAAAAAAAGCAGCAAAGGAAAACAACCCAACTGTAGTTAGTTACTCTGGGGATAGAGAATATCTGGGTTCATATTCAGAATATAGAGAAGTTAAATGCCACTCATATTTCAAAGAAAAATGTTAAATGGTCACAAGTCCAAAAAGAGTTCTTAGATGAACTTGAAATTAAGGAAAATTGTCCTCAAGGTCTACAAGAGGATGAACTAGAAGAATCTACAGATCACCACCTGAAAGAGATCCCAAGACGAAAATTCACAGGAATTATAGCCAAGCTTTAAAGTTCCCAGATCGAGAAAATATGATGGAGCTAAATAGTCAGGATAATGAAAGACCTAGCAGCTTCTACATTAAAGGACAGAAAGGCTTGGAACATCCTATTTCAAAGAATAATGGAGCTGGGTTTGCAACTTACCCAGCAAAGCTAAGTGTAATCCCGAATAGGAGAAAAAAGACATTCTGTGACAACGGCCCAGAATTCCATTTACTTGGGTAGTTTGAAAGAAGACAGATGGGCTTGGGTTTGAGATGAATATGATGGAATGATTCTAAAAAATAAAACTGGGCAGGGAGAGCAATAGAGCAATGACCTCATATAAAGGATCAACCACTACAGAGGGAGGGGTGCAGGGCTAGTAGCTCTGGAACCTTATTTTCATCAGAAGTGGGTTAAAGAGAGACTAACATATACAAAGGTAGAAAAATCTACTAAATTTATAAATAGGAGGGCAAGAGGACAGGATAAGAGAGGGACTCTTAAGAGGGATGGGCACAGATCAAAGAATAGGAGGGTAAAGAGAGTATGAGTGACAGATTGTTAAAAGGGTGAAAATTAGGGAGGTAGTGGTTAAAAACAAGTTAGACATGTGAGGAGGGATAGGGTAAAGAGAGGCTGAGAAGGATAATGAGGGAAACATACAACTAGTAATTATAACTTTGAATGTGAATGGGATGACTTCACCCATAAAACAGAACTGGCTGGCAGAATGGATTAAATATCCGAATCTGACAATATGTTGGTTACAAGAAACATTTAAAAATGAGATACACAGAGTTAAAAAAGGGCTATATAGAATTTATTATGCTTCAGTTGATGTAAAAAAAGCAGAACTAGCAATCATGAGCACAAAGTTAAAGCTAAAATAGATTTAATTAAAAAAACTACATTATGATAAAAATTCCATAGACAATGAAGTAATATCAATACTAATGTATATGCATCAAAAGCTAAAGCGTCTAAATTTTTAAAAGTTAAATAAATTGCAGGTATAAAAAGATAATTGTATTATAATAGGGGATTTTAACCTTCCCCGCTCAGATAAATCTAACCAAAAAATAATTAAAAAAAGTCAAGGAGGTGAATAGAGACAGCCAGAGGGAACAGAAAGGAATAGATCTTTTCCTCAGCAGTATGTGGTACCTTTACAAAAACTGACCATATGTTAGGACATAAAAAGCATAGTTAAATGCAGAAAAAGTAAATGCATCTTTATCAGATCACAATGAAGTGAAAATTATATTCAATAAGGGACCATAGAGAATAGATTAAAAACTAATTTGAGACTAAACAACCTAATCTTAAAAGAACCAGCGCGTTGGGTTAAAGAACACATCACAGAATCAAAAATTTCACTGACGAGAATGACAATGGGACAAGAAATCAAAACCTATGGGATGCAGCAAAAGCAGTTATCAGAGGAAAATTTCTATCTCTAAATACTTATATCAATAGAATAGACCATTGAATTGTGTATACTATTAAATTAAAAATCCCCTATTAAACAGCAACTAAATGTAACAAAATCACTGAATAAATAAAATGAATAAACTAAGAATCAGTTTTATGGGAAAAAAAAAACAATAAAATTGGTAAACCATTAGTTAATATGATTTAAAGCAAATCAAACCATTTAGGAGATCAAAAAGTCAAAGCAGTCATAAGGCAGTAAACAATAAGTGAAACAGAAGAATATTTACAAAAATATAAACTGCCTAGATTAACAGAAGTGGAAATAATATTGTGACCAGGTGGGATTTACACCAGGAAGGCAGGGCAAACTATCAATTGATTACATCAATAACAAAAGTAACAAAAATCATGTTATATCAATAGATGCAGAAAAAACTTGTGATAAAATATAACTCATTTCTATTAAAAAATACTTATTTTTCCTTAGAACTGTTAGAAGAATCTACCTAGTCATCAACAAGCATTATTTGTAATGGGGATAATCTAGAGGCATTCCCAATAAGACCAGGAATGAAATAAGGATGCTCATTGTCACCATTATTCAATATTGTACAGGAAATCCTAGCAAGCATAAGAAACAGAAGAATATCAGAACATTATCTTTTTGCAAATGATATGATAAATATTTGCAAAGTCCTGACAATTCAACAATGAAAACGAAGATTTTAGCAAAGTAGCCAAGATACAAAACCATCAGCATTTCTATTTATCACCAACAAAATCCTGCAAAAAGTTATCCCATTTAAAAGTGTAGACAATAAAAAATACCTGAAAGCATACCTACCACCAACAAACCCATGAAGTACATAAAAATAATCATAAAGCACTTTATACAAAGTCAGATTTAAATAACTGGAGAAATATTAATCATTCATGTATAGGCAGAGCCAATATAAAAAGGACAAATTTATCTAAACTTACCTATGTATTGTTCAATGCCATCCCAATTAAATTACCAAAAATTTATTTTACTGAGTTAGAAAAATTAACAAAATTCATTTGGAAAGAAAATAATAACAAAATTAAAAAGAAAAAGGAAGGAGATTGAATACCAGATCTTAAACTATATTATAAGGCAGTTATTGTCAAAACTTGTACTGGCTAAGAAATTAAAAGGTAGAACAGAGTAGATATACAATACACAATAGCAAATGATTCTAGTAACCTTGTTTATGATAAATGTAAAGATTTAAGCTTTCAGGATAAGAATTCATTATTTGGTGAAAACTTCTGGGCAGCTAGAAAGTAGTCTGGCAGAAACAGAATAGACCAGTATTTTATACCATTTACCAAGATATGGTCAAAATGGATACATATAAAGGGGAGATTAGCACAAAAAATTAGAACATGGAACGTTACCTGTCAGACTTATGGACAGAACAATTTATGAAACAAGAGATTAAGGGAACAAAATTAGGTATAAAATGAGTAATTCCAATTACATTAAATTCAGAAGGTTTTGTATAAATAAAACCAATCTAGACAAGATCATAAGTAGAAAATTTTTAGACAGTTTCTCAGATCTCAAATATTTAATAAGAACCATTCACCAATTGATAGATGGACTTTTTGATGAAATCAAAACTAGCCATGAAAAAATGCTCTCAATAATTGATTAGGGAATTGCAAATTAAAACAACTTTGAACTATTATTTTATACCCATCAGACTGCCCAGAGTTATAAAAAAAACATGTATACCCTTTGATCCAGTAATAGAACTATCTGGTCTGTTTCCCTAGATTAGGGAATAAAGAAAAGTACTGTGGTATAAAAAATGAGCTGGTTCATTTTAGAAAAACTTGGAAAGACTTGCATGAAATAATGAAGGGTGAAAAGAGCAGAACCAAGAGAATGTTGTATAGAGTAATAGCAGTATTGTTCTAGGAAGTTTTGAAGAATTAAAGTCACTCGGAGTATTATACTCAAAATGAACCACAAAGGACATTATGAAAGGAAATGCTATCCACCTCTGGAAAAAAAATGGATAAACAGATGTATGGTAGTTTCACACTATATACATCTTTGTGTCTAATAGCCTTCTCTAGGTTGGGGTGTGGAGGGAAAAAAAAATAAAAAGCACACAGCAGATAACAAAAGAAAACTGGTAAGTACAGAAAAAGCAGAGTAGCTTTTGAAAATGTACAGTATTTATTACATACTTTTTCAAAAGAACTGTGAAATAGAAACTCATGATTTTAAACTGAATCCTTTTTTAAAGCTGTGCTGTCTACATGGAAATGCTCTTTTGTCTTTAAGTTCAAAATCACAGAAAAATTTAAAAATTAGGAAAGTAGCCGGGGAAGATAGGGAAGGGTGGTATGAACAGGATGAAAAGAGACCCAAGTAGACAGATAAAGAACCAAGAGAACCACCATAAAACCCCAGGAGAGTATCCAAGAGGAGAGGATGATTAACATGGCCAAATTTTGCAGAGCAAGGAACATGAGGAAGTGCCATTCGATTTGGCTATTAAAAGTTCCCCAATAACTTTAGAGGGCAGTTTATTTGAATGAGATCAGAGACAGACTGCAGAAATGCAAAGGGTTTGGAAGGGAGGTAAGTGCTCTACTCACTTACCTCTTACCAAGTGCTAGATGGCTTTCTCAGGTTCAGTTAAGAAGAGGTAGAGACAGATTTCTCAATTAGCTTAGCCATTAAAGTGAGAAGCCAGGTCTCAACGTTTGAGGAAATGGAAGGAATTTTGTCTATACCATTTTCAGAATAATTTGAGGGGACATGGAGCTTTTGGGAGAGAATATGACTTTTTCCTCCTCTAGAGGGCCTGACAGGTCTGCCTGGAAGTGATAAGACACTTTTCCTTAGCAGTGGACCTCAAATGAGTTATCCCAAATCTGACACCAAATTGCTGGAGCATTTCTCAACCTGGGATCCAGAAGGGCTCAGAACAGCACTCATCAGCTGAGTCCAAAGTAAGTTCAGAGACCCGCTGAGAAAAAGGGGATGTTACATTTACGCAAAGCTGACTAGGAGAGAACACTAGCAGTAAGGTGTATTTCCTAAAAGATCATACAGCCAAAGAGCAGCATGCTGCAGCAGAGAGAAAACAATTAGGGTAGGGATATATACATAAAGGGCAGTCTTATTTCCAGATCTAGGGCACCTTGTCTTTATGCTCTACAACGTAAATAGAATGAAACAGCTAAAATTAAAATATAACATTATTTAAGGATCTTGGTAAACAAACAAATGTAAGGTCTTCTAGCCAGCGGTGCCATAGTAATCAAAGACAGGACCCTTCATTCTTACCACTTCCAATACCTTGAAGCCTGCAGGAAAAGATTAACACGAAACTTAATGTGAATCAACTCGGTACTCATCAATTTAAAACTTTATTATAAAGAACTTCGTGATCTGTCTTATTTTTGACATAGATACTAGAATCCATTCACTTCCACGTCTCCAGCCTGTCCTCCACCCCTCCCAACAAGAGCCAGGAAAGAGACACTTACTTTGCGTCTTCCCTTCCATCTCCCCTTTGCTCCGGGTACCTGGGGATTTTAGCAGACGGTTAGTTTGGGGGGCATGGTTAGCGACGCACCCCAAAGCACAGTCCTCAACGAAGCGTGTACCTTGCACAAGTCAGAATCTGATACCAATTAAATGGTGACAGCTTTGCCAATAAGCAAGATCATGCTCTTCCATGGCTAGGAAGGGACACTGCCACAGCCGGCAGGGCCCAAGGACTCATGGAGATTCGCGGTCCCGGGAGGCTTCGACCACCTCCTCCTCCTGGGGGCCCCGAGGTGGGGGGGCCACTGACAGGCCTCTCCCTAGGCGGGGCTGCCCCACTCGGGATGCTGTCACCCTTCCCGTGCCCCACGTGAAGAGAAACCACCGCCCCGGCCACCTCCGGACTCAGTTTCCCCTTCGGCGGGGTCTCCCCGCACAGCCACGTGAGGCTCGCCCGGACCTGTTCATGGCGCATGCGCCCCTGCCCGCCCTCCCCGAGCGAACGTGCAGCTAGGGCGGCGTGGCCTCCCTACTCTGGCGCGCTAGCGGATCACCCACACGCCCCCACCGGCCCCGTAACCAGCCGCTCCCTCACCCAGGTCGGCCAGACGCGGCCAGTGCCGCAGCCTGCACGGCTGTATAAGAGCCACCAGCTACTCCCGCCATAGAAAGGCCGAACACGCCTCCGCGCACGGTCTTATAGCTGCGGTGACGCACTTCCGGCCTGGGCGAGGCGGATCCTGTCTCGCGCCTATCTCTAGCCTCTCATCCTGGAAGGGGCTGCTTAAAGCCTCGCTTTAATGGGCGGAGCTTGGGGGACGAAGGTCTTCTGTATGTGTGGGGCGGAGGGAGGGGTATGAAGTGTAGGGAGAGACTGCGCGGGATGGGGGCGGAGCCTAGGCGATGGTGAGACTTAGGGAGTAGCGTCATTGCGGCTACGCGGGAAAGGGATGTGGGCGTGGTTTGGAGCGTTATCTCACACAGGGGGGTGGGGAACACGAGGAGGCGTGGCTGGGGAAAAGCGGAATCTAGGAGGGCGTGACTTGAAGAGAAGGGGTGGCCCTTGGTTGAGTAAGCATTCTCAACGGGTTCTCAGGGACAGGTGGCGGAGGGGGTGGTATGGATCAGTGCCCTCGTTCAGTGGCTGCGCAGGGGGTGGGGCTGGGGTTTGAAGAAGCCCTTCTCTGTGGCTGCGTTTTTGAGGCAGCGTGGGGATTTCGCAGAGGGGAGGCGGGGCGTAGCTTAGGGGCTCCGCCTTTGTGGCTGTGTGCGGGGGGCGTGGCTTGGGGAACAGAGCGAAGTCTCTGCGGCTGCGCCGGGCCGGGCTCTCTTTTCCGCGGTTGCGGGAGGCGTGGCTTGGAGAGCGGCGCTCTGCGGCTGCGCAGGGTGGGCGGGACTGGCGGCTGTGGGGGCGGGGTTTGGGAGTGACCCTCTGCGACTGCGCAGGGCTGGTGGTTGGAGCCCGCCTCCCTCTCCCGCGAGCTTTCCGCTATCTGATCCTAGCCCAGCGCGCCGTAGACTCTGGCTTGCGACGTGCTCGGGGCTGGGAGAGCCCAGAGGAGGCTCCCCGCTGCTGAGCGTCGTGCCCGGAGGCGGGGAGCCCCGCTGACGTCTCCCCAAGCCCCGAGGTGGGTAGCGCGGGACCGTTAATGACTCTTTCACCGGGGGAAGGGCGCGCCCGCTGCTCCGCCGGGACCCCCGGAGCCTTCGGAGAGTCTTGCCGAGGCGGGGGAAGGAGGACGGAGGGGCGGCCGTCTGAGCACCCGCGGCCTGAAGGAAGGTGCACTTATTAAACGCCGCCTGTGTCCGCAATGCCGGTGCTAGACCCATCTGCCGGGAGCTTGATCACCTTCTGATGCATCCGATACGGGGCGGCTGGGGCTGGGGAGGGGGCTCGGCGCCGAGAAATGGCCAGCCAAAGTCCGCTCACCCGCCGGGCCCAGCATGAGTAGTGGGGGTTGGTGGTCTCCCCACCCACGGGAGGGCAGAGCTCCCGTCGAGAGCACGGGCACTTCCCGCAGTCAGCCAGGCTGCCTGGCCCGGGGTGGAGATGGGCAGTTTGGAAGAGAAGGCGAAGCTGGGCAGCCCAGCAGACCTGGACCGTAAGGGCGCGGGGACAGAAAGGAGGCTGATCCTCCCCCCGGCCGCTGGCTGCCTCCCGCCGGGGAGAAGCAGTGCACCCCGATAAGAGTTAGAACCTGGAGGTCCCGGGGCGCGCCGACCCCTGGGGGTGCGGGAGGTAAGAAAGGGCAGGTGGCCAGGGGAGTGTGAGCCTTCTGGGAAGAGGCACAGCCTGTGCAAGGGCCCCGAGGAAGCCCTGGCTGAGCAGCTCAGCTGTAAGCTGGAGGAAAGAGCCTTCTCACACTCCCCAGGTTGCTGGACATGCCCGTGTAACTGTGAACTAATGTCTCATTCACTAAACCCAATATCATAGAGCTGGTGACTGAGAGGACGATGGTGCCCAGAGCCGAAATACAGAAATTTGAAGCTGTGTCAGAGTCTGAAGCTAAGAGAACTTGGTAGTCTTTTGATTTGGCGTGTTTAAAGAATCTCCCAAAGCAAAGGCTGTTTGGTTTAGTTGAAGTCTTCCAAGGAAGATAAGCAAGGGAAAGGCAGCAGGGCAGCCCCCTGACCTCCTTTACAGGTATCTCCAGACTGGGGCAGCCCAGCGGTCCCCTTCTTTGGGACTAGAATCAACACCTCCACAGGACCAGCACATCCCGCTCACAGGTGTGGCTTGGACTGACACCTCCCAGTGTGAGCCAGGAAAGAGGCAGAGAAGTTCTCAGGTAGCAGTTGGCACAGTGGTCTTCAGGCTCTGTCAGGAAGATGAGAATAGGTCCAGAATGGCCAGCAAGCATCTATTCCCGGACATTGGTGCATGATTCAGAGGTGTTTGTGAGTCATGACCATTCCAGAATCAGGCAAGCTGAGGGTTGGTTTGGTTTATAGTGAAGGAATCCTGCTCAGGTGGGTCACATTAACTTCCCCAGAAGGGTAGTGGTGGGCACACCCAGTCATTCTGGGAACTGGGTGTCAAAGCCCCAAGCTTATAGTCAGATCGGCAGAAGGTGCAAATGTGGAAAGGTTCCAGAAGAGGAGCAGTGTAAGTAAACGGGTCGCAAGTGGGAGAAGGGGACCTAGTTAGAGAATACATAGCCTGTGAGATAAAGGAGGACCAGGTCCAGATAAAAAGGAAAGTGGCATTTAACAGGAAAGATGAGAAATTCTCCTTGGAACCTGTTGCGTGGGAGATAATAGTTGGCACTTACACAACTCACTGAAGTTTGCAAAGCATTTAACCCAGGGTTGGGGAAGCTGCAGCCTCGAGGCCACACGTGGCCCTCTAGATCCTCAGGTTTTACAGAACAAATCCTTTTATTAAAGGGATTTGTTCTGTGAAGTTTGGATTCAGTCAAAGGGCCGCACCCGAGGTTCTCCATCCCTGATTTAACCAGTTATCTCATTTGTGCCTGTCAAGCAACAATGTGAGATGAGGAAGCACAGTCCCCCTGACTTAGATTCTGGAGCTTGGACCTAAATCTTCTTTCCCTCTTCTGTTCTCCAGTTTCTCAAACATCCTCATGTAGTTGATAAATGCTCATTGACTGGCTGATGTCCTCAAACTGTGGTCTTGAGGGTGGGCTGGTCTCTGAGAATGAACACTTCATTCAGCAGGGAGGCTTCTGTACTGGGTGTGTCTCCCTCTGGCTGGTATCTTGTTTAGTCAAGACATCACCCCTCGTGATGTCATTGGTCCTCTTGGAGAATGAGGGAAGAACAGCAAGCAAATTTGGCATTGAAACAAAATGAGACACATTTAACAGTTAACAAGATGGAGTTTACTTTGCCACAGCCTAGTGAAGACTCTTAATTAGAATGCTACCACACTTAGGCAGACCAGCTTCCTCCTCCATGTGGAATCCTGTCTAGCAGGGCCAGGTGTGGTTATTCACCTGACCTTGGAACAGCCACCTCTTCCACATTGCCAAGGGTGAGGGGCTCTGGCTTCAGGGTAACCCTTTGATGCCCTTAGGGGACCAGGAGGCCACCTTAGTGTGGTCAGAGGACTCCAGGCTCAGCTTAAGCCTTCACTCCCTGGACCAATGTCATCACTTTTCAGGGAAAAACTATCCTAGCCGGTTATAGGAGGAAATCATGGTAGACTTTGATCCTGTGATGGCCTCTGAGGTCCCTTCCAGCTCCAAGGTAATTGATCCTATGAGTGATGCTATTAAGATTAACACCTTTAATTCAGAGCAAAGATTGAGGCATATGAAAACAGATGTCAATCTGTCCTTCTGTTTACACATATGGTGTATGTATACATATATATATATACACACACACACACACACACACACAACTATGTAGATACTTGTCTAGTCATGACCAATGTGGGAATTTGTTTTGCTTGAGTATACACATTTATAATGGGTATTAACTCCTATACTTCCATAGATACATAATTCTCAATTTTATATTTTGATTTGAAAAGAACTGATCCAGATATTATCATCTGGTATGATTCTGTCCTGTGAATTCTCCACAGGGTATCTTCAGAGCACAACTGAGGCTTTCTGTGCCTTTTACTGTTGCATAGATAAGCTATCGCCTCTTATCCATGAACCTTGCTCCATGACTGACCCCTTGCTAGGTCACTGGCTCCTGCTTGCTCTTTTGGCCATATGTGGCCTTTACTATGTCTTTTGCTGTTTCTGGTAATCAGTCACAGTGGAGATGTCTTACAGCCTCCCTCTGCTGAATTATCTCTTTCCTCTGCCTTTTGGGTTATGTGCAGTCTGGATTCTTCTGAGAGAATGAGACTTTGTGATTCACAGCCCTGAAGCATCACTGGGAGAATGTTAAGATCTAAAGAAGGGCTGAGGCATTAGGGAGAAGCTTAGACTACTCAGAAGCACCATACAGTTTCCACATGTCACCTAGCCCAGTCTCTTTCTCTTATTCAATTCTAGGCCTAACTCAGTGAACATTAAAAATCAAACAAAACCTCAGAATTTAATAGGGATTAATGTAAAGTCCTGCAGTTAGATTTTTTAAAACTAATGGCACAAGACCAAGATGAGGGGACATGTCGTTGAAAAGACTGAAAACTCAGTACAAGTCACCTGCCAAAAAATATAATGTGATTAGAAATACCAATTCCCAGCTAAGGGGGTATCGGTCCTGCACGTGTCAGTGCTGCCTCACCAGCTGCCTCGTGGACATCCCTCTCTATCTTCCCTAACCCACTCATCTTCCAAACTTCTCTTTCCAGGAGGGCACTACCGTCTCTAGTCATAACTGTTTTTAACATTGGACTTGTCATGGACTCTTCCTCTCCCTCATGCCCAATCAGTGACCAAGTCTCATTGGTTCTATCTCTACAATATCTCTCTTGTGGCTCCTTTTCAGATTAATTTCATATTTCTTCCCTTAATGGACTTTACACTCCAGCCTCACTGACCTGTGCCATTCCAGAGGGTGAGGTCAGTCACGACTTCAGAAGACTGATGCTCCAGAGCCTCTCAGTTGAGGGATGAAGGACTGTAGCTACTGAATAAAGCATATGTTTTGGGACCTGCTAATATGTTATTTGCTTGACTAGGTTACCAATAAGACATTAAAAAAACAACAACTACATTATTCTATCTTTTACTGCCATTCCTGGAATGCTCTCCTTTCTCGCCTCCTCTTCCAATCCCTAGCTCCTTCAGAATTCAGGTTCACCTTCTTAGGGGCAATGAGGACAACCCTGCTAGCTATCCGCGCTCTCTGCCTCAAATTATGTTCTGTTAACTTACTTTTGAAATTATTTTATGCCCCTGAAAAATACTGTGACCTTCAGGACAGGGACTATTTGCCACTTTGTTCGTGATTGTGTCCCTGGTGCCTAGAACATAAGCCCATAATAAACACTCGCTGAAGTAGACTGATATGACTTCCAGTCCTGGGGCACACATTGACAAGCTCAGCTTCATATCAGGATGACAAGAGAAAGGACTCCAAACCATGCCGTACAAAGACTGGTTCAAGGAACTGTGTGGGAGCATTGCCTTGAAAAGAAGAGATTCTGAGGGATTGTTAAGAGATATTCCATGAAAGAGGGATTAGGTCTGATCCACTTTACCTGGGAGGGCAGAACAAATACCAATGGAAGGATGTTACAAGAAGACAGATTCAGCAGAGCCTGAGGATATATGAAAACTGTCCAGAATAGCAGCCTTGGAGGAAGTGAGGTCCCCCTTCCTGGAGGTCTTTAAAGGAAGACTAGAGAGGACCAGTTGGGAGATCTAGCCTCCTGCTTTGGGGTACTCGGTCCAATAATATGGAGGACAAGGAGGCTTTATTTTTGTATCCCCCTCATAGTAAGCACTTAGTCTTAATTTGGAGAATCAGAAGGTTACACTGAAATCAGAGGACCTGCGTTCAAATCCTGACTAATGGTTAATACCAATGGGACACTGACCCTCCCTGGGGCCCAGTTTCTTCCTTCCTAAAAGTAGCGAATTAGACTAGATGGCCACCGAGGTCTCCTTATTTGAGTTTCTGTGGTTTGGGACTAGAAGGCCCCTGGGCCTCATTCCAACCTAAAGAGAGTGAGCTGGCCTTGTAGTGAAGTCAGTATTCATTTAGGAAGTGCTTAGTATGTGTGTGTGCCAAAGCCTCCTTCCTTGGAGCCAGGAAGAGCTGCCTTTCAAACCTGCCTCAGACACATACTGGCTGTGTGTCTGCTGCAGAGACCCGCACTGATAGAGGGAGTGTCTTCTGGAATTACCGATATTAATGATATGCCAGGCCTAGTCATTAGCCCAATTTTCTTGAAGTTAATTTATTCTGCAAGTCATGGGAAATTTGGTGATTCAATGGCAGTCCTGGCCCACTTTGGCCTGATGCCGGATTAAAGCTGCTTCTTGCACCATTTGACTTTGAGCTCCCAGAATCCTCATAACGTGTTGGAAGCTGCATTGGGACAGCAGAGTCAGCTTCTTCCCTTTGGAATGCCTTTTAAGAAAATGTTCACAGTGGGAGCCTCAGAGACTGCTGGGAGAGCAGGACTTTGCAGAAGGGCTGTTTAGCTGGCACCAGAGAAAGCTCTGAGGCAGGATTTCTGGCTGGGGAAGATTTGCTGTCCATTTCCAGTTCTATTCTGAGGGTCATGAGGTGGAATTCATAAATTGGAAGTAAAGCTGGAGCTCCAGGCAGCAAAAGTAGGGAAGTCAGCCACCTGAGAGAGCATCCTTTGTAATGAGAGTAATGGATGGGAGGTGGAAGCAAGACAGAGTCCTGACCGGGGCTTTTTCTAGGCAGTTCTCTAGCAAGGGAGGAGAGGAGATGGAGGGAGCCCGGCAGTATTTAGTAACTTCTTGTTCTTGGAAACTCCTGAACCTTTCTCCCTTTTACTCGTTGATAGTTGATAGGCTGGGAAAACTAATTGCTTTCATTGAGGGTTATAGAAACTAATCCCTTTAGTTTCCATCTATAAAAGGATGATATTGGTACTAGATGGTCTCAAAAGCCTCTTAGAGAGCTCCATTAAGCAGTTTTCCAAAACTAGTGAATGAGATTTGGGAAGGTATGGTGTAAGTTTGGTTAGGGGAATACAAATGGCCTGGAGGCTTCCTTGACTGTAGGATTGGGTGCTGGGAAGGGGAAGGAAAGTGTTGCATACTTTCCTGAAAGGCACTGGATAGAGGGGAACCAACATAGAGGCCTGGCTGTCATGGTTGAGGGAGTCTAGTCACCTGCAGGCTACTCACTGCTCTTAAGTGTTATGACTCACTCTCCCCAGAATTTACTTGTCTCTGAGACTACTACATACAAAAACAGTGGTGAATGCTGACTTTGAGGTTGGTTTGGCATTCCATAAGCAACGATGCACCTTCAGCTTTTGAGGGGAAAATGATGCCTCCTCCCATCCCTTATATGTAAGCATGTTACTTTTCATGGGATCATAGGATTTAGAGCCGGAAGGGACCCTTAAGTTCATCTTGTCTACCTGGAAGCTTGATATCCAGATCAGGGAAGGACCAAGTGGTTTGCCATGTCCTTCTCCAGCTCATTTTACAGGTGAAGAAACTGAGGCAAGCAGGTCAGGGTCACACAGCTAGTAAGTGAGTGAGGTCTTATTTGAACTTTCAAAGAAGAGTCTTCCTGACTGTAGGCCTGGCACTCTATTCACTGTACCACCTAGTTGCCCTGTTCATCAGACTACTCCAACTGTTCCAGACCAGCCCTCCCCATGTGTATACATAAGCAACAGTTCAGCTCATCCATTTACTCATACATGACTGTATGAAGTGCCTGTCTCATTGATGGAGGTCGCTCGTTTGTTATGTGGCGTAGCGTCCATCAGGGGCAGTACCAGCCTCTGTAGTCAGGCTTGTGTATAATGGGACCTCTAACAAATCTCCTTGAGCAGTCTCAGCTTCTCACACCATCTTGGAACTGGCCACAGGTGGAAATTTCTTTAGGGAGAATTGGAAAGTTGGCAATATTTGTCTTCTGGGACCCAGGACTCCTTCTGCCACTTGTCCTCCACTGGCCACTGATTGTGAGGTGCCCTTAGAGTTCAGGCTATTTTCTATACAAGGTATAATGGAAAGGACACAGGGTATGGGGTTCAAATTTGCTACTGTTTTAGTGCCCCAAATGAGTCAGGATTACTCGGGTTTGTTTCCAGTTCTTGGATGTTATGAAAAAAGCTGCTATAAATATTTTTGTATATATGGTTTTTTTCTAAAATATCATTGGGTCAGAGGGTATGCGCAGTAGAGTGACTTTTGTGACATGGTTCCAGATTCCTTTCCAGAATGGCCAAACCATTTCATAACTCCATGTACCTGACGTCCCACAGCCCTGCCAACAATTCTCACTTTCCTTTTTTTTTAAATTATCTTTGCCACTCTGATGATCATTTTAACTTACATTTCTCTAATCATTAGCAGCAGCATTCTTTTCGTCTCCCCATTGGTTGCATGGATGTCTTCCTCTGAAAACTGCCTGTTCATATTCTTTCCTCTTGGGTGATTCTTTCCCCTTTTTAGGGGAAAGGTAGTATAAGGGGGAGGGACGTTTCAGATTTACTACTGAGGTTCCAAATGGCTGCTCCTAAAACTGGATAGATAGACAAATGAAACAGTCCCTGCCTTCAAGGACATTGTGTTGGAGGACCTTGTATTCTACTTTGGTTAGGTCGGTATGAACCATAGATGAAACTTTGCGGTTTAGACCTTTGCAGGACACGGGCGTTTGCTGTCTGATTCAGTTTCGTTGTTGTCTAGCAGTCCTCTCTTTTGATCATCCCATCCCCTTTTCTTAGAAGAGCAGTAGTAATAACATTTAATATTATTTTGGACAAGAAATGTGTTATGGTGCCTGGAAGTCAAGAAGACCTAGGTTCATTAGCTATGGATGCTGGAAGTTCGGGACTCAGATTTTACCTCTTAACTCATGTTAGCTATGTGTCCATGGGCCATTTACCAGTAATCATACTATCCATCCATGTGCATTGTATCACAGTTATTTGTATATATTTCCTCTCTGAGCCTGAGGCTACTTTTGAAGACTAAATTATAGATTGATGGCAACTTGACTCACTGGGTTCCTGTGTTGTCACACTGCCTTTCATTTTTTTTTAAAATTTTCCCAATCAGAAGATTGGCCACCAGATATTAAAATCTTTTGGCCATAGTAACATCCAAAGGCTGCTTGGTAAACCATAGTGGCATTTGGATTTGTAGAAGGAGAGAGGATACTAACAGAGGTAAAATCACAGGTCCTCGTCAGTGAGATACTTGGGATGGAGAAAGTAAGGTACCTTTGGGCCATGATTCCTGAGACTGGAGTTGCGAGATAAATTGAAAACAGTGTCCTATATTTTAAAATAAGCCAAAATATGTGCCCAGAAAAGGGGCCAGGGGGACTTTATATTTTTTTTACATCTGCAATTTGAGACCCACATGGAAGAGCTTTGAAGTGTGTTCAGCCCTGGTGGAAGGGGGTGCAGTGGAACCAGACATTCACCTGGAACAGTATTGGGCCCTCCGGGGAACATACGGTTCATCCTAGTTCATGTAGGCCTGGCAGCACTCATGCTACCTCAAGTAGGTGAGAGTGCAAACCAGCCCAGGGTTGAACAGCACTCGCACAAAGCCGTGTTTTGCTTGAATCCAGCCTGGATCCTTAGCTAGCTGTGTGGGCAG
This sequence comes from Phalanger gymnotis, assembly GCA_028646595.1. Classification (NCBI taxonomy): domain Eukaryota; kingdom Metazoa; phylum Chordata; class Mammalia; order Diprotodontia; family Phalangeridae; genus Phalanger; species Phalanger gymnotis. Next base: position 357,074,729 of record CM053623.1, read on the forward strand.
TCTATTTAACCTTTCCAAGCCCTGGGGAGCGCTTTTGCCTAGACTCATCTTTGTGGAGAGGGGAGGAGACCATGAGCCCTTCCTGATGAGCCCCATAAGGCCGTTCTTGCCAAGTATCCTCCACTCACTGTTAACTCTGCCACTGACCCCTTTCCTTTCCAGGATTACAGGGTACAAGCTTTGAGGGAGTAGCCGGAGAAGAGATCAGCCAGGAACCCGTAGATGTGGAGTCAGCCCCACTTGGTGCACAGAAGCTTAGTCCTTCATGGAGACCAGCTCCCAGCCAGAATGGCCATGGAGGAGATCGGCTTCCACATGGTGGCCTCACAGGAGGCAGGGACAGGATGTGGACTGCAGAGAGAGCACCTGGTAGGAAGTCTCAGCCTCCATCTCCTGTCAGGCAGGGCAGCATGGCGAGAGTGCGGAGGAAGAAGCTCTGGGCATCCTTCCTGTGTATCACAGTAGCCTCCTTCCTCCTCATTACATTCCAGGTACTGTAGATGAGGTGGATTCTGGGGTCTTTGATCTCTAAATGCTTTTCCTAAATCTCAAAATGAGCCCCTGGCATCTTCTCGGGTGACCTGGGGCACCAAGGGGTTAAGCGATTTGCCTGGGGTCATAACAAACCGTCTATAGTGCTGGTGGAACTTTAGCAACAACAGCTCTTCTATCCTGAGCCAGCTCTTTATCCACTGTACCAAGCTTCCTCCCCCTTGTGGTATTGTGTGTTAGAATAGTGTGTGTGTGTGTTCCTCTTGTTAGATAAAAGTGGGGGAACAAATGTCTTATCTCAGTCCACGGTGCACACAGTGGGTACCTAATGCATTTAATTTTATGCTTTAGGAATCTGATGCAGGGCAAGGACAGAGGATGAATCTTGTCATCTTCATTTGCTAGTGAGGAAATCAATGTCCTTTGGGCATGTCTGCTAGAAAATAAAGCCAGTCAGACTGAGATCCTGAATTCAGGACCAGGCTGAAGGTGGACAGCTACAAAAGCCCATCCCTGTCCCTTCAGAGTCCTTCCCACCAAATGTGGCCAGCCTTCCTGAAGCCCTGGCTTCCTCTCCAGAAGATGCCAAGAATGGGCTTGCCAGGGGCAAGCATAGTATTTGAAAAAGCAGTAAAAGAGCTAATTAACATTAATTGTATGGTTTGTTAGAGTAGATCCAAAGGGAATAGTGACGTCTTAGGACTATAGAGCCAGAAGTAGCCATGTGCACTGTTTCTAGAATTATTTAATATAAATTGCTAGAACTTAACTATGGAACCAAAGACTCAACCGAATGGATGAACCATGAGTGTCATGTTGGAAAAAGCCCTGGATTTGGCCAACAGAGAGAAAGCCCCCAGCTGTTCCTAGCAGCAGACTGGTTCCAAAGCCACTCTATTGGGGCCCCCACCCTCACCATCGTCAGACCCCTTCATTGTCCTCTGGGCCCCCAGCAGGGAGCATCCCCAACTAGAGCCAAGGCCCTCCCAGCCATCAGCCCACTTGGCTCTCTCCCTGAGTGTAACATTCGCACTGATCATACTTCTCCCTTTTCTATTTTCTTCTTTATTTTTTCTCTTTCTCTCTTTCTTACATTCATTTTTTAAAAATTTCAAGTTCCAAACTCTCTTCTTTCCAACCGCTCCCTGACCCATTGAGAAACTAAGCAATATATCAGTTGTACATGTGAAATCATGCAAAACATCTTTCCATATTAGCCACGTTGCAAAACAAAACAATGAAAAGCAAGAAACACAAAGAAAATGAAGACCAGGTAACCCACAAAGGCTGCAGAGTGAGGGCTGGTGGAGAACCAGGGGTACCAATGCAGGGCCATTGTGGGGTTCAAACCAGAGTAGCAGATGGAAAATGGAGAGCCTGGCTCTTCTTTGTCTGAAATCCCTAATCCTGAATGGAAAAACCCTGGATTGCCTTCCTCAAGGTTATTGGAGAGGGCATGCTTGTTTAGATGTGGCTTGGACTTAAATAAGACCTTTCCAAATTAGATTTTGTGACTCTATGCTCCCCCATGATAGAGAAAAAGGAAGAAGGTATGTGCTATTAGAATGAAATAAAGACATGCAAGAGATGTCCTGCATTCTTTCTGACAGGTCTTCCAGTAGAAAGATTGCCAAGATGGGTGGGAGACCAGCATATGTCAGCCCAGTGATCTGACAGACAACAATGCACTTGGTCTTAGGGAGCCGGCTTAATGTAGAGTAAAGAGGGCTGGACCTGGGGGCAAGAAGGCCGCGGTTCACCCCTCACCCACGACCCCTCATCCCTCACCCTTACTGTTGAGTGATTGTGGACAAATTGCTTAACCTCTGGGAGACCGTTTCCTCATTTTAAGGGGATAATGCTTTCTGTACTGCCCGCCTCACAGGATTGTTGTTAAAACTCCAAGTTAATGTATTCAGAGGACGTGGCAAATTTGAATTGTCATGCACATTCTGTCTTTGTTCTTTCCCAGGTGGTCAGTGAGCTTGGCAGATTTGAAAGGCTGAAGATAGAAAACTCCAACCCGAAAGATGGGCAGCAAAAGCCCGAAGAAGCCACCAAGCACCTCCATCCCTTTTTTAAGAAAGGATTGTACCAGAATAAGAGGAAGGTAGCCAAAGCGGACAGCTATCCCATCATGCTCTGGTGGTCCCCACTGACTGGGGAGACGGGGAGGTTAGGCCATTGTGGAGCAGACACGTGTTTTTTCACCATCAACCGGAGCTACCAGCATCACCAGCTGACCAAAGCATTCTTGTTCTATGGTAAGTAGTGGGTTTGCCTTCTTTTTTTTCTTTATCACTCTCATTTTTCAGTGATCAGCTACATGCCTACCCCACACTCCAAAGGAGGAATTACTGGAACCACCTTGGCCTGAGTTGTGGCTGATCAGGTGTGCCCTTGTTTAGGCCCTCAGGTGCTGAAAGTCAGGGCATCTGGGTCTACGGTGTTGGCTGAATGCTTGTCTGTTTACTGGACAGGGGCCTAAAGAGGAGGGCCTGAGAGCCCGTAGGGCATGAAGCACCAAGTCTCTGGCCTGGGAAGCAGCAGCTGGGTCTTCCTGGGTCTGCTGCTCACTGGATTCTGGATAGAGCCTTGACCTTCCTCAGCCTCAGTTTCCCGGGTTTTTCCCCTGCCCCAGGACAGTGCTAATGCTTTGCGTAGAAGTTACCTTAATACAGTAGAGTGTTTTTTTAAATTCTGAACTTAAACACCAAATAAAATGAGTATTTCCATGTGCACAGAACAGAAGAAGAAGTTCGTATGTGAGATGGTAAGTCTCTGGTATCCGTACCTTGCTTTTCTTTTTAAATAGAGTGTAATGAATAGAGGAAATTCAGCATAGAAGCTTTCAAGCTAGACTGTATGTGATTCTTTCTGGATTTCTTTCTCTTTTCTTTATACATCTTTGAAAAGTTTTCCTGGACCCTCTTTAATTTCTTTTTTTTCTTTCTTTTGCTTTTGCCTACACTATCACTAAACTTCTCCCCACCTCCTCTCCATTAAGGGGGGAAACCCCCCCCCCAAAGCAAAACAGAACCCTTATAACAGACATGTAGAATAGAGCAAAAGGAATGCCAATATCGGCCATGCCTGAAAATGTATGTCTTAGTCTGCATTTTGAATCCTTTCCCCCTCTCAGAAGGTGGGAAGCATGCTTCATCACTGGTCCTTTAGATTTGTGCTTGGGTATTGTATTGATCAGAGTTCTTAAGGCTTTCAAAGTTCCACTGGATTATGGTTCCCTTGAGAGCAGGGAATGTCATTGCTTCTTTTTGTCCCCAGCGTTTAGCATATAGTAGGCACTTAATAAATGTTTATTGATAGATGGATTGTTATCTTTATAAGATTGTCATTATAAAAATTGTTATCCTGGTTTTACCAAGAAGCTGCAGCATGCACAACAGCCACATCCCAGCAAAACTGTCTTAACAGATGGGCTAAACCAGGTTGAGGGTAACCAGTAGGCCTCAGACCCATCGATAAGTTAGGGGGATGCATTCGAAGACTTCCCCCAGTGGAATGGGCAGATGAGGACAGTTTGTTCCAACAGCCTTGAAGGAGGCTGAGGCAGGCCCTGTGGAACACATGGAAGATGCCAGCGTCGTCATCACTGCCTCCCAGGCCCTCACTGATCCTGCCTTCTGGCCTGCCACTGGACTTCAGTGATTCTAGAGAAAAGTGAGGCTGGTGACTGTGCACAGCTCTGCCTCCCTTAAATCCAATGTACAAATAAGTCAGGACGTCACCCTGTGATGTTATTGATCCTCTTTGAAAACAAAGGACTTGAAGAACAACTTCACACAAAGCTTCCCGGGTTTCTCTGAAACCAGCTATTTCATCATTTCTTATAGTGAACATCGCCTTCCATTATGTTGGTGTTGGGCCCCCTTAGATTACAGTTCTTTGCCGCTAAAAATGAGCTGCTAGAAATATTTTTCTAATCTATGGTTCCTCTTCTTCCTTCTTTCATCTTTTTGGCACATAGACCTATTAATGATGCTGCTTGGTCAGTGGGAATGCACATTGGGGTTATAGTCCCAGGTGCCTTCCAGAATCACTGGACCAGTTCACAGCTTGCCCAGCACTGCATTAGCATGGCTGTTTGTCCACAGTCCCCTCAACAATGTCATTTTCCTTTTATCATCTTTGCTGGTTTAATAGGTGTGAGGTAGAACTTAAAAATTGCTTTAACTTTCATTTCTCTATTAGTAATTTAGATCGTTTTAAAATATATTTATTGATAGCTTAGATTTATTGCTTTGAAAACTACTGTTTATATCCTCCAACCAGTTGTTTTTTGTTGAGGAATGGTTCTTGTATTTGAATCAATCTCTTAGATATCTGGAATATCAAACCTTCATCAGAGAAAGTTGCTTTAAAGATTTTTTCCCCCAATTAAATAGGGGTACCTAAGAGGCCTAGTGCTTAGAGTGACAGTCCTCCTGGAGTCAGGAAGACTCATTTTCCTGAGTTCACATCTGGCCTCAGACTTACTAGCTGTGTGACCCAAGGCAAGTTATTTAACCTCGTTTGCCCCAGTTTCCTCCTCTGCAACATGAACTTGAGAAGGAAATGGCAAACCTCTCCAGTGTCTCTGCCAAGAAAACCCCTAATGGGGCCACGAAGAGTTGGACACGATGCAAACAACTGAACAACAATAACAATTGGTTTTGTTTGTTCAAAATTTTTCTTAAAAAATTATGTATTAAAAATTGTCACCTGGGATCTTTTCTAAGATTTGTTGTGAAGTTATGAACTCTTTGTTTGTTTGTTGCTGCCAAAGATGTTCTTCATTGCTCTTCCAATTTGTGAATTGATGTGACCTTTTATATCTAAGACTTTTACCTTTTGGAATTTATCTTCGGTGTATAATGTTAGCTGTTGGTCTAAACCTAATTTCTGCCAGACTTTTCCAGTTTCTGGGCAATCTTTTTGTTCAGTAGTGAGTCCTTAACTGATTCAGTAGCTGGGGTCTTTAGCTTTATCAAACACTGAGTTACTAGTCTGTTTGCATCAATATGATGTACACCTCTCTGTTGCACTGCTCAGCCTCTCTGTTTTTTTATGTAGGACCAAACTGTTTTGATGACTACTGCTTTGTAGCCTTTCTCCCAAATTTTTTCATTATTTTCCTTGAGATGCTAAATTTTGTTTCTCCAGATGAGTTTTTTTTTCCTTTCTAGATCTGTGAAGTAGGCCTTTGATAATATGTTACTGAATAAGTCAGTTAATCTAGATAGTATTATCACTTTTATTATATTGGCTCAGCCTGCCCATGTGCATTTAATATTTCTTTACTTACTTAGCTCTGTATTTCAGAATGTTTTCTGTTTTGTTCATCTAGTTCCTGAGTAGGGAGGTAAATTCCCAAGAATTTCACACATTCTGTGGTTATTTTGAATGGAATTTCTTTCTCTTCCTGCTTTGTTTTGTTGATAATATATAAAAATGCTGATGGATTTATATGGATAAATTTTATATCCTGCAGTTTTGCTGAAGTAATTAATCACCTCAATTAATTTTAGTTGAATCTCTAGAGTCTTCAAGTAAACCATCATATCATCTTCAAAATGGGATGCTTTTGTTTCCTTTTTGCCTATGCTAATTACCTCAATTTCTTCTTCTTGTTTTATTACTGTTGCCAGTATTTCTAGCACTATATCAAATAGTAGTGGTAATACTGGATATCCTTGCTTTCCCCTGATACTAGACGTTTTCACTACATATGTTGTGCCTAAAAAAAGTGAGCGAGACCCAGATATAAATTTAGATGTGGATTTATTGGAGCGCGCGACTGTTCGGAGTAATTACTCAAATCGAACAGCAGTGAGCAAGGGAAGAGAAAGAGTACTTAAAGGGAAAGAACACAGTTAGATTTCCATGGAGATGAGGACACAAACAGTGGGACAAGCTGAGGCAGAATCATTTCTGTGGAGATGGGGACACAAACAGTAGAGTGAGCTGAGGCAAGATGGAGAAACTGAAAAGGGGGGGTAGGGCATAACACATATAATGCTGACTGTTGGTTTTAGAGAGGTATGCTTTACCATATTCAGGAACAGTCCACTTATTCCTCTGCTTTCTAGTGTTTATAACAAAAATTAATGGTTTATTCTTTTGAAACATTAAATTTAGACCTGCATTGGTAGAAGGAGTTTTCTTATCTTGAAATTCCCTATATTAAAGAAATCACAAGTCAAAAAAAAAAGGTCTTGTTCTTTCCAGTAAAACTGTCACTGCACCCATTGGAAAATGGTGGTGTGTGAATTCTTTCCTAGAGGTAAAAACAAACCCTCCTTATTTGTATATCAAGCACACAAGTAGGAAGCAGTCACCACCTCCAGAGTTCCTGCCTGCACATAACTGTGTTTCTGTAGGGAGTCTAAAGACGTGACAGTCATTTTATTGTTGAGTCATTTAGTCTGTCTCACTCTCCATGACCCCATTTGGGGTTTTCTTGGCAGAAATCCTTGTGTGGTTTGCCACTTCCTCTTGGTAATAATAGCTGCCATCTTAAAAGCACTTTTAGGTTTGCAGAATATTTTACAGAATGATTTTACTTGGTTTGGTGACAGTCAGTCAGTAAACACTCATTAAGCCCCAGCTGTGTAACAGTACCATGAGCCTCTCTTCCTTGCACTGGGAACAAGATTTATATGTTAAAAACATTTTTAAACTTTTTTTTTCTGTTTAAGGATTTGTGAGTTTTGCCCATTTAGCTCACTCTGATAGTCTAGAAAAGAACAGCCGAAATAGTGGGTTGGAACAGCTGAAGCTAAAAGCCCCAACATTTGGTCTAGTTCGACCATGAGTGTGGTAGCGTGGGAGGAGCTCTCCAAAATCCCCTCTGGGGCTGAGATTCCAATGTTTGTGCCTTGTGTTTTCTAGGTACTGACTTTAGCATAGACAGCTTGCCTCTGCCTCGGAAGGTCCATCACGACTGGGCCCTCTTTCATGAAGAGTCTCCTAAGAACAACTACAAGCTCTTCCACGAGCCCATCATCACCTTGTTTAACCACACAGCTACTTTCAGCCGCCATTCCCATTTGCCATTAACCACCCAGTATCTGGAAGGTATAGAGGCCTTGAAGTCACTTAGGTACATGGTTCCTTTGCACACCAAAAACAGCCTGAGACAGCGTCTGGCCCCACTGGTGTATGTGCAGTCGGACTGCAATCCCCCCTCGGATCGGGACAGCTACGTGCGGGAGCTGATGAGTCACATCCAAGTGGACTCTTACGGTGAGTGTCTTCGAAACCGAGATCTCCCTCCACAGCTGAAAAACCCAGCTTCAATGGATGACGATGCCTTCTACCGGATCCTCGCACAGTACAAGTTCATCCTCGCCTTTGAGAATGCAGTCTGTGATGACTACATCACGGAGAAGTTTTGGCGACCTCTGAAACTGGGTGTGGTCCCTGTGTACTATGGCTCGCCCAGCATCGCCGACTGGCTTCCCAGCAACAAAAGTGCCATCCTGGTAGCTGGGTTTTCTCACCCTCGGGAGCTGGCAGGCTTCATCAAGCAGCTGGATAACAATGACAAAGAATACGAGGCCTACATAGCATGGAAACTGAAGGGCGAGATCTCCAACCACCGGCTTCTCACAGTCTTGAAGGAGCGCAGGTGGGGTGTGCAGGACATCACCCAGGACAACTACATTGATGCCTTTGAGTGCATGGTGTGTAACAAGGTGTGGGAAAACATCCGACTGCAGGAGAAGGTAAGCTCATGGAGAGCTGAGGAGATGGGCCCTTCTGCCCACACAGCAGAGTGGGTTTGGGGTCTCTCAGCTCGCTAAGAAGGGGTCCTGGTGGTATGGCCTCAGGCAAGTCACCTAAACTCTCAGGGCTCTGGGCAAGTCTCTAAGACTAGAAGGTGTGCAGGAGGTGCTGACCTGCATTTGTTGGGGGAGTTCTCTAGATCAGTGAAATTACTGTCCCTGTCCTTGTCCCTAAGCTGAGGGCATCAGCAACAACTCACATTTATGGAGAGCCATAAAGTTAATCACTTTGTAGAGTACATATGGTAAGTATTACTGTCTCTACTTTCTAGCTGAAAATGAGAGAGCGTGACTTATTTATCCAGGGTCACACAGCTGCTATGACAACAAAGCTAATGCAGCCCGGGCTGCCTTGATTGGCCTACGATCCAGGACCCCAGGAGAGGTAGTAGGAGACAGTGAGGAGGAAGCTTGATTTGAGTCAAAGGATGCTTCAGATGTTGGTGCTGTCTGGTTCTAACTGCCTGCGGGGCCTGGGACCAGTCCCTTGTCCTCATTGGACCACCTCATTTTTACTCATCTATAAAATGAGGGGATTGGGTAAGATGATCTCACTGTAAATCTATGATCTATGAATGTGTGGGGTGTAGTGGTGAGATCTGGATGCCGTGTTTTCGGATGAACATGGCACATTAAAGCATTCCAGCAGAGAGAAGGAAGCTGGGAAGGGGGGTGTCCTGGAGGATCATTAGCATGTTCATTCTGGAAGTGTGGAGATTTGTGGGGGCAGAGCAGAGTTTCCATCAGTGTTCAGAACGCCATCATGTGGAAGAAGATATTCTGCTGGGCCACAGATAGCAGAAGTAGAAGCAGGGGGTGGATGTGGCAGAGATGCGTTCACCTTGATAGGACTAAATAAGGGAAACCTTCCTCAGAATGAGAGCTGCCCAAGAAGGAAATGGGCAGGCTGTGGAGGGCTGCTGCAGATCATCTGGGTTGCTGTGTCTGTACAGGTATCAGCTGATCAGAGGTAACCTCTGAGGGCCTTTCCATTTTGGACATTCGTTATCCCTGGGAGGCTGCTGGTCTATAGAGCAGGCCTACACTGTCCGCAGCCTCATAGGCATTCTTTAGGAAGGGGTATACAAAGAGGTGGAGATCTTCCCATCTTTGGAGGGCAGAGCCATGGAAGAACCCTGTCCTCCCCCACCCCTCAGTGCCCCTGCATTTCCTATTGGCGCTCTTGGCGTGTACATGTACGTGTGCTGACATGCATACACACAGAGCAGTGGATATGCAAATGTATATGCACATGTGTATGTGTGTACATATATGGCTTTATCAATATTTGTGCTATATGTATTTGTGGGCACTGAGGTGCTACGGTGGAGAGAGAGCAGTAAACTTGGAGTCAGGGAGTCCCAGGTTCAAAGGCAGGGTTAGACATTTCCCATCCGGGCCTCTAGGCAAGTCCTGGACCCTCGTCTGCCTCAGTGTCTTCATCGGTAAGATTGGAACAGTAGCAGCACCTACAACGAGATGCTCTTTCTCAAGCACTTTGCAAGCCTCAATGTGCCATGTGCCTGCTAGCAATTATTGTCAGTCTTCCCCAGCAGAGGGCAGGCTGCTTGTGAATCCAGGGTGTCTCATGCTTTGTCCCTGCACTTGGATCCTCAGCACCTCTTGTGGTGTCTGGCACCTAGGAGGCTCCTCAGAAATGCTTATGGGTCAATAAGACCTATCCTCTGTTACCCTGCCATAATCCAGAATACGTCAAGCATTCAGAAGGAAAGAAAAGTGGAACATGTTTGTGTAGGGCTTTTGTTTACAAAGCGCTTTTCTAGAGTAATTTCATTTGAATCTTATAACAGTCCTGTGTGGTAAGAAGTGGATGGACCTAATTTTTATCCCCATTCTACAGGTGGGAAAACTGAGACTTGGATAAGTGATTTGCCTGAGATCATAAGATTAGGAATGACTGAAACTAGTGAATGGGTTTCAGCTGTCTCCAGAATCAGTCAGTTCTGTCTTCAGAATTTTACTTCCTTTCTTGGTGCCCTCCCCAACTCTTACTTAGAACAGTGGAAGTGTAGTCTTAGATCCGGAAAGGACCATACATAGAATGTCAGAACCGGAAGGAACCTTGTAAAATTTCAAAGCTGCAAGAGACCTTAGAGAAAACCCAGTCTGACCATGTCATTTTGTAGAGAAGGAGATAGAGTCCTAGGGAGGGAAGGTGACTTCTCTGTGCAGATGCCAGGGAGAGTTGCTTAAGCTGATCATGGGCTTTCTGGAGCCATTGTTGGTAATCATGCTGATCATAGGCCTTCCAGATCCAGGCCACTGTTGGTCACCACACTGATGATGGGCTTTCCAGAGCTGCCATCGGTCACCATGCTGATCAGGGGCTTTCTGGAGCATCCCATGCTAGAAAACCCCTCCGTACCTTTTGTTGAAACCAAGTCTGTCAGAGACACAGTTGTTTCTTTTAGAAGGGTAGCAAGGGCTTGGAGCCCCTGACTCATTGAAAGTCAGTCCCCAGCAATGCAGTGAAGTATCAGGAGATGAAGAGCAGGTGCAAGAGACTATGGACTGCAGGGGTTCACCCATTCTAGATTTTGAAATGGTCCCTTTGAAAACTGTTGGTTCAAATACATCTTTATTTAGACTTGATTACTCCTCCTTTACAGAGTGTTATTTTGGTGGAATTGTAGTATGGCTGACCACTAGACCATCCTCTCCCTCCTGGTGGGTCTTACAAGTTAGGGCTGCCTCTGAAGAGGCAGTCATCTCTGGTTATGAAGGAAGAATCCAGATTCCCACAGAGTGGGGCTTGCTCTTCTTTGACCTTTTCCCTTATGCGGTGCTACTTGGGGGAGGGGGGTCGGAGGTTCCTCTCTCCTTACCTGTCCCCTTGGCAGTCTTACATTGGAGCATCTCCTGGGAGTTTGGCCTAGAGTCCAGCATTGAACTAAGGAAAGGAGCAGGTCCAGGGAGCCCAGCAAAGGGTCCTGACCCACAGATTCAGAACCCTGGTGGGGGATCAACTTGAGGACATTGTGAGAAGACAAGATATAAGAGCCCAGTGGCTGCCAGAGGCATGAGCCACCTTGGCCACATACATTCCCTCCATATTTGCCTCCCTACTTGTGTACTCTCTGTGTGGATCCACTTAGGCTGTGAGTACTTGTGGTACTCGTGATAATGTTCTGTTTCCTGAATGCCTTTGTTTTGATCTCACTGTTTCAGCTGTCAGACTATTAAAGGTAAACCGTTTATGAGGGCTCATGAGCAAGGACCCACAGAGTGAACCCGGGGGAGCTGTCTCCTGGGAATCTGGTGGACAGTTGTAAGTTTAGAGAGAGGGTACAGCTCAAAGGAGGTTCCTACACAAGCTACTCAGAAGGAAATCTGGGGCTGGGTTTTCCCTGCAAATTAGACAACTCTGCTTAAGCAGTTTCCGGCTTATGATTTACAATAGTACCGAAGACAATGGATGAATCTGTTGCAATGATAAAACAAAGTACATAGTTTTCATTTATGTACTTTGAGTTATTTATCAAGAGGAATAATAGATGTGCCAGACCTTCCTTGTGCCTTTAGGAAAAAATAAAGATATGGCCACTCTTTGGTGAATAATAAAGAAGGTGCTACAACCATTGGCTTAGAGGTCGATAAACTCCCCTCTGTTGATCTGGCAGGTTTGAGGCTCAGAGGGACTTGAAGACGACAGGTCTGCCCCCTTGCCAAGTCCAGCTCCCCTTTTTCTGGGGGTGTGACCTCCATTCTTCCAGCCACCCAGGATTGCAGCCTGAGGGCCACCATTCGTCTCTTCCTTTCTTTCATCCATCCTCCACATGTTGTGGCTCTGCCTCCGCAGTATTCCATCTCTCCATTCCCACAGCTGCCACCTCATCCTGCCCCATTACAGCAGCCTCCTCTTTGGTCTCGCTGCCCCTCCCCTCTGATCCACTGTGCACATAGCTGTTAAATTGATGATCCTGAGCCACAGCTCTGCCTGTGGTGAGGCCTTGCTGCAGAAGGTTGGGTGCCCATCTTGTGCCCCTGAGACATATTATAAGCTTCTCCTTAGGCTTTCACGCCCTCCTCAGTCTGAATTCAGCCTGCCTTTCCAAGCTTTCCATCCTACTTAACTCTTAATGGGCGGCTTGTGCAGGGGATAGAACATAGGGCGAGTCAGGAAGCCCTGAGTTCTGACCCCACCCCCAACACTTACCAGCGAGGTGACCCTGGGTAAGCCCCTTAACTTCTCTTTGCCTCTATTTTCTGTAAAATGGGGAGAATAGTAGCACCCCTCTTCCAAGGTGGTCACAAGTAGGAAATGAGGTCATATTTTAATGTGTTTTGCCCTCTTCCGAGCTCTGTGTAAATACTGGCTATCACCACCTGTCCTTATTCTCCCACTCTACATTCCATGAAAACTGGCCTTCTGGTGGTTCTTTCTCCTACCTCCATACTTTGCCACAAGCTGTGTCTATGTGCCAGGTGTGCCTGCTGTTCTCAATCCAGCTCGAAGAATCCTTAGCTTCCCTCAGAGTGCAGTGAAAGTGCTGCCTCCTTTGGGAGCCCTCTAGGGTCTCCTTGTTGGTAGTGCCCTCCTACAGAAGTGCCATCACCTCGATAAAACAAATCTTTCCTCAGGACCTCACACAGTGCCCACCACGTAATAGGCACTTAACAAATACTTTTTAATTAAATTCAAAGTTTAAAAAACAGTCCAGACTTTCCTTCTAAATTTTTTTTTCAGTTTAAATTAAAAAAAAATTTTTTAAAACAAATAAATAAAACTGTTGGTTTATCCAAATTAGACAACTCTCTCTGTGCCCACCAACCATTCCATGTCCTCTCCTTCCTCCATATCTTTGCTCAGACAGTGCCCAACACCTGGAATGCCCTCTCCTCCCCTCCTCCCTCCCCTTATTGAATTTCACCCTGTCCTTAAAGCCCAGCCCTTGTGCTCCCTCCCCCAGGCAGCTTTCCTTCATGTCTCCAGTACTGAAGATGTGCTCCCTCTTCCTCCAGGCTTCATGGAGCTTTTTGTTTTCTAATTCTAATGGAAGTTTTAATCATGTAACGTAATAGCGTATCTGTCTGTGTTGTTGTCTAATTTTCCTGCTAGTGAGCTCAGTGAGAGCAGGGACCCTGACTTGCTTTCCCTAAGCATTCAGTAGATGCTTAATAAAGAAGGCTTGTTTGGGGGTGGGGGTGTTTGCAGCTGTGTTAACTTGTTCCTATCATGGTACAAAGAACGTAGTCCTTAAGTCAGATGACCTGGGTTCAAGCCCAAACTTTGCCCTGTGGGACCACGGACAACTCATTTCTTGCCACTTCCTGCTGACCCCGAGTTTCTTCATCTGTAGAATGGGGCTGACTCAGCCTGTCTGTGGCTTGGCACTGTTGTGAAAATCAGAGGAGACAATCGGTGTGCTCCATGAAAAGCCCTGGGCACAGAATGCGTGTTTCTAATATATGTCTGTCTCCCTGGAGTGGACAGGATGGCCAAGCTCAGACACAAGAAGACCTGGGTTCGAATGCCACCTTTGACATATATCAGCAGCGTGACCTTGGGCAAGTCCCTTCCCCCTCCTCGGTTGCAGTCAGCAACCTGGGAATCATTTTTCCTCGTTGGTGGACCAGTGCTAGGGAAGTCATCCATGCCCCACATCAAACGTTAGGGGTGATTTGATTTTAAAGCAGCAGTGCCATAGAAGATGTGTGCTGACTCTGGGTTCAAATCCCAGATCTGATACCTCTGACCTGGGCAACATAAGTCTCTTAAATCCCAGGGCCTCTATTTCTTATCTATAAAAAAACTGGGGGGCTGGAATAGGGACATTCTTTTCTATCTTCTGAAAATTCTTCCAGCTTGAGATCTATAAGCCTCCTTTTATAATTTTTCTAGCTTTATTCTGAGCCACCAAAAAGAGTCAGGAAAAAAATTAAAATATGGATCTACAAATCCCCAAATGCTAAATGTATTTGTAATTTATTAAAATATATATAAATATATGTGTATATATGTAAATACATAATATACAAAATATATGTAACAGTATATAAAATTGCCCTATAATATTAATATATAAGTATATTTGTGTGTGCATACTTAAATAAAACTCTACTGTTTGCTTCTGTGTCCTTTCTCTAATATATTTCTTATTTATATCTGAAAAGATTGCTTTTTTTCCTTCTGTGTACTTTTTTCTGAATTCTGTTGCTCTTTGTATTGGATTTTTTGTCTGTAATTGCACCATGACATGCTGCCTTTATGTGGTTCAGCATTACTGTTAAATGACCACCTCAGAATTCATGAAATCTGGTTGTGGTGTGGAAATTAAGATTGCATTAAGTCCTTGTTCACGAAACTTTCCTTCATGTCCTCAAGACTGGTAACATTCTCCCTCTTCCTCATGTAGCTCTGTTTTTTTAGCTCTTTGTTTAGCTCTTTGTTGCTCCTTTAAAAAAAGCGAGGCCCTGAGATTGAGAGGGAGGGGAAGAGAGGGCCTCCTTCTGCAGGTAGCTTGCCTTACTTTAGGCTTGTTCATCATGTGCTTTTCTCTTCCTTCTCCGGCTCTTAGGGCATCCTCCCTAGGAAGTGGAATGCAGATGCCACGCACCTGAGCTGCCCCAAGCCCCAGGCTTTTGCCTTCCCCATCCCAGCTCTACAGTGGACCTCTCTGCAGGAGATGTGGATCCCGAGCTTTGAGCAGTCCAAGAAGGAAGCCCGAGCCCTGCGGCAGTTGGTGGAAAGGAATCAGAATTTCACTGCTCAAGAGTTTTGGACTCTGGTGTTCAAAGACTGACTTCAGAAAGGCCTTAGGATTGTCAATGTAGAGCTACTGCCCAGACATGAGCCCCAGAATTGATGGTGTTTGCCTCATGGGTGTGGGATGCTCCTCTCTAGGTTGCCTTAATAACACTGTTAAGTCAATAATGACAAGAAAGCTGTGTGTTGACTTATCCTCTAGGATAGGAATTAATTGGTGCAGTACTCACAATGAGCCCTATCGAATAATTCCCATGAAGTCCTCTTAGAGGTTACCCTTATATTTTTATATTTAAAAACTATTTCTTGTAGGCACTAATTTTACCCACTTTAAATGGCTAGATTAAAATTCCTGCTGCCTTTATATTAGATCCATGTCAGTGGGCAGTGCCCAGTTCAGTGCCTGGGGCAGATGGCAGGTGGAAATGTTTTGCATATTCTGTGTTAGTTGTTCTTGCCCTCAGAAGGACCATTTCATGGACGCTGGGGAGATGTCTTTTTGTAAGTCAGGCATGACAGACAAAGGCATGAGAGCGTGGTCCTGGGAAGTCCCTGCTCTGGTGTCCGGGGAGCTGTGCAAAGTCTGCTCACGATCTGTCTTCAAGAAACCTTCAAGTTCTGTGTAAATGGGAGGGATTTGTATCACTGGCTCCATTGAAAACCCAAGTGTCTGCACAAGCTGGCATGACAGAGGGAGCACTGGACCTGGAATCAGGAAATCCTATGTTCAAATCCTGCTTCTAAAACTAGCTCCAGACCTTTAGCAGCCTCTCTAAGCTTCTAAAATTGGAGATAATAATGCCTATCTCATAGGGTTGTTGTGAAGGTCAGATAATCTTGTGTATGTTAGCTTTAAAATGTTACAAGAATGTTTGCTATTATTAGACTCTGTCTCGTTCCCCAAAAAGCATCCATGTGCTCTTGGTAAAGCTGAAAGATTGTGCCTTCTGGGTTTCCTGGCCCCAGAACATCCAAGGATTTACAGCCGAGAGAGACATGGAGGCCACCGACTCCCTGGAGGAGGGGACAACGGATCGGGAGTTAGCTTGGGTCCTGGCTTTGTCGTTCAGTGCTTCTGTGGTCTTGGACAAGTCCCCTTTCCTCTCAGGGAGACGCCAGTCTTGGTTTCCTTCTCTTTAAAATGATGGGTTTGGACAACGTGACCTCTGAGTCCCTTCCACATCTGAATCCATGATCCTTCAAGACCCAGAGTGGGATAGGGTGAGCATGTCACTGGCCAAAGGAGTCCCTTGCCCTTGGCTCACCCCAGCATCCCCACCAAGATCCGTACCCAGATCCTTCAGCCCCAGTGCCACTGGTGCTTTCCACAGCATGACTTTCCCGTAGCTAGACATGGGTTAGTGGGAAAGCTTAGACTAGAATCCATCTCCTGCCTTAATCCATGGTTCTCTCTATGTCTTCATTTGCCCACCTTAGGAAGCCAGAAAGAAAAAGAAAAACAATCTCTGTTCACAAGAGCCTGACGTTCTGAGGGGGGTGGGGGTGGGGGACACAAAAAGTACATTTTAGAAAACACAAAATACTTAGCAAGCGAATGGTCATAACTACTAACTATAAGGCATTTGGTGGGGGAAGGCTCTAGCACATGGGGGATCAGGAGGAGCTTCATGTAGAAGATGATGCTTGAGATACATCTTGAAGGAAGATCATGAAAGGAAGGAGGTAGTGCATTCCAGGCAGGGGGCACAGCCAGCACAAATGCATGGAGATGGTAGATGAAACAGCACATGAGAGGAAGAGAGAAGGCTGCCTCATAGGGAGAGTAATTTCCAGTGAAGCTGGAAAGGGCCAGGTAGAAGTCTTCAAAAGTTAAGCAGGAGTTTTGTATTCTAGCGTAGAGGCCACTGGAATATTTGATCAAGTGAGGCCATCACATGGTCAAGATCTGCATATAAAGAAAATTTCCCTCTCTCAGAAAAGGCTTGGACAGGTATGGCTTTGGACTCAGCTGAAAAAGCATTCTCCTCTTCTCTTCCTTCATCACACATGAGGAGCTGACCATTAGCCCTTCCTTGTTACATATGAGAATGGAGCTTAAGAGATGAGTTTCTTTAGGAGGGAAAAGCACCTGGATGAGGTCCTGTACACAGCTCTGCCCTTTACTAGGCATGGGATCACAGACAAGATTCTGCCCTCTTCTGGACTGCAATTTCTTCAACTCGTAATAAAACTGTTGGCCAAGAGGATTTTCAAGGTGGTTTCCAGGTCTACAATTTCTTTTACAACATTGATAGCTAATGATTAGGTAGCACTTTAAGGTTTGTGAAGTTCCCCACATCTGTGAAGTTTGAAAACCTGGCTGAATAAATTCCTAGTTCTGAATGTCAAATATGATCGGTTTCAAAGAGGCATCATGGAATAGCAGGCAGAGGGCTGGGTGTGGCATCGAGAGACCTGAATTTTTTAGCTATTGACTGTGGTACACCCTTGCCCATGCTAAGCCTTAGTTACTTGATCTGTAAGATGGGGTTTGGTAATAGAGTAGTGGCAATCTCCTCCATAGACTTGTGGGCAGTGCCCTTTGTAAGTCACAGAATGCTGTAAATGTTGGAATTGTGGAGGGATGTCGTTTTATAGCTCTTATAAAGGGATATTTACTAATAGGGCATGAGCAGAAGTAGAAACATTCCCTCCTTGCCAACATCTGGGGGCACACTCCTGTATGCCACTTCACTTCCTGAAGATAATGGGATCAGACTTAAATGCCACAAAGTAGCCCCACTCCTCCCCTCACCAAGTTCACTTCTGAGTGCAGCATGGACAAAGAAGAGGGTTCATCCCTTATCAGACTTGTCATCTTTGCTCCAGGGGTCAATCCATCACTGATGCGGGTCCTGGTGACTCATCCAGCCTGTGCTGGTGGATGCAGACCCTGGCGTGGACTCCAGAGTTCCAGGACCTCTGGTGGCTTTTGTAGTTCGCAAGGTCTTCTATCATCGCCCATCCAGTTTTCAGTATTCCCTCCAGCTGAGGCAGGAAAGAATAAGAAGCATCAGGAAGGCCATTGTTTGGGGCTTTCTGTTGACCTGGGTCGGGAGAGGAGGCCGCTGGTGTTGCCACTGCCTCTCAGCAGTAGCAGGATCAGACACTCCTAGCTTCTTGCCAGCACACGGTGAGGAAGAACCCAAGGTCCTGGAGGCCAAAGAAGCTCATCTCTTAGCTGGATACCAGTGAAGTAAAAAAGGTGTTGGCCTTTTGTGTGCAGCTCAGGAAGCAGAGTCTTCCTTGGAGGGCAGCCAAAAGTTGCCAGTAGGGTGTACAGATATAATGTATGCCAAGTTCTCTTCATACCCAGCACTAGGGAGCATACCCAGCAATGTGGTTGGGGCTGTGCCAGTCCAGGCTGCTCTACTGTGTGCCTCTAGTTACATATTATTGAGGGAGACAAGTTCTTCATCCTGCCACCCCAAACCTCACTAGGGTGTCTGGAGGGCTCTAGGTGGGGCAAAGCAGGACTTCCCTCCCCCTTTACCATCTCAAAGTCCATCCCCCATTCCTCATCCTTCCCCTTTTACCTTTCCTGACATGGTTCATCCATCCCTACCCCTTATGGAGGAAACCCAAGGATCCCTTTCCACTCTTAACTCCATCCCCATCTTTCTTTACCAGTGTTGGTGGGGCAGACATCTTGATGCATCCCCAAGGATTCCTGGGCCTTGTAGCTACAACTTTCTCTCTATGTTATCTTCTCCAATTAGAATGTGAGCTCCTTGAGGGCAAGGATTGTCTCTTTTCTGTCTTCAGCACTTGGCATGGTTTACCTTACCTAAGTGCTTAATAAATGTTTTTTCATTCATTCACCTTTCAACTGACTTTTGAGCCGTTATTTAAAAACTTAAATGCCACCTTTGCCCATGCTCCTTTACAAACAGGTTTCATAAATCTATTGCCCACATTGAAGAAATTAACACTACCCAGTCCTTCCCGCCCTGCTTTGCTCTATCTTCAGGTTCTTC
Source organism: Phalanger gymnotis (assembly GCA_028646595.1). Classification (NCBI taxonomy): domain Eukaryota; kingdom Metazoa; phylum Chordata; class Mammalia; order Diprotodontia; family Phalangeridae; genus Phalanger; species Phalanger gymnotis. The sequence continues at coordinate 357,093,712 of CM053623.1, forward strand.
ACTAAGTTCGTTATGAGAAATTAAGGGCAAATTCTCCTGAAAGAGCTGATCCACATTTTCATTGAGGAAGAGGAAGAGCCTAGCAGAAGTGCGATGGCAAAATAGCCCCTTCCCTTGCTTGGTCAAAGTTCTGGGAATGAGGTTAACTTGAATCAGAGGTGGAATGTGCTAGAACACCAGGATGGCGCAGTGGAGAGAACTGTAGATTAAGCATCAGAAGACAGATTCAAATCCTAGCCCTACCACTGACTAGTGTGACCTTGGGCTCATCTCTGGGCTTTAGGTTCCTTATGAGCAAAATGATGAGTTTGGGATAAATCATTTCTAAGGACCTTTTAAGCTATAAATCTGATTCTATTAATTCCTCTCCATGCAAAGAGGATTAGGATTTTCCTGATGCTCAGGACCTGTATGTCTCTGCTTGCTTGTGATTTCTTCCTCCTCTTTAGTTGAAGGAAAGACAAGTGGATATTACGTTAGACTTTCCTTTCTTGGAATCATGCCTTTACTCTTAAGTGACTGACCAACTCATTTAAGCTTCCTTGGTCTGTAAAATGGCATTAGATGATCTTGAAGGATCTCTCCTGAGCTAAAATTTATGAGCCTATCATCCAGTGACCACTTCTCAATAATGAGATTTTTAATCTTCATTATCCTTGGGAGGCTTTATTTTACCCTGGAAGGAGCCATTGGTCCTGCCATGTGGGAAGAAGGATATACCCAGACAAGCCGCCTGGTTATCAGCCTGACCTGTAGCACGCTGGGAGATAGATACACATGAATGGTATGCTACATGGCTCCTGGAAGACTGGGCCTATGGCTGTCAAGGACACTGTACTGTCCCAAGGACCAATCCCCAAAGATGCCATCATCCTCAGGTGAGAGTCAGTTTGGCAGAGCATCCTTCAGAAAAGCTAGGGCAAAACACTTCAATGCCAGTTGAAGTCTCAGTTTTTTATTTAGGTCATGATTTTCTGAGCTTTTCAAATGAAGAACTCTTGGCAAATATATGATCTTGCATTCACAAGTTGTAGAAATGCAAGAGACTTCAGAGTTCACTTAGTCCAACCCCCTTATTTTTGAGCAGAGGATAGTGGCCCAGAGATGTGAGATTTGCCTCACGTCGAATAGCAAGTAACTGAGCTAGGGTTCAAATAATCCTTACTTCCAAGCAAGAATGAGCTTAGGGAGGAAAGAGCCCAATCCCTCCATTTTACAGATGAGAAAATGGAGTCCCCAAAAGGGGAATGACCATTTGTCAGAGATGTTGCAGAGGAGATTCAGAGGTAATTCGAGGTGGGAGAATGTGGGAGGGGAAGGAAAGGCAGGGATGTCTCCTCAATGTCCACTTAACATTTTCCCCAGGCGTAAGGGGAGACTGGAGCCAAACATTCATTCTCTGCTAAGCCAGTCAATAAATGTTTATCAGGTGCTTACTGTGTGCCAGGAAACATGCACTATGGCTACCAGGAGAGGCAAAAGTCCCTTCTTTCAAGGAGCACACAGTCTACTGGGGGAGACAATGTGCAACAGCTCTATACAAACAAGATATTTACCAAGATGATCCACAGAGGGAAGCCACAGGAGTTAAGGGGCATCAGGAAAGGAGGAATTTTACCTGGGACTTGAAGGAAGCCAGGAGGTAGAGATGAGAGAGAGCATTCCAGGCACGGTATATTGTGTTATGCCCTGGAATAAACACAATCCCACTTTCATAAGCTTGTTATGTGGTCATGAAGGGCACCTGATATGTCCCTGTTATGCCCCATAGTGGCCAATTTGCAGTTTAAGACACTTCCTAGCAAACTTTCAATGTAGCTAGAGAATTTATTATTTTTTGCAGGTGCTTTGAAAACTAATTGGGTTTTTTCCCACTCTCAAATAATTTTTAAAAAATAATCTTATTTTTTCCCAATTAAATGGAAAAACAAATTTTGACATTTGTTTTTTAAAATTTTGAGTTCCAAATTCTCTCTTCCTCCCTTTTTTCCCCTAGACAATAAGCAATTTTATATAGGTTATACATGTGCAATCATGAAAAATATATTTCCATATTAGTCATATTGTGAAAGAAAACACATACCAAAAAAAAGTAAAGATGACTGTAGTCTTAGAAGGTATTTAAAAAGGTGTAGCCTTTACATGAAGGGATATGATAGGTTCAAGTCTGAAGGTAATAAAATGAAATTCACCCATCCTCATTTTGCTCATCTATCTTCATGTTTAGCTATGAAAAGAAAGTTAACAGTGTAGTAAAAGATGCACAAAAAATACTGAAGAAAATAATTCCTTAAAAATTAGAATTGGTTAATTGGATGCCAATACTCTATGGGCTATTAAGGAACAATAAAACAAGAAGAAAAGAAAGAAGAAAATGTGAAATATTTCATCTGAAAAACAATTGAACTGGAAAATAGATCGAAGAGAGGTAGCTTAAGAATTATTTGACTACCTGAAAGCCATGATGTAAAAAAAAAGAGCCTAGACAGCGTACTTAAAGAAATTATAAAGGAAAATTGCCCAGATATCTTAGAATCAGAGTCGAAGTAGAAATTTAAAGAATCCATCAGCCACCTCCTGAAAGAAATCCCAAAATGAAAGCTCCCAGGAATGTTGTAGCCAAAATCTAAAACTCCAAGGTGAAGGAGAAAATACTGAAAATAGCCCCCCAAAATAGTTCAAATACTGTGGAGCCACAGTCAGGATCACATAAAATTTAGCAACTACCACTATAAAGGAGCAGAGGGCTTGCGATATGAGTCTGAATAGCAAAGGGGCTAGGATTACAACCAAGAGTAATCTACCCAGGAAAACTAAATATAATCCTACAAGGGAAAAATGGATATTTAATGAAATAAAAGACTGTCAAAAATTCCTGATGAAAAGAACAGAGCTGATAGAAATTTTGACGTTCAGACACAAAACTTAAGCATAAAAGATAAGCATGAGTGAGGAATCATAAGGGACTTGCCAACGTAAAACTTTTTACATTTGTGTATAGGAAGATGATCTAAGAATTTTATCATCATTAGGGCACTTAGATAGAGTCTGCTTAGACAGAGGATGTGGATTTGAATTGAATGTGTTAGAATGATGTCTAAAGAAGAATTAAAGGGTAGGAAAGAGGGATACCCTGGGAGAAGGGGGAAGGGAGAACAAGAATGGGAAAAATTATCTCACATAAAAGAGTGTGAGAGGAACAGTTTTTACAGTGGAGGGAAAATAGAGGGGGTGGGGAGCAGGCAATGCTTGAACTTCATTCTCAACTGAACTAGTTCAAGAAGGGAAGAAGACATATGCACACACCATTGGGTATAGAAATTCATCCTAGCCAACAGAGAAATAGGAGAGGAAGGGGTTAAGTGAAGGGGGGTGTTACAAAGAGTGCAAATTGAAGGAGGAAAGAGTGAAGCAAAACAGACTTAGAAGATAGGAGAGAGAGAGAGAGAGAGAGAGAGAGAGAGAGAGAGAGAGAGAGAGAGAGAGAGAGAGAGAGAACTAGAAGAAAACAGGGTGGAGGGAAATAACAGAGTTAGCAGTCATAACTGTGAATGTGAATGGGATGAACTCACCCATAAAACAGAAGCAGATAACAAAATAGATTAGAAAGTAGAATACAACAATATATTGGTTACAGGAGACACATTTAAAACATAAAGAAACAAACAGTTAAAATAAGAAGCTGGAACACTATCTATTGTACTTTGGATGAAGTTTTAAAAAAGAGACAGGTATAGCAATCACGATCTCAGATAAAGCAAAAGCAAAAATCAATCTAATTAAAAGAAACAATCAGGGAAACTTTTGCTACAAGATACCATAGACAGTGCAGTAGTATAAATACTGACCATATAGTCACCAAATGGCACAGCATCCAAATTCCTGAAGTTAAGTGACTTACAGGAGGTTTCCCCTTTTCCAGCAGTGTAGGGGCTCAATAGCAGAGAGAAGAGATTTTTCTATTTTGATATTTTGGGAACTTACTCTAGACCTTGCTTTGAGTTCTCAATTGAAGTCAGGGCCAGCACCCAATGGACCAACCACTTGAGAATATGGCCTGGTCTAAAAGTTGGGTCAGCACCCTCTGGTGAGCAATGGTGATTATGCAGCTTTTTAGAAAGGCAGTACATGATCATGGAATGCTCCCTGAGAAAGCCACTTGACCAGTGGCCTCAGGTGACCAAATTATAATGATGCTCACTTCTCAAAATAAAAGAAGATAAAATTACTTATGCCCTGCTGAAAATTATGAAATAAATCACTCCTCATCTTTAATTTATATTCACTCCATATGTTATCTCACCCCAGTAATATACTTGATTGTATAGATGTTGCTGTGGATAGAGTTTCAGACCTAGAGTCAGAAAGACTCCTTTTCCTGAGTTCAAATCTGGCCTCAGACACTTACTAGCTGTGTGACCCTGGGCAAGTCACTTAACCTTATTTGCTTCAGTTCCTCATCTGTAAAATGAGTTGGAGAAGAAAATGGCAAACCACTCCAATATCTCTGCCAAGAAAATCCTAAATGGGGTCATGAAGACTGAAATGACTGAACAACAACATAACTTCATATATCTCTGTATATTTATGTGTGCTCCAGCCATATCTCACAATCTCTGGCTGAGCCCCTAAGATTCATATACCTCCGACTGATTTTCAGGCTAAGTAGCACAGTCTTTGCCTGGGTCCCAGTCTCTTGGAGCTTCCTAGGGCTCCAGTATCACTGTGTCATTCTACACAGCCTTCCTACATCCGATATTGGCACATTATTTGGTATTTTTCCTCATCCAGCTGATTGAAAAGTATCTGTTAACCAAAAGTACAGTAACATTGATGACAGCAGCAGTGTGCTTCCTGTGGTCCAGGATGGCCAAAGTGCCTCTTCTAACCCTGAAACAAGTTTACCCAAACTTTGGTGGTTTCTGACCTCATGACTTTCATGAATCTATTTAGAATGGCATCATGCTGTTGGGGGATTGCAGTGGTGAGGGACAGGGGGCACGAAGTCTCTGGGTCCCATTCTGTGGAATACAGTCTAACCAGGCTCTCTGAATCAAACTCCCATCTGCAAACCTGATGAAAGATCCCTCGATCATAAACAAAAACACGCAACTGAGACCAGAACCATAGAAGAGGAATACGCCTTCCCATGATCTGGTTGTTACTTACAAAATTGTCCAAGCACTTGCTTCACAATCCCCTCCACTCCTCCTAGAGCCACAGGGCTATCTTTCATCAAGTCAAATGGATAACACCATTGGCTGCCCTCCACTTGTCGAATCTTTTGCAGACAACATAGAGACTGGCCATAGATGGGGGGGGACTAGGGGATGGGGGGGGGACGGGACGAATCTTGCCCGCTGCAGCCATTCAGATAAGTGGCAAAGTCTTCTGGCCCAGGATGGAGCCTCACCACATCACTAAGAAAAGAGTGAGAAAGCTGACCCAGGTCCATTGTGGCTGGTGCTCTCACCCCAGGAACCAACTGTCCAAGACCCACCACCACAGCTAGCTTCAGCAAATTCTTCCCCTCAACCCCCCTACCCCCACCCCCAGAGAGGTTCAATGTCGGCTCTTTGTGGGAGGTCCAGCCATGTATCACGCACCCTTTAAGGTGTCTTCTCATCTGTTACCTTTTGGACACTACAGCCTTTTGAAAAAGCTGGGCATGATCTTTAAATAGCTTCAGAAAAAAAAAAATCACTTGACTGCTGTGGTCTGAAGTGGTGCCACCTTGTGACCAAATTATGTACTACATTTCCTATCTGGTCAACTGAAGCATCTAGAAATAAAGTGATAGCCTGCTTTTCAGTAGGCTGGAGGAAGTAGCGTTGTGAGCCAGGTGTGGATTCCTAGTGTTTCTGCAACCTCACCAAGGGCTCACCTAGCCCACAACACCTGCCATACTTCCAGTGTAGGAATCTTTCTGAGGCTTAACATGGCCAAAAGAGTCACAACAACATTGAAATTAAAAAAAAAAAAACTTGACAGACACCAACAAACATGATTGTTTCTGTATGAAGAAAAGAAAAAAAAAGGTGTATATAAACTATGAAAACCATGAAAACTTAAATTCGGCTTGAGTTTTTTAAAAGTATGTAATAAATTGATCATGCAGTTAATGTTTCCTCCTTACCACGATTTTCAAAATGAGTATCTTCTCCTTGCAGAGATTTCTGAACTTCATGCACTCATGAGCCCACCTTACCACTTCGTTCCCTCCTACCTTTGGGTCATTTACCTCCAGGTAAAAGTTTTCTCCTCCACATATAAGCCCCAATGGACAGCCATAGGGAACACATTACTATGCACTGGACCAATACTTTTGCTATGATACAATATATTGTCAACATAATTAGCCTTGAAGTTGAAGTCATGTTATAGCCACACTGTTCACTTGTCAATACCAAGGACTATGTCTTGGAGGTTTTAATTCTTTCATCTCCCTAAGCTTCCCTATGGCTCCCACTGTTCTGATTGGTTACTCCTTCTGCCGGCCCACTATTTCAGGCAAGCCCCAACCATGGGGCACTTTTCTATCTACTCCCTGAAGCCATGTTCTTGACAGCTGCTTTGCTGTGTAGACTGGAGACCATAACCTGGAGGTTGTAACTCTGGAGACAGCGTGGTATGGTGGGAAGAGGACCAATTCTAGAGTTAGAGGGCCTGGGTTCAAATCCTGCCTCAGGCATACTCCACTGTAAGATGAGTAGTTTGGATTAGATAGCCTTGGAGGTCCTTTCTTTTTATTTTGCCTCCCAGTCAATCAACAAGAACTTATTAGGTCTCTACTATGTTCCAGGCACCTTGGTGGGTATTTGGGATACAACACCCAAAGTGAAAGTCTCTGCTTTCCAAGAGGTCACATTCTAATTGGAGAAACAACATGCATATAGGTATAACACTGTTACCCTCCACTCTCTCAAAGCCAGGTATGTTACGATTCACCCCTCCCCCAGGGTTCTCCAGCTCCTTTAAGGGGAATTGGAAGGTGTTTGGGTTCTTTGCCACTGGCTCCAGACCCTCCCAATGATGTTATCCCAAGAAGGGGCCATCCCCTGCATCTCAGTTCCATTTAACCACTAAAAGTCAGGTTAACTTTTGCAAAGAAATGTTTATTACTACCTGTGTAACTTTGGTCAAATCGTTCAGTCTCCCTGGGCCTGAGGTTTCTCATCCCTAACATGGTAGAATTGGACTATATGGCCTCTGAAGGCCTGGCTGCCTCCAGATCTAGCATCCTATGAAGAGGAGTAGTTGGGGGGAATTGTAGATAAAGAATTAACAGCTAGAATGATGGATGGGTCCCTAAGTTCAGGAACTCTACACCTAAGGAATTCTGACAAGCTCTTCAAGCACCCTCATCTTACATGTGATTCAACTAATGAAAGGTGCCTGAGGTCTTCCATTCTAACCCTTTGTCTTCCTGGAAAAACAAAAACAAAAAAAAAAACCCCAGAGTCATTCTTGACCACTGGGACCAATCAGGACCAGCCTGCAGCGCTAGTTCCAGGTGCTGACTAGATGACAGACATTGGGCAGAAGAAGATGAGCATGTGCATCCTTGTATCTTTCATGTGTATGTTATCAGGAAACCTTTTGTTGGGAACAGGGAGCATGGAACAGTGTTTCTGTTCTTTGACATCCTGAGATGGAGTAATTGTGGGGAAAGCTTCAGATGAGGAGTCAGAAGAAATGGGTTTGAGGCCCTCGTCTGCCTCTTCTGAGGCATGAGATCTTAGACAAACCCTTTCTGCCCCTCTGGATCTCATTTTCATTAATTGTAAAATATGAGTATAGACTAGATGATTGATGAGGTTTCTCCCCTCTCAAAATCCTAGGATTCTGTGATTACTTATAAAGTAGAGTCCTGTCCAACTCTCTGTGACCCCATTTGGGGTTTTCTTGGCAAAGATACTAGAGGGGTTTGCCATTTCCTTCCCCAGCTTGTTTTACAGATGAGGAAACTGAGGCAAGCAGGGTTAAGTGCTTGCCCAGAGTCACACAGCTAGGAAGTGTCTGAGGCCAGATTTTAACTCAGAAAGATGTCTTCCTGATTCTAAGCCCAGTGCTCTATCCACTGTACCACCTAACTGCCCTGAGTAGAGGAATATAATGCATTAAACTGGGGACACATAGAATGCTGTAAGGCTAGTGAGCCCAGAAAGTCATGGTTTCCCTGTAGAGGAGAAGGTAGTGCTGTACGTCAGGTAGGACCTCTTCCTTAGGGGACTATAGTTACTTTCTGGAACAAGTCCAGGCATAGGATCCTAGAATAATTCTTTCTCCTCCTCCTCTGCTTACTACTGCTACTATTACTGCTACTACTACTACCACCACCACCACTACTACCACTACTACTACTGCTGCCACTGCTACTACTACTACTGCTACCGTATGCTGCTACTGATCTAGTGCCATCTTAATAACAACAGCAGCAACAACAAATACATTGCCCTTACTATGTGCCAGGC
>CM053623.1:357102285-357133675 GCA_028646595.1 Phalanger gymnotis
TTTTAGATCTGAAACATAACTGTTTACTTGGCAATCAGGCAAAATAAATAGCACCACAAGGATTCTTATATTAATTTATGAAAATGTGTAAGTAACAAATACATCACGAGCCACACAAAATCAGGCTCACCCTCTCCCACCAACAGTATACAGTTTCTGGTGGGGCTAGGGAGCACACACTTAGAGAAACCTGCTAAGGAGGAACATGAGCGAGGAAAGCCTACATTCTTGCCGCTCTAGAATTGTAAACTTTGATATCCACCTTCTGCCTCAGAAACTGTCCATAAAAGTTCCTTGATCAATGAAACTTCTGCCTTACATACTTTAAATGCTGGGCACAGTATCTCAGCTGAATTAGTTGATCCCTGATTGACTTTTTTGATTCCTTATTTCCAAACTGTTCCTCTCTTCATCTAGACTTACTCCTCAATAGCAACAAGCATACGTGATGAACTTCTGGAATCTGTCCTTTCACTTTTCTCTTTGGGGATCAAACTCTGAATCCTTTCTGCAAATGACCCTATATCGCATTTCCCTCTACTACCTATAATCAGGTAAATTACATTTGTCCCATAATCATACAAAAGTTCTGAGCGCGTGTCTCCATCTTTCTATAGCCTGCCACAATTCAAAACTCAGCAACAAATTGTCTCAGAAATCTGAGCCAGAGAGTGAGTGCTTCAGTAACTGTTTCTCAGAGCTACTTTTCTTCTTAGACATTTGAGGAAATCGAACTTAACTCGGCAATAAACTTTAAAGAGACATTACAGAATGTTGCAGTGTGATCCTAGCATGGTAGATTTGCGATTAGGAAGGAACCTGGGAGGTCACTGAGCACAGTCCCCTCATTTTAGTGTAGGCTTCATCATAGAGCCCTGGATTTATATTCTATGAAGACCTCATTTTGAATCTTGCAGATACTTACAACTGTGACCTGGGAAAGTCACTTAATCTCTGCCAGCCTCAGTCTCCTCATCTGTAAAATGAGGATAAAGAACACCAACCTCGCAGGGTTATTGTGAGACTGGAAGGAGAAAACATATTTAAAGAGCTTTGCAAATCTTAAAACCTGTATAAATGCTAGTTGCTATTATTTTACAGATGAGGAAACTGAGGCACATACTTGTCCAGGATTAGAACGTTAATAAGTGTCTGAGGTCATGTTTTAATTCATTTCTCCCTGACTCCAAATTTAGCATATGATACTGTCATCCTTCCCTGAAGTGGGATGTCATAGGTGTCCAGACACCTAGATTCTCAGCTCTGCCATTAACTAGATATGGGAACTTGACCAAGTCCATCCAGTTTTCAGCCAGTCTTCCCACCTATAAAATGAAGAGCTTGGTTCCACAAAGTAATTTTCATCTGGAACACCCTATGACTGTATGAATTCAGGGAAAATGTTATAGCAGCATTCTGGTGCCCTCCATGTGGTATTACTTGATGGAGAGATGAGAGGATGGGAAAAGCTGTTTGCCTATTTGCTCTGGGATCCTTCCAATAAGAGATTTGGGTCTGGTTGGAGTTTCCTCTTCTAGACTCCAGACCTAGTTTTCCCTCCTAGGCCCCCTCCACCAGCCTCATCCCTTTCACCTGGGGCTGAGGGACAGAGATCCTCCTCCTTTTGGAAACAGAGATTTCCAGAGAATAATCAGATTGGTGAAAGGTCTTGAAATCATGCCATCCTAGGGGCAGCTAGGTGGTGCAGTGAGTAAGCACCGGCCCTGGAGTCAGGAGGACCTGAGTTCAAATGTGACCTCAGACACTTGACACATGCACTAGCTGTGTGACCTTGAGCAAGTCACTTAACCCCAATTGCCCTGCCAAAAAGCAAAAAAAAAAAAAAAGAAAATCATGTCATCATATGTGTATCTGTATATATCATATAAATTTTGTTGTACTATATGTGTGTATGGAAATGCATTTTAATCAGTATTAATTTCAGAATTTTTAAAAGTATAAGAAAAGTCATTTATAAAAAGCTTAGTGGACAAATTATTTTTTCTACTTTCACTCTAAGAAACATTTGGCACTGTGAAGGACCTAAACTAGAAAGGCTCTCTGATCTGGAGCCACCTTAAAGTCACTTCTTTGGTGGAACCAAAAGCACATTCTACATCAGCCATTAGAACTCTATTTTCAAGGCTCAGGTATATTTCAAATAGTCTTTTGTTTTCAGGTATGCCAGTCCAGGTATTTCCTGAAAGTGAATCTCTAGTCTTATAAGTAAGATACAATCTCTTTTTTTTTTTTAAGTCTCACTTCAGTGACTGAATATGCCTTGGTACTGTTAGCATAGAAGTGGCATCAAGCCAACTACTCATAGAATGCTAGATTTCAAGCTAGAACGGACCTCAGTGGCTTTGTAGTTCATCCCCCTCACTTACAAATGATGAAACAGAGATCTGTCCTCTGGAATCATTGCTGGTCATTGCATTGATACCTGTTTCTAAGTCTTTCAAAGTCATTAATCTTTACAGTATTATTGTAAATTGTCCTGGTTCTGCTTCTTCTTTTTGCATAGGTTCATACAAGTCTTCCCAAGTTCCTCTAAAACTGTCCCCTTCGTCACTTCTTATAGCACAGTAATATTCCATCACATTCACGTGCCATAATTTGTTTCATTTTGTAAACTCAACTGCTATTGTGATCCACCCAAAGGAATTGGAGTAGCATCTAGGCTTGGGCCCATTTATCTCTCCCCCAGAGTTAGTTATACTGTAGTTTATGTTGTAACATCAAGGCAGTGTGAGGCACTGGAGGAAATGCTCATTCAGAAAACCCAGGTTAGTGGCTCAGCTCTGCTGCCCATTAATGCATGGGCATCCTGGACAAATCGTTTCCCTGAGCTTCAACTTCCTCAAATGAAAATGGGAATGATCCTCGACTCCTAGGGTTATCCTCAAGAAAACTTTTTATAAAGCTAATACTGAACTATGAGTTGTTTGTCTAAGTGGCTGGAATATTAGCTTAGTCTCTGTTTTCCTTCTACTCATGAGGATCATTCATTTAGCACTAGAAAGAGACCCTCTCTCTGTGAACAAACAGAAAGACAGGGAGGTTAAATTACTAGACCAGGGTCATGTAGCTTTTAAGTATCTTTAGTGGGATTTGAACTTGGGTCTTCCCATCTCATGCTCAGCCCTCTATCAACTACAACATTCTGCTTCTCAACTACTTTAGAATCTAAATACTAAGAGTCCTACATACAGATGACTCCACACTCTACCACCTTGTACACAGGCCATGCTTAGCAACATGTGTTAACTTGTCTTCCTTGTGCTCTGCCATCTGCCCAAAAGGCATGCATGGGTAGGTGTAATCCAGGGAAGTGCCTCCTGACTTAATATGCAACGAAATCACAGACTGTCTAAAGGGAACTGGGAAGCCAAAAACAGGTGGCAAGAAATCTGTCTCCTCTTTATGGATCAGAAAAAGGACTAGTGGATAGGGCAGTGGGCCAGTGCAGAGGAGCATGGGCAGGTGGAGGAGGGCAAAGGCAGTGGGGAGGGAGGTCTGTGTCTCACCACAACTTGCTCTGATATTTGTATCTCATTCAAATACTTGCTGAACTAAGGTAGAAACACCATTACCATATTTAAGTATGAGTTGGGAAAATCTCCATGGTAAAACGTCTTTCTTCTAGGTTCTTTCTTCTATAGTCTCTGAAGAATGTCAGTCCTATGGGGCAGAATGAGGGCATAGACTGGGGAGTTCCTGTGGTGTTGGATGGCAGTCATGACCAGACAGGTTGAGCTTTATGGGTACAGCCAACTCTGGTTTGGTGTGCTCTTCCCTTTTCCCTTGGTAGGGGACATCGGCTCATTTTGAATGGCACCTTGTGACAGGAATGCAATCTAGATCAGTAATGGATAGATGAGGTACTGGCCTTAGAATCAGGGAGGCCTGGGTTCAAATTAGACCGCAGACATTTACTACCTGTGTGATGCCGGATCAGTCGCATGACCTCTCTGTGCTTTCCTCAATTTTCTCTCTTGAAGGAAAAGGTGTTGACCTCGATGACCTCTAAGGTCCTCTCCTGCTCTGAATCCATGGCCCGATGAATTCCACCAGCTGGCTCTTTTCTGCAGGGCCATGATGATAGTGGTCTAGGTGTTGTTTGTCCTGCATTTTCACAGAGGACCAATGACGTCAGGGCTCATGTCTCGACTTGAGCATGGATTGGATTTAAGTGAGGCAGAGTTGCACAAAGCCATCGGCCTCACTCTGTCTTCCAGAGTCCTCAAAGTCCAGTGGCGAGACAAAAGTCAGGACAGCTGGTTATGGCCTGGGACGCAGCGAACGACCTTGGTATCTTCCATGTCTGACCAACCTCTAAGTACTCCACAGCACTTGCTTCAGCTGCCTTCATGACCTTTGGAACGAGTTGTTCTCATCCACCCATCCTGCTGGGGGATGTCTTCATATGCTTGGGGTAGATGTTCTCTAACTCATCAATGCATTTGTGGCCCGTCAGTTACCCTCAATCTGCTTTAGCCTGCGTGCTAAGATGGTTTACCGGGGCATAGCCGCTGCGCACAGGTGAGAGTTGGGGGCCAGGCGGACACCAAAGGTGGATGAGCAGTCCTGAAGCGCTCGACAAGCCCTCACACCAGAGGCGCTAGTCCTCCTGACACCCGTACACCCTGGTGAATCTAGTACATCTCACCTAGGAGACTCGTGGAGTTACTGCAAGGGATCTTTAGCCAACAGCTTCTTACTGAGTACGAACTGTACAGATGTCATGTTGGAGGTCCGTGAAACTTTGCTGTTAAAGAAAGACCTTCATGCTCTAGGGGTAGGAACCCTAGATAGGCCTGGTCAGAGGACATGGGTGGGAATTCCACTTGTAATGGGAGCTCACATTTGACTATGGAAAATTCACCACCTCTGAACCGGTTTCACATCTGTAAAATGGGAATGATGCTTGGACCGAGTCATAAAGCACTACAGAAATGTGAATACACACCCCCTTCCTTATAGGAAGCTGAAAATAAGGTGCACACCCAAGAGAAAAGTAGGAGCTAATATCTGAATTTAGAAGATTATATTAAAAAACAGATTATATGTGCTGGGACAACTAATAGAAATTTCTTGGCCAGAGATGATTTGGTTCTAAAGTGCAAAGTTACCTAAATATTACCTGCAAGACTGAGTTTTCTCTTACCCTCAAGGTGACTATGTTCATTGGGCAGCTAGGTGGCTCAGTGCATAGCGCACTGGGTCTGGAGGTGAGAAGACCTGAGTTCAAGTCTAGCCTCAGATATTCCATAGCTGTATGAACCTGAGCAAGTCACTTCACCCTGTTTGCCCTGGTTTCCTCATCTGTCAAATGAGCTGGAGAAGGAAATTACAAATCACTCCAGTGTCTCTGCTGAGGAAAGCCCAAATGGGGTCACGGAAAGTCAGACGTGACTGAAAGGCCTGAACAAAGACCATAGCTGTGATACCTTATCTAAAACTAACAGTTCTGCATTTAACTAGAAGCCAGTGTAGACTCAGGCAAACAACATAAAGGTGCTTGTGTATTAAGCGTCGATCTAGATGGATGTGCCCTGGCATGCATGTCCTTCTGGCCAGCTGGGCTCCAGCCCTCTGGGTCCTTAGAGGTGTGATTGCATTCAAGGATCCTGGCTCCACCAGGAAGCCTGACTGTGAGGTAGAAGGGAAGCTTGAGCACCCAAGGCATTGCTGACAATTTGGAAGGGCTCATCTTTGGTTCCAGCTGACAGACGGTACCTCCCTGCCTCCTCTTGGGAGCAAAGTGCCTGACTAAAGGTGTGGAAAGGAATATGCTGCTAGATGTGGCCACTGCCTATTTGCTTGTTTACAGAGTGAGTTTGAACTACATCAAGAAATGACTGATGGGGGCAGCTAGGCGGTGTGGTGAGTAGAGCACTGGCCCTGGAGTCAGGAGGACCTGAGTTCAAATCCGGCCTCAAACACTTGACACACTTCCTAGCTGTGTGAACCTTGGGCAAGTCACTTAACCCCTTAACCCACTTGCCCTGCCTTGACCCCTCCAAAAAAAAAAAAGAAAAGAAATGACTGATGGAAACAACAGAGGTGTGGGAGCTTTGAGGAAACCATATAGTGCTGCATTGGAGCCAGCTTAAGAGCTGGTTGTTAAATTTTCAGTGTAAGCATTTACACTTTGAAAATCAGCAAATGCTGCAAATCAGGGCTTAATTTATTGTTTTGTTGAGTGTCTAAACTGAAGAAAGTGATGGAGACAATGTTAAAAATGGAGATTAAACTTAAAGTGTGTGGGCATACATTTCTGTCCCTTCCCACAAGCTGATTATTAAGCATCTACCAGCATACAAGTGGGTCCATACCTGCTTATGTGTAAGTGTATGCATACATATTTATATATATACACGTATATGGATATATGTGTATATATGTATACATATACACACACACACATATACACACTTACATGCATGTATATAGTTTATAAAACTTCTTTAATTCTATACTTTAACAAAAAAGAATATAAACATCTAATTGTTCTCTAAACAATTTCTGTACCAAATACCAACATGGCTACTTCTTTGGGTCCTCTCTTATCATGTTACTGTTAAGAGTATAAATCGCTCTTTTGGTTCTGCTTTACCTTGTTATGTATCAGTTCATATAATTGTTCCCAGGGTCAGTTTCTTCTTTTGTTCTTTGACCCCAGCTGATTTCTTCGAGGAAAGTTTGCAAGTTGTTTTTTTTTTTTTGGAGGGGGGGAAGGGGAAGTAGATTTCTGGGCACCATTGATGTCCAACATGGTCAGGCATGTAATGAGATCCCAAGTAGGTGGCTCAATCAATTGCATTCCAATTAGGCACAAAATGGTGTCATTTACAAGATATGTTGGCCGCTATCATAGGAAATGTCTAACAGACTTCAAATGGCAAGGGATTCCCTCCCTATAAATGATAAGACCTTCTAGATCATTCCAATGTCCTCAAATAGGAGCACCAGAGCCCTGGCTCTGATCACCAGATTGGCCTAACTATCCAAAATCAGGAAAAAATGACTTGGACTAAGAGTGCTGGTCCAGATGGTGCACTGTAGTTGGCCTGATAACCCGCATGGGCCACCTGTCCATCTAGCTTAGACAGGTGCTGTAGATGGACATCGAGCAGGGCCTAGAATTACATCCGTATGAGGGATTTGGCTCATGCTCCCACTTTCATGTAGTGATTCCAAGCAAGAGTCCTTGGTGAGAAGAAGCTCTTATGTTCCCATTATGAATTCTACCCAGTTAATAAAGTGTCTTCTTAGTACAGCCAAATCAGTCCCACCAATTTAAGAAGGGCTCTAGTTGCTATTCACTTGACCCAAGACTCAATGTGGCATGCTTTCCAGTCCATCGGAGGGCAGCAGATGACTCTCCTGTAGGGAGGGATGTTGGTGGAAGGCCAAACCCTAGCCCACCTGTCTGTGTTGAGCACAAGATGGAGCCCTGGTCCATCTCCCACGGCTCTCCAAATGATGAGCGACTATTGCTGAATGCCGGGATAGATGCGGTCTTTGTTCTGCACAAATTCTGGCAGCTTGAGAGTAACTAAGTGAGCCCCATGGCTGCAACCTTGTCAGCATCACCATCTAGTCATTGACCTTGGTAGGGTAGGGTAGGGTAGAAGGCTAAGTAAACGTGTTGGGGCCCATTCTGAGGGGGAGGTTGGTTTGCAGTCAGAGCCTACGTTTGAAACCAAGTTCAGGGGCAGCTAGGTCACACAGTGGATAGAACGGCAGTACTGCAGTCAGGAGGACCTGAGTTCAAATCTGGCCTCGGACACTTACTACCTGTGTGACCCTGAGCAAGCCACTTAAATCTAATTTCCTCAAAAAAAGAAAAAAGAAACCAAGTTCTATCACTTGTTCTTCAGCTGTTTCAATCATTTCTGACTCTCCATGACCCCATTTGGGGTTTTCTTGGCAAGATACTGGAATGTTTTGCCATTTCCTTCTCCAGATCATTTTACAGATGAGGAAACTGAGGGAAACAGGGGTAAGTGACTTTCCCAGGGTCACATAGCTAATAAGTGTCCAAGGACAGATTTGAGCTCAGGAAGATGAGTCTTCCTGACTTCAGGCCTGTTGCTCTATCCATTACAGCACCACCTAGCTGCCCCACCACATATTACCCATGTGTCCTTCTACAAGTAATTTAATTTCTTTGGGCCTCTGCTCTAAAATGAGATGCAACCAGATGGCCTTGGAGGGACTTTGAAACTGCATACCAAAGTTCCCATGGTAGACACATATTCTAGGAGTCCACTGGTGTAACCATCATGCCAGTCTCTTATGTTGAGCAATAAAACATGAGACTCTGACCTTGTTCCTCTGAAGCAAATGTGAATGATAATGCTCACAGACAGGTGGTAAAGTGGATAGAGTGCTGGGCTTGGAGTCAGGAAAACTCCAACATTTACTAGCTGTGTGACCATGGGCAAGTCACCTCTATCTGACTCAGTTTGTCAGATGTAAAATGGGGTAATAATGGCACCTACCCTGGTTGTTGTGCACATCAAATGAAATACTATCTATAAACCATTTAGCACAGCGCTTGTTATGAAGTACACACATTATAAATTCTTCTTTCCTTCCTTGCTTGTTGAGATCTCAAAATTGGGAATCCAGTGGGTAAAAGTGACCTAGGATATTGGACAGTGATCCAAATGAATGAGAATTTGAACTTTTACCATTAACTAGTTTGTTTCTGCACTGCTTCTAGATCAGTAATTCCAAAGAGAGCTTCCAAGGTGGGATTAATCAATGGGAATTTTATTTAAACACTTACTATTGGAGGATTTAGGATATAAAAAATGTTTAAAAAGAAAGAAATAGTCTTTCTTAAGGAACGTGTATTCTATCAGTGGATATAGCATTTACATTTAAAGGCAAATACAAAGTGTACATAAGGTAATTGGTGAGGAGGAGGAGGCAGCACTGGAATCTGGAAAATTTGGAAAGGTTTCTCATAGAAGCTAGTGCTTGAATCAAATCATGAAGGCAGGGAATAATAGGTAAGAAGACTGGTTAGGTTAGGTTAGGGCCAGGTGGTGATGGGTGTTGAATGCCAAATGGAAATTGTTTTTGATCCTTGAGATAACAGAGACCTGCTGGGAATCTAGACCTGTGTTTTTGGGAACTCACTTTGGCAATAGAGTAGAGAACAATGGATCTGAGTCAGGAGAGAGTTGAAGCAGCAAGACCAATGTCATGATAATCAGGACAGGACTTTTTGCTATTCTTCTCTTTTGGGATGCTAAGGTTATCAAGTGTCTTTAATGAGTCTGACCTTTGTTTGAATGGGGCAGGTAACCTGGGATCTTTTTGTTTTGGAGTGTTTCTCAGCACTAAGGCAATCAGGAGTCATTGATTTGAAACAATGTATATGATATGGTGCTAGTGATGAAGAACTGTCCCAAACCCTAAATGCTAAGTTGGCCCCAGCTCTCAGGGTCCTGAACAGGGCATAAGAGCTCTGAGGTTGGTGTTTTGCCTTTGGGGGTACACTCATAGAAGGAGTGTTGGTGACAAGACTCTGGGCAAGCTGTTGAAACAGCACCCCCCTCCTTTCCTCCACCCCCCCCCGGCTTTGATAATCCAGATGTTGGTGCTTCTCTGGTAACTATGTATTGCTATAGATAGACTGGTTTGTGTTATTCACTCTGTTTATAATGTATGCTTGTAATTTCTGTTTGTATTTGCCCTGAAGTTCAGGGTCTGATCTTTTCCCTCTGAGCTAAGTGAATGATGTATGTATGTTTAATTAAACCGAGATTGTTAACCCCTTAAAGTTGCTTTCCTTAGAAAAGCAGAGCAAAGAACCTGTGTTGGCAGCCCATCTGTGTGCTGTTGTTGTTGGTCTTACACAGCCATAGTAGCTGCTAGCAACATTGTTGTTACAACCAATTGGTAAACTATGGCAATGGTTCAGGCCAGAGATGATGAGGACCTCAACTGAGGTGGAAGCAGGGAGAATGGGAGAGATAGTGAGAGAGGGGGAGCTGAGAGCAGGATATTTGGTGGCTGAGGTTCAAACCATTGCTAACCAAGAGGATGCTCGGGCCCTAGAGAGGAACAGGGAAGTGAGGAAGAAGGGTGGGTTTGTGTGGGACAGATACAGAGTTCTGTTCTGAACATATTGAGTTGGAGATGTCCAGGGTACTGGATGAATAGGACAGGCCATAGAGACCTGACGTTTTTCATCATAGAGACCATTAAACCCATGGGATCTAGGGAGGTCACCAAGAGTGATCCAGACCTAACTGTGTTCTTGGCTGAATCTTAATCTGGTAAGGTGTTTTGGGATAGAAATAACTTTATTTACTATCTCGGATATAGGCAGCCCTGCCACAATTGGAACAAGATGGATCAGGAGTCCATGAGAATATATCAGACAGCTGAATGAATTATGGCGAATGAATTTAATAAAGTACTAATGTGCTGTAAAGAAATTATCAGGGGAATAGTATCAGAGAAATCAAGGAAGATTTGTGTTAAGTGAGCGGAACCAGGAGAATAATTTACACCATAACATTGTAAAGACAACTTTGAACGAACTAACACTGATGTGATGACCAGCCATGGTTCCAGAGGACTTGTTGATAAAACATGATAACTACATCCTGATAGAGAAGTGATGGACACATGGTGCATATTGAGACTTTTTTTACATGGTTAATGCAGGAGTTTGTTTTGTTTGACAGTGAAGAATTGTTACAAAAGTTTTCTTTTTCTTTTATCTTCTTTCTTTCATATGGGATTGGTAGAGGAGAAAAAATAGATTTTTGTTAATTGAAAAGCATAAATTAAAAAAGAAAAGTTGTTCCTCTTGCCCTACGTTGTCACTGAAATCCCTCCCTCTGATTAAGGGACTCAGTTTAACGAAGTGGTTTTTGGGCTGTTGAGAAAATCAAATGCTTGCAGAAATAAAAGTACCTGGTACTTTCAAGAGGAAGAAGACAGAGATCCTGTGACACCTTTGAAAGTGGCATTAGATTAGCTTTTGGTCCATGTCACTTATAGACACCTATGCAATGGAGGGCATTCCTCTGAAATAGCACAAAGCAGCCCTCCAGTATCCCTTCCGGATTCCTGTAGCCACCTCTGTCTGTTCTCACCCATTCACCCCCAAAACTACCAGGATGCTTGCCCAGAGGGAGCACATTTGGAGAGTGTTGGATAAAACAGGCTTGTGGCTTGAATTCTTCTAATTTAGTGGTCTCATAAATGTTGGCTTATATTTCTGAGGCCCCTATGATCTTTCCTGCCCCTTTTTTTGGTGAGGGAGTGGTGGGTATCTCTTTAAGAACCCCTCCCCCCCTTTACTTTCAAATCTTGACCTTGTATCACATTACACTAACTTATCAATCTTTTGCATGGTATAAAGTAGCTTATACAGTGTCTCACTCGGACAATAGGTTGTCACCAGTTTCGAATCTGGATGTGATCCCAGAGAAGATGTGAAGGGCAGATCAGGGTTCTAAATATTTTAGTTTTCTTGAGTGCCTTTCTTTAAAAGGCAGGTCTGGGCTGAAACATAATACTTGAGCTCTGGATTTAAATCTCATACCCTGTGGAAGCATAGCTCTATAGGCTTACCTATTTAGACAAATCTACAAAGGAGATCTTTGTTTGTTTGTTTTTGTTTTATAGCATAACAAGAAGCACTTCTAGACATTAGCTGGAGAGCCAGCCTCTGAGTTTGAAATACCCACCTCCTTGTACATGTTGGCTGTTTGACCCTCGACAACTCAACTAACCTTACAATGCTTGGGGGTGGGGAGGGTGAGGGGCAGATCTTGAAGACTGAATCATAGACCAGGCCCAGAAGTGCACAGAGAGTTCTCTTTCACCAGGAGTTCCCTATGCCAAGGAAATCATAGGTATGGTGAAAGAAGGAAAGAAAGAAGGAAGAAAAGAAAGAAAATGAAGGAAAGGCAAGAAAAGGAAAGGAAAGGAAAGGAAAGGGGAAAGAAAAAAGGAAAGAAAAAAGTAGAAAAGCAAGGAAGGAAAGTAGGAAAGGAAAGAAAGAAGAAGGAAGAAAAGTAGGAAAGAAGGAAGGAAAGGAAGGCAGCAAAGGAAAGAAAATAGGAAAGAAAAGGAGGAAGAAGGAAGGAAGAAAAGTAGGAATGAAGGAAGGAAAGAAAAGAAGGAAGAAAGAAAGAAAAAGGAAGAGAAAAAGAGAAGGAAAGAAATAAATGAAAAAAAAGAAAAGGTACAGCTGTCCAAACATTTGGCAACACCACTAAATTCCCAGAATTAGAGAGTAGGAAGGGACGCCAGTGTTCATCTGGTTTCCACCAGAGCTAAAAGGACCTACAGTCTAACCCTCATCAAGGGGGCATCCCTCAGCTCAGCACACCGAACTCTGGGAGAATGCTAGTGGTTAGGAAGTTCTTCCTGATATAAACTCAAAATTGTCCTCTTGGAGATCTCTCCCCGTTGCTTCGGGTTCTGCCTTGTGGGACCAAACAGAATAAATGCCATTGTGTCAGCTGTGTAACAGCCCTTCAGATAATTTATAATTAGAATCTATTTGTCCCTGAGTCCTCTGAGTCTTTTCTTCACTGGAATAAACACGTGCAGTTCCTCCCATAGGCTGGTGGCTCTTCACTGTTCTGGTTGCTCTCCTCTGGGTGCTGCCTAGCTTGTTTTTTTTTTTTCTTAAGTTGTGGCACTGACCGTGATATTCTAGACCAGGGCTGATGAAAGTGAATCATGTTGTGATCATCTCCTCTGTATTTCAGGAATCTGTGCCTGAATCAGCCCCGGATTGCATTAGTTTGTGGAGCTGCCACAGCACAATACATCGTGTTGAGCTTTCAACCCATTAAACCTCCAGATTTTTGTTCAGAACTGTTGTCTAGGTCTCTTCCATCTTTCACTTGTGCATCTGACTTTTCTCCCCTGGTGAAAGACTTTAGATCGGTCCCCATCAAGTTTCATCTTACTAGATTCAGCCTGGTGCTCGAGTCTATCCATATCTTTGTGGATCCTGGCTGTCATGCACTGTGTTAACTAGCCCTCATACCTTAGCATCATCTGCAGATTTGGTGAGCACGTCACCTAAGCCTTCATCCGAGGCATTGGTAAAAAATATGGGGCATCACAAGGTGAAGCAGATCCCTGTGGTACTCCACTGGAGACCTTTTGTCATGTTAACATTGAACCATTCTTGGAGGCTGACCACCCAAACAGCTGTGAATCCCTCTAACCTTTACCAATCAGCTTACCTATCTCTATCTTCTTCATGAGGATGGTCTAGGAGAAGCTTTGCTAAATTCTAGGTAGACTATTTCCACAGCAACTCCTTTCATCTGTTAATTTAACCCTGTCCAAAAAGGAAATGAAGTTAGTGTTCCATGAGCGGTTGTTGGTAGGGCCACTCCAGCTCTTTGGAATCACCACTTGCCTTTCTAGATGGTCACTAATTGTCCCTTTAATTATCCATTCTAAAAAGTTTTCCAGGAATTGAAGTCTCGCTCACTAGCTCATACTTTGCAGACAGTACCCCGCCTCTCCCCGCCCCCGATCCATTTTGGTCCATCCGGGCATTTGTCTTTTTCTCATCTTGTGGCACCGGTCTCGTTTGCTGTGATCTTTCAAATACTGGCCGATGCCAGCTGTTCTCTTCTCTAACTAGTCTTTGTCTTGTGCATTCACTCAGTGAGCAGTGAAGCTGGGGATAATCTCAAGCCGAACCTGGGAGAGAAGACGAGCTAGAGGGGGCTCAGCAGTCTCCGCATGCGTGGCGTTTCTCTCCTTTCTGGAGGAGGGCAGTTTCCCAAAGCTCTTTTTAGATCTGTTTGGGAAGGAAGCAGCCCAGGCTACCAGTTTCTTTTCTTCTCTATCCATTTTATGTGCTATTTTTCCATAGTAGACTGTAAACTCCTTGAGGGCAGGGAGTGACTCTTTTTGCTTTTATTCATATCCCCCAGCACTTAGCATAGTGTCCACTGCATAGAAAGTACTTAACAAATGCTAATTGGCTGACTGCCACACTGCAAGTGAGTCTTCCCAAAGAAGAGTAGAGACCTGGAGTCCTTAGGGAACCTTGATCTCCCTTAGGGCTGTACTTTCTCTTGGCATTTGCACACAATGCCTTCTTGCTGAGAGTTGGCTTCTCAGGAGCTCTAGTCCCAGAACAACCACATAATGTGTGTAATAGCAATTTAACTGGAAAGGGGAATCAGTCTATGAACAGATGACCTGGGATCTCTCATGTCTTCACCTTGCTATTCTGGAGAAATGCAGGAGATCCCAAACAGTCATCAAGGTACGCAATTAGTCCAATGGTGAAGCGACCTAAATCAGAAAGGGTAAGAAAAGGCAAGCAATCTAGGGACGTCTCTCTGTTTACTCAGTGGAATTAGTCACAAAACTTGAATTTACATCATAGTAGCATAGCTTGCATTTCCCAGGGCTCTATGAGGCTAGAATAAGGTCTAAAAGGGCAAAGCTTTCACTTCTGGGTGACTAGCCATTCAAGTATAAGTATCAGCCAGCAAGGGCTGGCCCTGGGATCTATCCTTGGAAGGCTTTCACATCCCACTTCACAACAACCCAAGGAGGTAGAGACTGTTATTATACCCATTTTATGGACAAGGAAACTGAGGCAGAGTTAAGTGACTTGCTCAGGGTCACACAGAAAGTAAGCATCTGTAGCTGGATTTGAACTTGGGATCTTCCTGACTCCAGGCCCTGAACTCTAATCACTGTACCACCCAGCTGCCTCCAGAACACCCAGGTTCAGATCCAAGCTCTGCCATGTACTCTGTGACCTTAAGCAGCCTCTTCCCCTCTTGGCGCCTCAGTTTCTTTGTCTGTGATAGCTGATGTGATCTTATAGTGAGGGGATAGCCCACAGAACAGCCCAGTTTGGGGAAAAGAACACTGGATTGGAGTCAGATAACCTCATCTCTAATCCTGCCTCTCTTTTCACTCCATGTTAGGCATTAGGCAAGTTACTAGACCCCCCTGGGACTCAATTTCTTCATCTGGAAAATGGACCAAATTATCTCTGAGGTTCCTTCTTCCTCTAATCTTATATGGGATTATATTATGTCTTGGGTTTTCTGATAGACTTGGCTTGAGGAAAAGAGAAGTGTATTTAGACTGAGGGGTGAAGAAAGGCTTGTCCTTAATCATATCATGTCCTGATGCTCGGTTCAGAAAGCACGGCCGGCCGTTCTACTAACAGACACCACTGTAGCACTAGATTTTGCCTGGGGCAGAACTGGGTTCATG
Source organism: Phalanger gymnotis (assembly GCA_028646595.1). Classification (NCBI taxonomy): domain Eukaryota; kingdom Metazoa; phylum Chordata; class Mammalia; order Diprotodontia; family Phalangeridae; genus Phalanger; species Phalanger gymnotis. The sequence continues at coordinate 357,117,544 of CM053623.1, forward strand.
TCCCAATTCCGCCATTACTATGTGTGAGATTGGGAGACCTGTGAGGTCCCTGCCAGACCAAGGCTATGATCCTGTGACCTTGTGTGGAGCCATTCACGGCACTCAGCTAACATTCACTTTTGTCCTGAGGCTTTTTCCCAGAAACTGCTCCTCTCTGCATTTGTGGGATCGGGGTGAAGGGACCTGAAGGAGAATGTGAAAGGCAGCCTTTTTCAGTACATACCTAGCTTACCCCCTACCTGCATAAGCAGCTGTTTACCCCAGGGGCTGAAACTGCTTACATCAAAATAGTCCGTGTATCTAGTGTTAAGGTTGTCACCATGTTTTACTGACATTGAGAGCAAAGATTTAGAGGGGTCTAGGCTCTACAATTTATCCAGTCTGCAAGAAAAAACACTGAGGCAGAGCTCCAAATCAACAGCACTTTATTAGAGGGTCTATGGTGCCCTCTGAAGAAGGGGATCCTCGTGATCTGAGATGCCCCCTTCCTCCAGGACCTTAGTTTTATAGTGCTTGATACCCGGACAATACGGATGAAGCAAACTAAAATTACGGAATCTTATTGGTTGATGGACCTTTCCCTTGCCCCTCCAGGAGGTCTACACAAAATATAGACTTCACTGCTTGACAAATGAGCCCTTGAGCATATCTTGACAGACCTATCTTGACCTTTCAAAGGTCCAAGACAAAGAGCACACCCATGGGCTGGGCTGGGCTGATAAACAGATGTCAAAACTTTTCCATGGGCTGATGGGCCAGTAGACAGGCAGGCCACAGGATGGCAAACAGGGCCACTTGTTGGTCACATGTTCCTGGCCATCTCCCCATGTTGGGCAATGGAAGAGTCATGAGAGAGGGAGTGACAACAAAACATCATAACAAGGTAAAAACAACAGTGGAAGGCCTCTAGTTCGCTTCTTATGATTAAGCTAGTGAACTTACGATCTGTAATTCACAGCTCTGCAACCTAATATACAGAATTTAGAATCACTCCCCCTATGGAATCATATCAAACTGGTTAATATTGATTGGAATAGAGCAGGGGTCCAACTAATCATCTCTCACAGCTGGAAGAGGTTTAGAGGAGACAGACTCTCATGTCCAACCCTCTCATCTTACAGATAGGTGACATATGGGGTTTGAATTAAGCTTTGGACTGCAAATGCAGAGTACTTTCTACTGTATCATGATGCCATACATGACTTTACTCAGTCCACTCATCTGTGGGGTAGGCACTATTTGGCTAAAAAGTGAAATGTGACTTGGAAAGTCAGGTGATGATAAATAAGTACGTGTAGAATGTACTGATAATCTAGAGAGTGCGTAGAAGAGAGTAATGGGCATGAAGTGTTTTAAGCTCATGGAGAGAGTTCTGGAACCAGTTGGGAACAACTCAGGTTTGAATTCCACTTTATAGTACTTAAGAGCTGTGTGACCACAGATGAGTGGATGAACCTCTCTGAGATTCAGTCTCCTCATGAGAGGAGGAGACTAGCTGGCATGTGACTCCCCTTTCTAAATCCGTGATGCTAAGGTGTTGTTCAGTCATGTCCGAATCTTCTTGACCCTTTTTGGTATTTTCTTGGCAGAGATAATGGAGTGGTATGCCATTTCCTTCTCCAGCTCATTTTACAGATGAGGAAACTGAGGCAAACAGGGCGAAGTGATTTTCCCAGGGTCTGTTTCAACAATCTGGCTAGCAGCTTCAACAAGTCCCCTGAAGAGTTTGGCTTTTGTTTGCTTTGAGTAATTCAGTGTATTTCATTGAGTCTTACTAAGTGCTAAGCCCCAGGCCCAAACCCCTATTGGGTGTAAATCCTATGTGGGTGTGGATTGGCAACTAAGGTGGGGCCCAAGGTGGCGCTAACTCCAGGGAGGGCCTAGTTTACATGTCTGAGACAGCAGAGGCTCTTAGACCACGTGGGTTTAAGTCACCTCTTTGTGACAATTTTAGGTCATATGGGTGAGTCGCATGTGTGACTCACCCCTGATGCTGAAAAAGATATAAAACCAGGGCTTGGCCTCCTCTTCCTTGGAGACTTTTGCAGCAGCAGTGGTGGCGTGTGTGACTCTGGGCCAGCCTTTGTTTTGAGCTCCTGGGCTGAACCCAGATGTTGGTAACTATGAATTGTATTGGGTCTGTCTGTTGATGTTTGTAATTTGTTTGTATTTTGTTCTGAAGTTCAGGGTGCTGGCTTTTCCCCCTGAACTAAGTGAATGATATTTGTATCCTGAATTAAAGTAAGCTTGTCAACCCCTTCACCTTGCTTTCCTTAGTTAAGCAGATCAAAAGAACCTGTGCTGTTGGCAGTTTTCTGGGTGCTGGCTGTGAGTGGATCTTACATCCCCACAGAAGCTACTAGCCAGATTGTTGAAACAGGGTCACACAACTGATAAGTGTCTGAGGTCAGATTTGAACTCAGAAGAATGAGTCTTCCTGACTCCAGGTCCAGCACTTTATCTACTGGGCCACCTAGCTGCCCTATCCTAAAATAGGTTAAGGAGATTTAGGACCTGGAGAAGAAAGGACTTTTAGCATTAGGGACCTGATAAAATAGAACAAGATTTCTTCTGTTTGTCCTCAGAAGTTAGAATGAGAAGCAATGGGAAGAAGTTATAAAAATGCAGATTTAGGCTGAGATAAAGACATTTCCTAACTACGGGAGCCCATCAAAGTCAGGGTAGGCTACTTGGGAGACAGTGTTCCCTTTCTTTGTAGGACTTCAAGCAAAGGCTGAGTAGAGATCTACCTAACACATTATGGGTGATTATTAATATCCATTATGGCTTGGGCTAGAAGGCTGCTGAGGGCCCTTCCAACTTGGCAACACTGATTCTGAGTACTGTCCATGGTTGCATGATTTAAATAGATGACACAATACAAGATTGCAAAGATGCCTAAGTCTTAAGGTTTACAACCGATCCCAAAATAACTTGCATTCTACCTCTACCTGACAATGTGTCTCAACTGACTTGAGGAATGAATAAAGCAAAATGCCTGAATTGCCCCCTATGGGAAAAAGACATTGGAATGCAGTTATGTTGGGTGAGTTAATGAGCTTAGCTTGTTAGGTGCACATTGTGTTAAACTCTTTATCCATTCTAAAGCCTGCTCAAAAACACTGGTTAACTCATGTGATTTATTAATAGCCCATTTTATTTGTTTTCCCTTTCTTGGGAATTGTTTCTAGTCTGCTTAGCACTTTATTTCCTACCCCCACCCCCACACCACCCAAAGATTAATTAGCATAACTCATAGAGTTGAAAGGGAATTGAACAAGCTACTCCAGCTCCCTCACTTTAAAACATGGAGTGGTAGATTTAGACTTGGAAGGGAACCTTAAATATCATTTATCCGTAATATACAATATCATAACCATAATATCCATAACCATAGTAACCATAAATATATAATTAAGCCCCTTTATTGTTACAAACCAGGCAGCTATGGGCCAGAGAAATGGAGTCACTTGCTCAAAATCGAGCTAGGATTGAACCCAGGTCTTTGGATTCCAAATCCAGTGCTCACACCCCCGTGCCATGCTGCCTCATGGAAACAAATGAGAGCAAAAAGAAAAGCGGTCTCCAAGGTCATCCAGGCAGGGAGCTGCCAGGCAAGGATTCAAACCCGGTTCCTTTGGCTACAAATGTAGACACCAATGCAGGCCACCTAGGAATTGCCACAATGCTGAGTGTGGAGATGCTTGCTGTCTACTGACTTCAATGGGATCTTCGCCATCTGTGGATACAAGCTTTGCATGTGTTACAATCTATGTGTAACTCTGACTAGAGATTCTTTGTAATTTTGAATGACTTTCTAGAGAAGAAAACCTATGCTCATTTTCCATTCCCATCCTTCTCTCCCCTTCTCCTTCCCAGTATGAATCCTCTCTGTTCTGTCTTGTTCTCCCGTTTATTGACCAAACTTTGTTCAATCTTACCGTCAGCCCTGGGCTCATGTTGTACTCCTTTCTTAGAAAGAAGGTCTTCTCTTCTCTGTCTATATCCCATTCATCCTTTAAGAGTTAGCCAACTTGTGGAACTGAGTGTTGTAAACTAAAAATAAAAAAAATAAATTAAAGAGTTAGTCGAAACATGTTTCTTGGACAAGGTCAATATAAAAATGTGTTTTACTTTACTATGTATTTATTATAAGGGTTGTTTGGTGATGAGAGGGAAGGGGTATAGATTTCTGTTCATTGAAAGAAAGAAAATTTAATTTAAAAAAACTTAGCTTCTGCTCCATCTTTTCCAAGAGGTCTTCCTTCATCATAATGGTACAATGTCACTATCCTCCTCCTATCACACTTCCCCCTATAGCACTTAATTTGTCTCATTTAATTTGAAATATATATATATACACACACACATATGTGTATATACATATGTACATATATATATACAGATATAACTGTCTTATATAACTTCATCTTTTGTCTCCAAAATGTCCGTAAGCTCACAAATATGCCACCTCTTTCTTTCTCTCCATCGTGGAATCTCCCACAGATGTAATAAGCCTATAAATATTTGAATAGTGGCTCATGGCAGCTGTTTTTTCTCCTGTTGGTTTACTTTGCTGGCTTAGTGTAGACATTTCATGTGGGAAGCAGTAGTGATTGCCTTGTGATAGAAGTGCCATTCACTTGACCACAATTACTCCCAGAGATATGAGTGTTTTGTGTCATTCCAAGGGAGTGATCCTTCATCTCCACTTGTATTGGTTAAAGATGATGCTCTTCTGGGTAGAGAGTGGCAGACCCTTATAGTACATGGACCTGACTGGTATGAACATGTGAGAAGTTTGGAATGAAATACGATTCAAGGACGGTAGAATGTCCTTAGACATCACATCAAGAGGCATCCTTTGGACTACCCAAAATTAAAGTAAGATTAGAATGATGAGCCAGTGCCCTAGATTGAGCTTGTAGGAAGCAGTCTATAACTTTTAATTTTTCTTTTCTGTGAAGTTTTAGACCTATGATTTCATAGAAGAGGTGGAAAGTAATCTCATACAGATCAATAAACTTATCTCTAACTGCATCTTAGCATTGCATGGGATTCCAAATCATTAAGAAATAAGGCTCTTAAGATTTAAAAAGAGAAGAATCACCTTAAGTCTATTTTCCAGAGGCTTTGTTTTGACCCGGTTGCTCGATGACTTAAACTTAATTAAACCATTTGACATCAGTCCCCTTGTGACTTCTAAAAAATGGAAATCTGACTGAAGTGCCCATTGTGACCCAATGGGAGGCCATTGTTAGCTGGGCACCTGAACCACTCCGACTGCAATCGATGTAGCTTGCATCCATTGTTTCTGAGGCATTGTCTTCCTGACCTCCATTCAAGATCATCCTAAATCACAAGTTCTTACTTCTTTGTTAAATGTTGCATGAACCATAACTTCTCTGCCAGAAGTGACCCACAGGATGTGAGCTCAGCCTGATCATGCAAGCAGAAGAAGCTTGGGAGTTAGAGTGTTGTAATATCTTAGCAAGAAGCTCCACACCTCCCTTTTAGCCTTTGAATTGTCTGATAAAGGTAGCTGTAAGAGAACTTAATCATACCTATAGTCCCCCGGCCCCTCCCCCTCCAGCTCCCAGGAAAGCTGAATGTGTAGATTTAGCTTGAGCCCAGAACATCTCTTTGGCCTATTAATCATATAACTCCTCTGGCCTACCACTCGGGACCTCTGTCTTCTCCAGGGTTACAAGTTCTGAGTCTTCAGAAAGGCAAATCGTATGCTATGTACACAATCTGGCTGTCTGGGACAGTTGCTGCCTATAAGCCCTACATGGTAACAGTGAACAAAAACGCTGGTAGGTTGCGGAACAGGAAGGACCATGGAGCCCTTTCTGGGAGAAAGAGAGCCTTATCTAGGGGAATGGAATTGTAATATTGACAAACCACAATCCAATAGGTGAATTAGTCTCGACAGGTCGCTTGGGACCCTGCAGAGCTACCTTCTCTAAAGGCGCTATAATTGTGATGGCTTATAGCTCTCGGACAAGGAGAAGGCTGGCAGAGCATCCCACAGAAAGTCATCTTCTTGACTTTACTCCAGTCCCAAGAACTCATCAAAAGAAAATAGGTGTTTGCCTCTTTAAAATTGTCATACACTAAAGAAATTCAATTGACTGTCTGAAAGATCCTGGTATTAATATACCACTCTTTATATTACAAAGGAAGGTAAATCAGCCTATTGATACTGTACTTGGGAAACAATGCCAACCTCTAGGTGACATAACTTGATAGGCAATGTCAAGCCACTAGAGGGCACCACAGTGCGCAGAGTGCTAGACCTGGGGTCAAGAAGACCCAAGCTCAAATCCTGCCTCAGACACTGTGTAGCTGTGTGACGCTGGTCAAGTCACTCCCCTTCCTCTTTGTCTCAGTCTCCTCATCTGTAAAACGGGATAATAATAGGACCTACCTTCTGGGGTTGGTGTGAGAATCAAATGAGACAGTATTTGTAAAGCACTTAGTCAATCTACAAGCCCTCATCATAAGTGCCAGCTTTTGCTCCTTAAGGGAAATATTGCATATTTCATGAGTAGGGAGTGTATGTGTGTAGCAGGTGTATTCTTCCTGACTCTTCCCTTTTTTTATTTCCTCAATTTAACAGCAAACATTCTTAGAGAGTGGTAACTGACAACCTTAGCCTTGGTACAGGTGGTGCCAGTAAGAAATAATTGGTTGTCAAAACAAAAAAATTGAGGTCAGAAGAGATGGTGAATTCCCTTTTGGTTTTTTTTAAGCCCATAAAGGTTTGGCCCAGTAACCACACAGTTCCTGGATCAAGGCCCAGGCCTCAAAAACTCTGGAAATAAACCCTTAAATAAACACACCTGGCATTCTTCAATGTGAATCACTCTTGTCTGCAGCCTGGTTGGGTGTGTTCGCCCCAGGCTGGCAAATGGTCTAGAAATGGTTTTTCTTCCTTAAATAGCTGTTACAGTAGTTCAACATTGTTGTCATTAGGGGAGTCAGTGTTACTTGTTTCTTCCTTAGTATTGTATCTTCAGAGCCTAGTGATGTGGGTACAAATGATGCCCTAAGGGTTAAAAGGAATGTTAAGGGTTATTTTCCCAGGCCCCTGAGGGGGTTTGAGGCTCATTCTGTAGCCCATATGTAGCCCATATCTTGAGATCCTGTAACTTGAGGGCATCCTAAAGTCCCTTTCCCCTTATCTTGACATACGATAAAACTTGTACCAAAAGAAATGCTTTTGTCTCCCTTATCCTGTGTTCCCTATGCTGTCATTCATCTTCCTCATCCTGTGTCATGACAATTTTTCCTTATCTTATAAGGAAACCATCTTCCTCCCCCTGCTTGTTCTTTCTCTAACCCTAATCTTCAACCCTCATAAAGAAACCCTCAGAATTACATCATCATCATCATCATCATCATCACCATCATCATCGTCATCATCAGGCTGTATAGCTTTTTGTTTCTCTAAGCCTGGTCCTTCCATATATCAGGGCCTTTGTTTAGCTCCCCACTAATCTCAGGCCTGAGCCGCTTCGTAATAAAGCTCCCCATAGCTACAGAGAAGGCCTAAGTAAATTCATTCACACTCGAACTTCTCTCCCAACTGTAACAACTATGCTACTTGCCACTACTGTGGCTATGTAAGGCCAGTAACACCAGTACACAGGAGGGCTGCTAGCACAGGTTCTTTGATCTGCTTTTCTAAGGAAAGCAACCTTAAGGGGTCAACAATCTTACTTTAATTAAACATACATATATCATTCACTTAGTTCGGGGGAAAAAATCAGCACCCTGAACTGCAGAGAAAATATAAACAGAAATTACAAGTAGAAATTATATAAACAGAGCAAAATAACAAAAATCAACAGGCAGGCTTCTAGCTATCTGACCAAGACATTATAGACATCATTACCAGAGAGAGAAGCATCAACATCTGGGTTTTTTAAAGCTGGCAGTGGGGGGGTGGGGGGTGGGGTCCTTAATGACTATCCAGAGTCTCGTCTGGTCAAATCACAAGACACTCTTCCAGTGAGTGAGCCCCAAGCAAAGTACTGACCTCAGAGTATATATATACTTCTTCAGGATCACAGGGCATCACAGTCATGTGATTCAAACCCTCATGACCTAAGCCTTCCCATGACTTAAGCAGGTCATCAAAGACTCGATTCAATCAAAGGCTCTTATTTGAAACAAAGGCAAGACTCAATCAAAGGCACTCCATGCCTTAGTGCTGAGAAGCACTCAAACAAAAAACAGCAAAAAGTCCCATGCTGCTTGCCATTACACCATCTGACCTCAAAACTAGTATAGGACCTGGTATATTGTAGGCACTCAATAAATGCATGTTATTTTGTTAAATTTTGTCACCAGGGTTTAGTACAGCACCTGGCACATAATATGTGCTTAAATCAATACTTTCGTAGATTGTTAGTTGGAAACCAACAAATAATGACTTACTGACTACTTTGTGTACTCTGTAGACTCGGAGAGCAAAAGTGGATAGGGCTGACTGTGCCCCCACCCCACCCCACCCCACCCCTAATGCTTTGTTTTGCTGATTGGCTTTTATCTCTTGCTGGGGTGAAAAGGAATGCATTTCATGGGATCACTTCTGTTTTTGAGAGAAGGAATATAGGGATGAGTCCAATGAAGAAAAGTGCTATCTGCAATAATCTTGGTTCATATCACTTGCAAGTCATGAAAGACCTTTGAATTGTGTTTAACATATTTCGAGCATGTTTTATGAAAATAAGAGGAGATTTAATAATCCAATTAGCATGCAAAATCTAGTTTCTCTGAGCAGATTCTGAAATTTGTTGCCTTATTTTTTAATGCATTTGTTTTTTATTTTATTTTTAATTTATGGAATAAAATAAGCATTTCCATCACATGATACAATTAAAAAAGATGATTGCACATGAAACTGCGACTGTTATGTACAACATGCTATTCCTTTTAAATTCATAATAAAGTTATCATATATATTTCTTTTTTTCCTTTTATTCTTTCCTCCCCCCACCCCAGGATGGCTACCATTAGACACAAATTAACACAAAATCATTCTATACATACGTCTATTTATTAGTTCTTTCTCTGAATGCAGATAGCTTCTTCCTTCATAGGTCATTTGTAGATGACTTGAGTATTATGATATTCAGAATAGTAAGTCATCTCTAGTCATCTTGATCTATATCTGGCTACTGGACCCATATGATTCCAGAGAAGAAAGTAAGACTGGTAACTTTGCACAGCCCTCCCTCACTTAAATCCAGTTCACTTGCATGTCCTGGCATCACCTCCCTGATGTCATGGTCCTCTTCGAGAATGAAGGACAAACAGTAACAACGACTCAGAATAACTTAGTCATTCACAGTTGTTCTTCGAATAACATTGATGTTTCTGCGTACAGCATTCTCTGGGTTCTGATCATTTCACTCTGCATTATTTCCTGCAAGTCTTTGCATGTTTTTCTAAGATCGTTGAGCTCTTCATTTCTTATAGTATAGGAGTTATCCATTACTATCATATACCGCACCCTGAATGTGCACATTACCTTGGATGTGTAAAAACACAACTAAGTCTTAATTTACTGTCCTAAAGGTAGCATAGGGTTATGGTGAACATGCCTGATTTGGAAATGGAAGACACACCTTTGAATGCATATAGATGAGGAGCGTTGGGGGGAGATCCACCTACACAAGGTTCAAAGGTCTCTTCAAGTTTTAGGTCTCATTCTTTTGAGCAACCTTAGCTCCAACCAGGGCAGAGGTATGGTACGTTGCATGACAAGACCATCTGATAGCCCCGCCAACATGCCAGGTGGTGACAGCTAAAAATAAATGTTACTCTCAAGTCTCTTAGATTATCATTGCCAATGAAAACATTAGGTTTTATTTGTTTATTACATGGTGGATACATTCCTATGAATAGCTAACTCCTAACCTGAACCTCTGCCAGCTGAATGGTTTTTACTTCCTGTAAAAATCAAGTCTGATTGCATAGTTGTGTTCTGGCTAGGGAAGATTCTCTACTGGGCAAATGGCACTGCTGGTTAGACTCTGGCCATTTAGTTGAATGCTTTTTGGAGGGTAAAAGTAGAATGTCACTGTCATGGGAAATGATATGAACCAGACCTGGTCCCTGGCTTTGGACCCACTTAATGGGTAAAATAAGGCTCTGATTTGTCTCCACTAGATTCTAAATAACAATCTTGAAACAATTATTGGAGTTCATTCTTTCTTTATCCAAACGTAGTTTTGATAGCTAACTTTTAGCAGTCAGTCTAGAGGGAATCCTAACTGATGATTTAACTTGGCTATCTCTTTCCCTCCCCCACCCACACAATTAATTTGGGTCAAACATTCTAGTACCTTTCAAAGTTTCTAGAAAACTCCATTATCTTGCTGAAAGGGAAGCAAGCCACCCCTCTGGGGCTTTTGGGGCTGGCAGGCAGGTGCTGTGTGTCTGTTTACACTGGCAAAGAACAGTGGTGTGGCTTGGCTTCTGTGCAGAAAGGACAAACTTTGTATTGACACAAATACCCCATGATTCTTTAATGTAACACACTAGGATTCCCTGAAACTTTAATAGTCTTTGGAGAGTTGGGGGGGTGGAGATAAAACTTAGCGGGTATAGTCAGAAATAATGCAGGCTCAGTACTGATGATAACATCCCATTCATTCACATTCCCTGTGTGTGAGAGAAAGAAAGAGAGGGCAGTGGGGAAGGGAGGAAGATGGAGAGATCCTTGCAGCTAGCTCAGGAAGATCATGAAATAATTAGCCACTATTCACATTTAATTAGTGTTCAGGACTAACAAGAGGTCAGGGACAGTAAGATACAGTTGTGTTCACTCATAGATTGAGAGCTGGGAGGGACCTTAGAATGTGGAAAGTCTGACCTCTTTTATTAATAGGGAAATGGAGACTCAGGGATTTAAACCCGTAGCTGACTAACTGAGTCCAAAGCCTTCACTATTTCTCTACCCTGATTCTCAGATTCAACAGTTTCCTCTTTTGGCCTTACCAGTTCCTGTCCTGGAATAGGAGTTCCTTGCTGAACTGTGATCTTCCTAATGTGATTCCTCAACAGTAAAGAGTGTGGGGCTTATAGTTTCTAGTCAGAGGTCTCTGGGCCACAACTCTGGTGTAGAAGCATTTTTGATAACTTAATTTCTCTGCTCATGAAGCTTGGAAGGAGAATGCTTCCCACCCAAGGGAAGTTAAAAGTCACCATGAAACAGAAGAAAGAAATTTACTTTTAGACATACTTTTTAAAGAATTGAAATTTTTAAATTTTCTGGTCCAAATCTCCTCTCATTTCTCTCTCCCTGATTAAACACCAAGAAAGCAAAAAAGCCATATAGTATAGCATATAGATATACTATTTATATCTAATATATATTATACTGGTACATATACATATATATTATACTCTACTGTATCCAACTATATTCAATAAAGCAAAACAAATTCCCACATTAGCAGTGTCAAAAAAAAATACTTCAAATGGCCCTGGGTTCATCTGCTATCTACCTGGGGCATATTTCATCATGAGTTCTTTGAAACACTCAGTAACTGATCAATACAATGCCCAACTAAAACTCCAAAGTTTGTCATCTTTGTAATGTTGCTGTTATTCTACAAATCGGTCTCCTGGTTCTGTTCACTTCACTTTGCAGGAGCTCATAAAAATCTTTAGAAGCTTTTAATATAATATTAATTAATGAACACAAGGAGCATATTCCGTGACTCAACATTCTTTATTTGGAAAGGTCCTCAAAGGCTTTCTAGCTTACTGCTACTTCAGAGAGAGGACCCTCTGAAACATCCGAGAGGCCATCATCTGGTCTTTGGAAGACCTGTGGGTCTTCTAGCAACCAGCTGTTCTCTAGCCATTCCAATTCTGTGTAGCTGGGTTCAGGCTGTAGAGACATTTCAGTCTAAGACCCACCTAGAAGCCACCTCTTCCCACCAAATTCTTAATATTTCTAACTCAATAACTAGAACTTCCTTATTGGTCTTAATATACTGGAGCCAGACTGTAAAGGGCTTCATTGTGCCAGATTCTGAGACTGATTTGTTATAAATAATAGTCTCTGAAAGTTGGTTTGTGCAGGTTAAAGACAGGGTCAGACTTGAGTATTTTGGCAGCTCTGTAAGAGGTGAGAGAGAGGTGAAACTAGAGGCGGGAAAACCAGTTAGGAAGTTGTTATAATAATCACGGCCACAAGTAATGAAGGCCAGATCTTCTGACTCTTATGCCCTAGATCTTTGCTGTACATGTCCACTCAGTGGCAGGCAGCAATGAGGACAGTTGAAAAGTAGTTGTTCTATGACTTTATTTCTTCCTGTGTTTTTGTGGTTCCCAGTTGTTTTCTGGAATCATTTGAAGTAGAGTGATTTGAGTTAGACAATAGAATTCACAATTATGTGAATTTGCAACTCGCTGAATGGTTGGTCCCAAAGGATAGTCAATCTCTGTCTGATGCCAGTATAGAAGGTTTCCAGCATCCAATGGAATGTGCCCAAACTCTGGCCCTGTACCATTTAACGACTTGATCAGGGACTTGGACAAAGCTATGATGGCATACTTCTTTAAACTGTGGGTGTCACAGAGATGGGTAGAAGAGCTAAGAAGTCATATGATGTAGGCTAGAACACTGGGCTATATCTAGTAAGATTAACAATAAATGGAGAGTTTTAGCATTTGGTTCAAGAATCACTTTCATAATCACAAGATGGGGGAAATATACTAAGATTGTTTTCCTTTGGAAATAGAGGTGGGTTGAAATGCTTCAGAGGATTGCAAACTCAATAGGAGTCAGTAGTATAAACTGGCATTGAAAGAAGCTAATTCAATTTTGGGGGGCTATGTTTAAAAAAAGCATACTTTCTCCATGTAACCTGATAACCCAATACACATGGTGTGTTCAGTTCTGGATGACATATCTTGGGAAAGATGTTTACTAGCTGGGGAGACTCCATAGGAGATGGCAAACAGGATTGTAAATGACCTCATAAGGATGAAGGGACTGGGGTGTTTAGTCTGCAAGAGGAAGAAATTGGGATGTATGGAGAGCTGAAGCATCTGGACATGGAAGGAGGAATCTTGTTCTGTTTGGTCCCAGAAGGTAGAACTAGGGTCTTTGGTAGTTGTTCCTGCTGCTGCTGCTCCTTCTGCTCCTGCTGTTCTTGCTGCGGCTGTCACTGTTAGTGTTGCTGCTGCTGTCACCGTCACTGTTACTGTTACTCTTGCTGCTGTCACTGTCACTGTTACTGTTGCTGCTGCTGCTTCTGCTACTGTTACTGCTGCTGTTGCTATTGTTACTGTGTTTTTTAATATGCAGGAGACTGGAGTTTCTCCTTGTGCTGAATGAATGGGAGAGGACTGAAGAAAAAGTCTGAGATCTGACCTTCTTAGCAAAGTAGGTCCAACCTTTATCTTTCAAGGAAACGTGAAGAGAATTCTTGATAAGCCTTTAATTAGTATCTTGAGACAAATGAATTCGGATATCATTTCCTAACTGAGAAGTCATTTTCAGTGATTAGAGGTTGCTTTCCTTCTCATGGCAGATATGGTGTGTCAGCATTGTTAATAAATTATATAGCTTGGGATATTGTTGATCAATTGTATAGCCAGTACCCTTGCCGTTTAAATATCAGAGACTAGGAATGTGTGTGTGAGTGTGTACATTTAAAGTTTAAGCTCTTAGAGCTTAAAACTACACTAAGATGTTTTGGGGCACCATGTTTATAATACAAATATGTACAAAGAAAACTAGCTAGAATTATAGAGTAAAACAGGGATTTTAGGTTTGCTCTTTTTGTGTGAGGTGGTCTCTGTTCTCTCTAACTCCTATTGGTCCATTGTCCAAATTCATTCACAACCCCATTTCTAATCCAATCAAGAGGCATGTTGATATTTCATCATAAAGGACTAAACTTGTACTATCTCTAGGGGGAGCTAATTAATGACAGAAAACTCCAAATGTACATTGTATTTTTTTCCCTTCTCATGCTAGGTCCTACCTGACTCTTGGTATCTGGGGAAATAAGTTCTTCTCTTGGGCCACCTTACCTTGTGGGACTAGCCCCCTCTGAAGACTTCTGGTCCCCTCACACCTTTACTGTGTCCCATTCATGGATTCATAGTATTCATCTACATGATAAAGTCAGAGGCTCGAGAGATTGTCTACTCCCTCATTTTATAGTTGAGGAAACCAAGGCCTGAGAGGGAAAGGGTGACTATACATTGCCCAAGTAGTAAGCAGATCAATTCATTAAGCATTTTCTAAGGTCCTAAGAATGGATCAGATCCCAAACAAGATGTAGGCAAAGTGTGAAGAGGAAAATGAAAGCACTCTTTGACCTCCTGGAGCTTAGCCTCTGTCAGAGGACAGACAAGTTACAGCCAAATAGGTACAAAACACATGCTGGTGTTGTTGTTTTATACATTTCTTAGTGGAGATGGAGATAGAACAAGGATCTGAATTTGTGGGGTCAAGATCAAGCCCTGTTGAAAATAGGAGTTTAGGATTTCTTGGGGGGAGTAGTGGAGGCAAAGGTGGTGGTGTCTCAGTCTTAAGGATACATAAGAAAATGCAAAATACATCCAAAGTAGAGAAAAGGTAATTCCAGAGGAGCATTAGATACTGGGAGGATCAGGAAAAACCTCTTGTAGAAAGTGGCACTGAAGATAAGCTTTGAAGGCAGCTAGATTATGTATGAGGCAGAGGTGAGGCCACAGGAAGTACCAGGTATGAGTGACAGCCTGGGCAAATGTGGGGAGATAAGAGATGAAATGTCATTTGTGCGGAACAGCAAGTAAGCTGGTTTAGATGATCTATACAGTGTGTAAAGATGCATGAAACACCTGAAAAGGTAGCCTGGTATCAGATTGTGAAAGAGGATGAATGTCTGACAATGGAGTTTGCATTTTATCAAAAGGGGAATCACTAGAGACTTCTGAGCAGGGGATTGACAAGTTTGGAGTTATGCTTTAGGAAAATTATTTTGATAGCTGTATAGAGAAGAGATTGGTGGAAGAGAGATTGGAGGCAGAGAGTCCACTTAGAAGGCTATTGCAGTGAAATTGGGACACTTTTGCCTGAACAAAATCAATGCATCTTGGATTAGGGAAGATATTAATGAGCTGAGGGGGAAGATCTTTGCATCAAATAAATATCTATGATAAGGATCAGATGTCTAAGATATCTAGGGAACTAACACAAGTATATGTATATGATCAACATTCCCCAAAGGATAAGTGGTCATGGAAGATGCACAGATTGCAAGAGAAAAATTACAATCTATTGACAAATATGTGGAAGATTTCTACAAATTGTTAATAATGAGAGAAATGCAAGTCAAAACAATTCTGAACTTTCACTTCAGGTCCAGGAACCTGACAAAGATAACAGTCAATGTGAAAGACACTTCAGGAAGACAGGTATATTAATATACTTAGCGGAGCTATGAATTGGTTTAAATGTTTTTGAAATGTTTTCTTTTGCAACAGTTTGGAAATCTGCTTTTAAAAATATGATTAAAATGCCCCTATACTTATACCCAGGGAACCCACTGCAAGGCAAATTACCCAAGTGGGCCAAAGACAAAAGTAATGCTACCGTAAATAACAAAATATTCATAGTAACATTTGGGGGGTGGTGGCACATGATAGCAAGGATTTGGGAGGCAAAATAGCTGTCTATTGATTGGAGAATGGCTAAACAAAGTATGTTTTTTTTAAAAATATTAATATATTTTATTTTTCCTGCAATTCCATGTTAAAACAATTTTTAAACTTTTTTTTTTTAAGTTTTGAGTTCCAAATTCTATCCCTCCCTTCCTTCCTCCCTCCTTGAAATGGTAAAAAATCAGATATAGGTTATACATGTGCAATCATGTAAAACATTTCCATATTAGTCATTTTGTACAAGAAGACAAAACAAAAAAAATGAAAGAAAGAAAGTGAAAAACAGCATGCTTCAGTATATATTCAAATGATATCAGTTCTTTCTCTGGAGGCAGATAGTATGCTTCATCATTAGTCCTTTGGGATTTTCTTGGATCATTATATTGCTAAGAATAGCTATGTCATTCAGTTTTTCATCATACAATATTGCTGCTACTATGTACAATGT
>CM053623.1:357134175-357162493 GCA_028646595.1 Phalanger gymnotis
CAAATAAAATAAAATTAGATTAAAAAATCTTTTTTAAACAGAAAGAAAAATTAATTCAGTAAAATTTATCAACAATGTCTGCAGAGTATACTACATTCCACACCCATAGTTCCTCACCTCTGCAAAGAAGGGAGGTTCATTTTCTCTTCTTTTCTTTGAGTATGAGCATCGTCATTTGGTGGGACCCCATGTAACCTGCCTTCCTACCTCAGCACTCACAGATTTGCAGGCTGGGCTCCCAGGAGGGTAACTCCCAGAGGTTCTACGAGCTCTGTCTGGTTCTCTAAAGCTATAAAGATCCCTCCCTAGTGAGGTCACCTTTGAGTCACTCAGGAAATACAATTAGCTCAAACCAAAGGCATTTACTAAAATGGTATTAAGACCAGGAGCTCCAAATCTTTTCGCCCTGCACTGTAAACCTGGAGTGCATTCTGACAAATGCACAACACAGAAGAAAAGACAATGAGCACCAACATAAGGTATGCTCATAGTGGGTTGTGTGTAGGGAACATAGGGACAGGGCACCAAACTGCTCTGGTTCTGCAGGACCCCAGATTCCTTTGTCTTCTTCTCTTCGGGTGTGCTCTGAATGCTCCTCCATGGGCAGAATCTCTGCTGGGCAAGTAGCTCAGCTGGCTTCCCTGGGTTTCCTCCTCTCAGCTGCCAGGCCTGGTTCTCTCTTAAATCTATAGCTTGCTACCTGTCTGTCCTCATTCTGAAGGAGGCTTGCTGCCTAAAACCTCAACTGCTGCCATGTGTTTCTTTATCTCGGAAGAGAGTAAGTTTCATTTGCTTGCTGGCTGAAGTGCCACTGACACTACAAGTCTCAGCTGATGGGCTGCTGTTTAGTCATTTTCAGTTCTGTCTGATTTTTTTGTGGCCTCCTTGGGGTTTTCTTCACAAATAGACTGGGGTGGTTTGCCATTTCCTTCTCCAGCTCATTTGACAGATGAAGAAACTGAGGCAAACAGAGTTAAGTGACTTGCCCAGGGTCACATAGCCAGTAAGTGTCTGAGGCTGGATTTGAACTCAGGAAGATGAATTTTCCTGACTCCAGGCCCTGCCCTCTAGCCATTGTGTCTCTTTGATGCCCTAGCTGAGGGGTAGGAAATGGAGAAAACCCTTTGCTCCTTGCTGCCTTCTGAGGCAGGGATTTCACTCTGCATAGCTGCTCCCCAAGCAGCTCAGCTCACAAAATATTGATCAGCATTAGAAGCTTGTCTTTTAAAGGCCACCTAGGGTATGGCCTGTATTTTTTTTTCTAGCCAAGGGTCAGTTTCCTTTTGTGATTTAGAGAACTCTTTCATATTTTTAACAAACAGGTGACAAGTACAGACATATCCTTACATCATTGTATTCCTGGCTGTAGTCTCAGTCTGGAACCTCCTCCAGTGCCTGGGGTTCTCCTCACACTGGAACATCCATCTGCCCGGTTGGGCCCCTTCTTCAATTGCTGGGCTCCTCTCAAGGCTCCTGTTTTGGGGAAAGACCCAGTGGGCCAAACTTCATTCTCCCCACTCCCACCCAGGCTGTGCTTCTGACTTTCTGGACCTCAGTAACATGCCCCTACTCAGCTAACTTAACCTCTTACCATTTTCAGCTCCCTCCTGAGGGGTGTCTTCCTCCATCAGAATGTAAGCCCCTTGAGGGCAGAGACTGTCTTTCTCTTTGTTCCTATTTGTATCCCCAGGGCTTACCACAGTGTCTGGTGCTAGATAACTGTGCCTTGCTTTGCCCTTCATTAGCAAATTCTTACTTTATTGCTTTAATTATATGACCCTTATATCAAGGCAGGAGGCAACATGTAGAGGAATGATCTTGAAGTTAGGGAGACCTGAGGTTCAATAACATCTGTTGGCATCTCCTGGATATGTGATCCTGGGTAAGGCATTTAACCTCTCAGTGTGCCAGGCAAGTAGTAAGACAGTAAGTAGCAAAGAAAATGGTCTACCATGCTATAAGGAATGATGAGCTCAATGATCTTAGAAAAACATGGAAAGACTAGCATGAAATGATGGAGAGTGAAATGAGCAGAACCATGAGAACACTGCATACAGTAACAGAATATTTCTTTAAGAATGACTTTGAGTGACTAAAGTCACTTTGACTATCACAAATACATAAATTAAAAATAAAGGACATAAGAAGAAAAATGCTGTATATATCCAGAGAAAGAACTGATAAATAGAAACATGTATAGAATAATTTTACATCTGTATACCTATTTGTGTCTAATGGTAGCCATCTCTAGGGGGGAGGGGGGAGGGAAGAAAAGGAGAAAAAAATTACATGATAACTTCATTATATATTCAAAAAGAATAACAAGTTATACATAATAGATGTACAGTTTCATGTAAATCATCTTTTTATTATACTATGTTATGAAAAAAAGAAATTGCTCATCTAGAAAGGAAATTTCTCAATGAAATCATATATATTGGGCTAAAAATGTTGCTTGTGTATGCTGTTTTTCCTGCTTTTGCTTACTTTGCACTAGTTCATATACATCTTCCCATGTTTCTATGTCTTCTTCATATTCATCATTTTATGGTTCAGTAACAATCCAATAAAATCAGTTTTCAGAATTTGCTTAGGCACTTCCAAGTTGGTGATCATTCACTATGTTTCCAGTTCTTTGCAACAACAAAAAATGCTGCTAGGAATATTTTGTTATATATGGAAGCAGCAAGTCACCATGAGGGAGAGACAGGAGGTAGTGTGTCCTGGGCAAATCAAACCACTACCACCCTTCGATCATCACCTTCCCTCAGATCCTGATGGAACTAGCCCTGGACTCTGAACCTAAAAGCCTTAGGAATAGCAATTCCTCCCAGTCTATGAACCACCAACCTACAATATGGACATAGTTGTGTTTGCTTAAAAAATAAGTGAACAAAATTTATCCAAATAAATTGATAGATTTGTTTATTTACAATCAGAAAGAAAGGCATAAGTCCATTGGTTCTAAAGAAAAAAACAAATTAGTCCAACATCCTCTGGCACCTGAGGGTTAAGCATCTTGAGATCCAAACCTAAGGAGCACAAAAATGATTCAAGGGACCTTCCCAGGCATCTAAAGGGTACTTCTTTCCTCCTTATCTTTTTGGGCACCAGTAATATGAGGTTTGACAAAGCTGAACCCATAGAACCAGTGATTAAAAGCTAACTGGGGAGTCAGGGAGGTGGCACAGTGAATAGAGCACCAGCCCTGGAGTCGGAAGGACCTGCATTCAAATCTGAGCTCAGACACTTGACGCGTACTAACTGGGTGATCTTGGGCAAGGCATTTAACCCCAATTGCCTTGCCTTCCCTCTCAAAAAAAAAGCTAACCCTGTATATTTCTTGATGCAGCAGAATTCATGTTTCATACATTCTGCAAACTACACAGAAGTGTGGACTTATCCAAATTGTGTGTTTGGATTGAATTTTGCAGTATCCATTTTTAAAATTTTTCAGATTCTCTTCAAAGTGTTGCAAAAGCTGTGAAGCACCATTTTGAAAAAAAAACTGTAACCCCAAAGAGAAAAATCAATGTCTTCATAAAAATATAGCTACAATTATATTTGCTGAAAGAAACAAATGAACAAATTTATTGATTTATTAAGGATGAATTGATAAATTTGTCCATTTAACATCAGAAAGAATGACAGAGGTATTTTTTCCCTTGAAGAATGATGGAATTAGACCACCATCTGCTGGTGCCTGGGAGTTGAGCATCTTGAGCTCTAGATACAGGGGTGCAAGAATGATTCAGGCACTTTCACAGGTAACCTAAAATGTACTTCTTGCCTCATAGGTTTTTTGGGAGGGGACACCCATAAGGTCAGGTTTTGCAAAGTTAAATCCATGGAACCAGTGACTGAAAGCTAACCCTAACCCTTGGTGCAATAGAATTCAAATTTCATATATTCTGCAAAATACGCAGAAGGAGGGACTTAGCCAGACTGTCAAGATTTATCTTGTGTAAGGTGCTTGCATATTATTAATCTTTTTTTGGCAATTATTTTTAGAATTTTTTCAGATTCTCTTCCTTAGGGAACAGGGACTTGAGTTCTAATCCCAGCAAGGCGGCCATGAGGCAGCCTGGCATAGGACAGGAATGTCAAAGTCAAAGAGAAATGGGGCCACTAAAACATATATGAGGATCCTCTGCTGGCTGCATATTGACTTCAAAAACCACAAATTAACATTATCTTTAACATTAACATTATCTTTAAGCACCATTTTGAAAAAAAGTTGTAAAAAATAGAAAAAATAAATTTATCAAAATATTGGTATGGTTGTATTTGCTGGGGAAAAGGATTGATAAATTTGTTCATTTAAAATAAGAAAGGCATATGTCCATTGGTTCCCAAGAAAGCTGTAATTGGATCAGCATCCCCTGTACCCTAAGAGGTTGAGCTTCTTGAGTTCCAGACACTGGGGGTACAAAAATGATTCCAAGAACTTTCTCGGGTATCCTACTGCTTTTCTTTTTATCTTTTTGGGCACAAGTAATAAGAGGTCTGACAAAGTTAAACCCACAGAACCAGCAATTGAAAGCTAACCCTGCACATTCCTTGCTGCAAGGGAATTCGTATTTCATATAGTCTATAAAACACATAGAAATGAGAACTTAATCAAATTGGCTAAAGGGAGATTAAAAGACTCAAATTCAGGGCATGGCCAAATAGTCTGATGCCTTTTTCTTGCCCAGGATGCTTTTTTCATATGGGCTTAGACTTAATTTTGCTGTGAGTATTTTTAGAATTTTTCCCAATTTTCTTACACGGAGCCACAGGTGCTTAAAGGCATGATTTTGAAAAAAGTTGTCCAAAAAAGATATCCATCTCTTTGTAAAATAAGTGAATGGTTTTTATCTTTAAAAAGTTAACGAATAAGATGAGCTTAGAGTTGGATTCAGAGGCAGAATTATGCTTAGAGTCAGAGGCAGAATTAAGCTTAGGTTAGGTATTAGATTATACCTCCAGCTCTGCCTGGTTTCAATTTCATGGAACAAGGTGCCCCTCCCAGGATTAACTCACCCCTTCTAATTTCATCACCATACCGTTAACTCAGGTCTTTTTTTTTTTTTTTTGGATATTACCTCCCTCATCCTCTTCCTCATCCTCTTCTCCTCCCTGAATCAAGGACTTGAGAGCAGAGTACCAAACTCCTCCCGATGTCTTCTTTTGTAGGGGGCAGAAAGTGGACTTTCAGCTCACTCCACTTTGCATCCTGCTCCACCTGATTTCAACTCCTGGAACAAGATGCCCTGGCCCAAAGTAACCTATGTTGTCCACCACCTCCAATCTGTTTTCCTGCCTCCTTGTGCATGTTGTCTACCTCTCCCGCCAATTATATTGTAAGCTCCGTAAGGACAAGGAATGCTTTTATTTTCATTAATTCTGTCCCTAGTGTTTAGCATAGTGCTAGGCATATAATAGGAACTTAATAAATGTTTATTGGATTGGATTGGAATGGGTCTGAAATGTTTATTATTATTAGATCAATAAAGAGTGTTGTGGTCGTGGTTAGTATCAGAGCCTCAAAACGGGTTAGGGTTATATTCAGAGTAAGAATTTATTTAAAATCATAAAAGCATTATACCATTAATTTCAAAGAAAGGTTGACTGAAGCTCACAAAATTTGGCCCCTGAAAGTTGGGCATCTTGATCCTGTACTGAGTGGAACACGGATGATGCCTAGCGACTTCCCAGGAATTCCCAAGGGAACTAGCTTCTCTCTAGCATTTCCACCCATACTGTGAGGTTTTACAAAGTCAAACCATCCAAACCAAAGATTGAACAGTAATTTTGCTAATTCATGGTGGCCAGGATGGGATTTATAGAAAATGAAATAAGGTACATATTTTTTGGGACATGGCCAAATTGTCCAATTTTTTCCCGTGCCCAAGATGCATTATACTAGATTCAGATTTAATTCTGTAATATTTTTTATAATTTTCCCCCCAGTTTTCTTCCATGGGGTAGTGGCTGCTGGGAAACAACATTTTGAAAAAGTTGTCCCCAGTAGTAGAGAAATCCATTTTTTTTGTAATAATAAGGGAATAGTGTTGATCCCTGAAAATAATAAATTAATAAGCTAGGGCTAGGCTTAGAGTTGGAATCAGAGGTAGAATTATAGTCAGGGACCAAATTAGCCTGAGGGTTAAAGTTAGTCAGAGGGATAGGTTTAGGGTTCTAATCAGGGTTAGGATTAGTTTTAGAGTGGGAATTAGATAAGTAGACAAAAGGTTCATCTTCCACTTTCAAGGTAAGGGGGAAGAAGACTAATCACACTTGTGCCAGGCAGGCCTTGGCCACCTGAGGATATCACCAGACCCCGGATCCTCCTCCCGCCCCCCAACTCTTTTTTCTTGCATTTTATAGGTATTCCAAGCCCCCAAATAGCAGGCGCAAGGAAAACCCGAAGAGATCTAGCCCAGAGATACTAGCCAGAGAGAGAGAACAACCTGAGTGAAAGCTTGGGCTTGGTGGGCAGGCAGGTTCCCCAGAACTTAGTGAGAATGGAGGAAATGGGACGCGTTGTTACCTGGGAAGAGATTTGGCTTGTGGAAGAAAAGTTGCAACAGCCTGCGGAGGGGTGGGGGTGGGGGCACTAGGCCGCTGTAGTGGGGGAGAGGGGGGCGCCGCAGTGGAGCTGAAACGCTTGAGACCCGTGGATCCCCTGTGCTTTCAGGTCTTGGTGGTAGCAGCAAGTATTCAAACGAGAACTTTGACGGCCGAAGGAAAGAAGGGTTCCATGTGAACAGTAGTAAGTCCTGAGAGACAGGCGAACGCAATTGCGAAGGTACAGGTGGCGATCTCAGCCCTTAGCCGCTTGAAAGGGAGTTAGATTATATCCCGAATCCAGAGGCAGAGGCGATGCCGTGAGGCGTCCAATGCGGCGACTGGGCGGATCCTGGAGGAGCCGACTAGAGTCCAGAGAAAGCTCTTTTTGGTTTGTGAAGGGCGGGGCCGCCTTGGAATAAGGTCCCGCCACTCTTTAAAATCCTCCTGGAGGTACCTAAATCCGCTCCAGGTCTCTAAGGTAAACAGCCTCTGGCACGTCGGAATCTCGTGGGTAAGCGAAGTTGGCAAGTGAGATCCTTTGGGATGAGGATTGGCTGTAAGGCTTGGGGCACTAAGTCGGCGACTGGACCAGGCACAGCTTCTGCCGCCGCCCTCCCCTTCCCATACCCCTCCATACGCTCTCCAGCCAGCTGCTCTCCCGTTCTCTTTTGGTCTCCCCCGGCCTCTCCCATCCCACATTGCAGCTGCAGCAGCTTCTCCCCGCCTTCCTCGCTTCCCCACCCCACACCGATGCTCCTCTCCCACCCCAGCGGTAGGGGAAAGAGAGAGTATCTGTGTCTAGGCATTCCAGGTCCACAAGGGCGCTGACGCATAGGGGTTCTGGCTCCACATGCCTAGCCCCCTCCATCTATGGCTGGGCCGCAGGTGAAATAAGACGGCTCTGATCATTTTTCACTGATCCGATGAGGGGGTGAGGAGAGCCTTAAGGGCCTCTAGTGATGGGCACAACCAGCTCCGGGGACTGTGTTAGGTGGAGCTGGACTGGGTCGGGTACGCCTGTCAAACCATAAAGCAAGTGTCCTAAGGCGAGCTCAAAGAGAACAGAAACTTCCCACGAAGCAGAAAGGCAAATCTGACCTTTGGGGTTTTAAGCAGGAGGTGTCAGAGAAAAGTTACCACACAGTTACCGGTTACCACAAGTGGCTTGTGGCAGCCAAGCGTTCACAGCGACGTCACCTCCAAGTCAGAATTCTCCCTAAGTGTGATGATCCCGCAGCGCCAAGGAACCTTGGTGGGCCTAGGGTAGGCTAGCTACCCACATCCCTACCCCTCGCCTAGCGCGGGGGCGGAGCAGAGAGCAGTTTGCCATGGGGCCAGAGAGCCGCAGTGAAGCGGGACGCTTCTTACAAGGAGTTCGGAGCGTGTTCGTGAGACATCTGGTGCTAAATCGTTCTTAGACTACCTGCTTCTGGATCAAGGTTTCCTATATAGCAGAGCAACTCCCTGGCTGCGATCTATTGGAAATCATTCCTTGACCCAAGCTTTTGCAGTCCAGGGAGAAAAGAAAACGAAGAAGGTCTCCCTTACATACAGACCTTTCTCGATCTTTCGCCCTTCTGTTGCATTTCAGCTTGTTACTGGGACAAACGAAATAGTCTTTCCCCCCTCCCAGGTTGGAGGAGGGTGGAGAAGAAAAGAAACCCGGAAAGCCGAAATCCGACCTCCTGCTTTAAACGTGAACAGAGTGCTGAGGGACGCACCTGCGGAGGAAAAAAAGGGAAAAAGTTCTCTGACTTGGTAGTGTGTGTTGGTCTGGCTCATTGGACCTTCTGTCGTCTGTGTCTTGCACTCGGTGGAAGGGAGCAGCAGTGCCATGCGAACGTCTGAAACCCCAAAAGATGTGCAGGGTATCTCTCGTTCCTGTCCTCTCTTCAGGTAGCCTTCCTTGTTACCCACCCTCCCCAGAGCTATTACACTCGTGCAGTGGCTGGGGCGGGGTGGGGTCGGGGAGCTGGGGAGCGAGGAAGAGGGGTAATGGGATCAGCAAGCGGTCCTAGCTGAGATGTCTGGATCCCTCTCCCCTTCCCCGCCTCAACGCGCTCTGCTCCATAGTCTGGGGTAGGGTATCATTGGAGTCGCCGTCAGGCTACGTTTTCGGCCTCCCCTGTCACAGTTCCCGCCTGACCCCCATCCCACCCCCATGCTGCAAAGGGTCGCCCTGGGTTTTGCTTTGCATAGCATGCTGGATGCCAGACCTGTCTCCCCGCAGAACCATGTGGTTGGGGGTGCTGTGCGGTTGGTCTTGGCTTACACACACACACACACACACACACACACACACACACACACACACACACACCCACCTCCCTCTCCCTCTCCCTCCCCCTTCCCCCCTCTCTCACATACACACCACTCATACACATACATATATACACATATGTGTATATCTATATTTATCTCACTGACACAACTTGGCCGTTCTCATCTCCAACCCACCATGTCGGAGAAAGTTACTCCCAGCCGCTGGGCGCTGTGAGGCTCAGGCTAGGATGAGAGTTTCCCTGAACTACCCAGTGGGGCCTTTGTCTAAGAGTCTAGTGGCTGGTCTGCTCCCCTGCCTACTTCCTTGCCTTGCACACAAGACGCACACATCCTCTTCTCTCACTAACTTGGTGGATCAGCAGTCTTCTGAGTGGGAATTTTGTTGGGCTACCTCCCATAGGAGACAGAAACAGACAGCTACACTTAGGAAAGGGCAGAGATTGTGCTAACAACCTTCTCCCAACTCCTGCTCTTTCCTCTTCTCACAAAAGCTCTACTGCTTTCCTTCTACAACAAGGGAGGGCGGAACATTCCACTTCTGTGTCCAACAATCTCAGCCAAGTTCCTCTGGGACAGATTCCCTTTTACGCTTTTCTTTAAAAATTATTTCTGCAGACTTCTACCGGGATGCCAGCTTGTCTTGGTGGCATTCTCCCCAGAGTGTTCCTTAGTAACTGCTTCCCTTCTCCATTCCATCCCCTCTTTAAAAAACATTTCTTTTTCCTGAAAAAATTTATTTTTTGAATTATTAAGTTCTTTCGGTAGACCTCCATCAGTGTGTTATGGGATATCTACAGGTCTTGGTGCCATTATCCCTAGAGTGCCCACTGATCTCAGTGGCAGGAACTAAGGTGATCTCATAAGAAAAGCAGGAGATTAAGAAAGGGAGAGTTTGGTGGGAGGAGGTGGGGAGAAGAGAAAAATTATCTCACAGAAGAGTCTGGAAAGGAAGAGATTCTTACAGTGGAGTGAGCAGAAAACGCTAGAACCTCACTCTTAGCTGAACTGGTTCAAAGATAAAGGATATATATATGTATATATATATATCTGTATATATATGTATATATATGTATGTATATGTATATATGTGTATATATGTTATATATTTACAATATCTACATTCTCTATACATATATAGTTAGTACGCATGTATGTACAAATGTACAAGCATAAAAGAAAGGAATAAATAGAAGAGTATAGGATGGAGGGAAATACACAGCCATCACAACTATGAATGGCATAAACTCTCTCCTCCCCACCCCTCCCCCCGCAAAAAAGAAAAAGACACAGAATTCAAACAATGGGCTGGAGCAGTCTACAACGCTTCAGATGGAGTAAAAAGATCAGAATGGCAACCATGATCTCACTCAGAGGAAAAGCAAAAAGCAAAAAAGCAGACCTAATTCAAAGAGGTTATCAGGGATACAAACATTTTGCTCAACTTGAATTAATATCAGTGGTGGATAGGCACCAAAAGGCACAGAAACTCTCGAAAGAAAAGTGATATGAGTTAGGGGAGAAATAGACAGTAAAAGCATACCAATGGGGAGCTCATCTTACCATATAAACACATACTCATAAAACCATAAAATAAACAATAAAGAAATTAAAGAGATGAACAGAATTTTAGTAAAGTTAGATATGACAGACCTCTGAAGAGACTTTTTTTCTCACTGTTCATGGCACCTTCATAAAAATTGAATATGTATTAGGGCATAAAACTATCACAAACAAATGCAGAAAAGCGAAATATTAAATGCATCCTTTTTCAGACCACAATGCAATAAAATTATATTCAATAAAGGGCCTTGGCAGCATAGATGAAAAATGAATTGGAAACTAAATAATCAAATCCTAAAGAAAGAGTGGATCAAGGAACAAAACTGAGACACAATCATCTCATTAAAAGGAATGACTAGGTTAAGACAACATACCAAAATTTGTGGAGATGCAGCCAAAGCAGTACTTAGGGGAAAACTTATACCTCTCTCTGAAAGCTTACATCAATACAAGAGAGAAAGAGCAGATCGACAAATTGTTTTGCATGACTTCATATGTATAAATGGGTATTTTATTTCTTGCTTTCTGTGAGTGGGGGAGGGGGTAGCAGAAGAGAGAGAATTTGGAACTGAAAATAAAAATAAAATAAAACCTCCCAATCTTCCTCCCCCCCCAAATACCCATCCTAATATTTTTTTTCTTTAATACCCACCCCAAACCTTTATCCTAAACAACACTCAATGTCTGTTTTACATATATATATGTATATACATATATATTTTTTCTGATTTCTTTTTAACTGAAGTGCAAATTTTATCTCTTTCGTGAGCTAAGCCACTTTCAAAAGAAGGGGGAAAATCCTCCTAATGGAACACCTTTTTTCACCCCAATGCACTTTACCTCAGTGTCCATTTCCATTAATTCCATCCCTGTTTCAAATCCCACCTCCACCATTTTAATTTTTTTAATACAACATATCTTGTGTTAGGGGACTAGAAGGAATGCTTTCCTTCCACCCCCTCCTTCCTGAGAAGCCTTAGGGAGGCTGAAGAGTCCTTGGCTTCTCATGCCTCAGAGAGGCCTAAAAGATTCCATCCCCCAAAACTTCCCATTAGAATTTGACCCAGGCAGTGCCTTCAAAGATTTCAGAGCTCTAGCCCCTTGATACAAATGACTCCAATGGTAACATGGGCTATCTCAATGACTTTTTAAAAAAATTTCATTTTAATTTTTTTAATCTGGCTTTGGGGGAACAGGGGCAGCTCTGTCAGTTCCACCTTGCCAGAAACACATTGGGGTGGGGCGAAGACTCGGAGCTTGTCAGCCAGCTAGACCCTTCCCTCCTGTGCTCATGCCTCCTGGGTGCTGGGACCTGACTGAATCTCAGACCCCTCTACCTGGTCCCTAATCCGAGGCTGGGCTCTCCTCCTCACATGTGAACCCAGGTAGTCCTTGTTAGGATTCCCAAGCTTAACCATGCTGATACACAGGATTCCCACAGTAATATGGGCTCCCTTGGGCCCGATTTTCTTTTTTTTATTTAAATTTCTTTCTTTCCTTTATTCTCAAGTTATAAACGTCTCATGTTCTGGTACCAAATGCAATTCTTTCTATTCATTCCTCCTTCCCAGAAAAGCCAAGGGGGTTTCGGAGCCTGCAGCTGGTCTGCCAGCCAGACCCTTCCCTTCATGCCTCCAGGGCCCTAGGCCCAGTTGAAGCAGCTTGGGCCTGCCCTTTGGACTGGGAACCCCAAAGTATCTCTGCAGATTCCTGAGTTTTTACCCCTACCTACATAGGTCCCCAGCAAAATCACTGACTCAGCATCTTTTTGTCCTTTGCTTCCTTCTTTTCTAAACATTAAGAATCTAGACCCCATTTCCAGCCATTTCTCCCACAGAGCCCGGGGCTGCGGATCCATCTTGACCCTTTCTACTGGGTCCTTTCGAGGATGTGCAGCACCCAGTTTCCTCAGAGAACACCATTTTCTTGGCTAGGGCTTCATTCAGCTTTGGACCCCTGGAGCACCTCAAAAAATCCACTAGTTTCATCATATTCTTCCCAAGTCCTGAAGGGAAACAAAGGTAGGCAGGCCTACCTGACATCCATCCATCCATTCAGCTGGCCAGCCATGGTTTATTTGGCCATCAGTCTTCTGTTAAAGCAAATACCTAGGTCCTAGAAAATTGGTACTCAGGAATGATACCATTATGGTAAGCAGTGAAACAAAGCATTCACACACCATGGCAGTAGAAACAGAGGTTTGTCCTTATGCAAGAAACTCATGGAGAAGGAGGTGCTGGGGAGAGAATGTGCTCAAAGTTGACATTCAAGTGTCAAATTTAAATCCTATAAATGGGCTTGGTTAAAACAGGCGATAGGTACCTGCCTTCCTGCCTGCTTTTCTTCTCCCATCCATGCATCCACAAACACTATTCTCTGTCACTCAAATACTCTTAAACTCAGTTGGCATTCCATGGTCTAGCCTGCATTTGGAAGAGAGAAATTCTGTGAGCAGGTAGCAAGCATGGTTCATCACCAGATTCAGGTCTAGCTCTTTTCTAGAAGGCACCGCTTCCAATTTCTTATGAGCACACTGCAGTGTGTGATGGCGTCGGGTGGTGGCAATGGTGTTTCCTTCACCCTTCGGCCATCCATCTTGGGATGAGGGAAATGGGAAAGAACAATGGTGGGGAAGGGAGAAAGGAGGAAAAGAGAATAAAAATAAAGAGAAGAAGAGTTCAAACAAAGTGGTCTGGGGTTGCTGGCCTGTTCTATCAACGACTGAATTGGGATGAGAGGTTGGACCCTGTAAAACCTGGCGTCCCTGGATGTAGCCTGAGAGGATAGAAATGACGTAATGAATGGTGAACCCGGAAGGGTCGGGAGGAGGAAGAGGGAAAGAAAAAGTGGGCCAGGTACTAAGCAGTGGCGGTGCCTGTCAAGGGGCTGACCTCATGTAGGTGGGCGGGGTTTCGAGTAGAGGAGCGGGGTGACGGGGGGCGGGGGAGGAGGGGGGTTGCCAAGTCTGGTTAGGCTGTGTGGGCGCAGCTCCTAAGGGATGAGGGGTAGGGCCTGGGGTTCTCTTCCTCAGACGGTGGGACCGGCTAAGAGCGGGAAGGGCTGGCACTGGCTTGGGCCAAGGAGTCTCGGAATATCCTGTGGTGAGGGGTGGGGAGGGGAAGGGATCCGCAGAAGGGGACTGGAGAACTCTATGTGGCTCAGGAGTAGAGGGGTGGGGGGTCCCGGGGTTTGATTGTAAGCTGTTGGGCGGGGCTCCAAGGGCTCAGTGCCCACTGGGACTCCGAATATTCCGATCCAGGCTAGCCACCTCCAAAACAGAGATGCGGTCTGGCCTTCAGACATGCTGGGGAGGCCGGGTGAAAAGCGGAGTCCCACTAATGCACACCCCACTCCACCACCCACCCTCCTGCAATCTCAGGGATCCTCCCTCAGACCCTCTTGGCTCTTGTTCCTGCCCCTACTCTCATCCCTTCCGCTCTATGACTCTCTCCCACACCTGCTCCCCAAGGGTCCAGGACAGAAACACAGGAGGTCAGGAACAATTTCACCTCTGCATTCCTAATTCTCCCAAGGGCCCCAGGTCCCAGTGCAGGCACCAGAGGGAAGGGGCTCCAAGTTTAAAGCAGAAGAGAAGCCATCTATCCATTAAATCACTCACTAGAACTTTTCTAGTGGGTCAGGGAGCTAGCCTGTGCTGGATGGAAGGAGACAGAGAGACAGGTATCAGAGGAGAGGAATTGATTTATGAATCCATGCTCGGCCCCATCTGGGAAAGAATTCTTCTTTCACGACCACTAGACAATATAATCCCTTCAAGCCTTTCCTTGAGGCTAGGGGAGCTTCCAGGGGAGCCCCTTCTTCTCCCGCTCCTGCAACCCTAGGCTGAGCAGCAGAAGCTGCACTAACTCTCTGCAGAACTGACAGAGAAAGGTGGTGGGGCGGGGAGGGATCGAGGGAGGGGAGAGGGGGACAGACAGACACGGACAGACAGACACAGACAGACGACACAGAGTTTGATCTGATGTTGGCAGAAATCCCCCAGGCAGAAATCTTTGAGTTTTCACAGAAGGAGTTAATTAAATAATTCTCAATTTGAACAACACAAGGAAACATTTAGGGTCGTATGTAGTAGTCACTGATCACAACAACCAACATTTTTACCATAACCAAAATTTATGTAGTGTTAGGTTTATAATATAGGCTTCCTACAGACCATCCTGAAAGGTGAGTGGACACAACTAACCAGATATTTATCTAACCTTACTTGTAGGAGACTAAAGCCAAAGTTGAAAAAAACATTCTAAGAACAGTGTGATACAATGGTTAGAGACTAATTTTTTTTTTTTGAGGATTAAGAATCTCAAATAAGTATTTCTTCCTTTGTAATTTCTAGTTCTCAACTAAAATCAAATGATTGTGCTTTAAACTGAGCATAAGGCTAGATCTTGAAGTCTTAAAATATTAATTCCTTGTTTGGTTGTCAATCTGCCACAAAGCAAGCACTCGGAAGTAATTTAAGCTATTGGGAGGTCTACTGAGATTTTAGGACTCTGCATTTCACAGCTGAGGAGATTTCAAAGGATTCCTTGCTATGTTAACTTCTGTACAGTTAAGGTTCGGATTCGCATGAACAAAACACTCCGCACTCCAAGAAGCCCGAAAGGGTTTTTTTTTCTTTTATTATTAAAATACATGCGAGAAAGATGGAGATTGAAAGTAGCAGAGAGGGAGGCTTAAGAATAATGACAGCAAGGCAATTATTAGATTAGAGGAATGGCTCAAGAGACAGGGCTCCAACCACCTCGTCACCATCCCACAGCCAAGTACTAAAATCAACATATTTACAGTCATCACCGATGTGGGGAAGCTCTAACACCCGACCACACAAGCTGGGGAATCCCGCGGTACACCCGTCGGAGTCCCGCTCACGGAAGTCCCAGGCCAGAAGTCTCTGCCATGGGTGAGATTCCGGTTTGGGGTCCGAATTTTATGGCATATGTAATGCTGGAAACAAAGAAGGCATCGGGCCAGGTGTTTTTGGCAAATGCTGCATCTTACGCAAGTCCCTGAAAGGATGCCAATCCCTTCAAGGTCTCCAAGTGCAGCCAGTCTTTGGAGTGGCTAGTTCCAGGACACTGGTCCGTCTCAGGGTCTTGGCCAGGACCCAGGGAGGAACCTCCTTCTTGTGTTCCCAGAGCTTTCTCAGGAGATAAGACTTGTGCCAGATTTGCAACTGAGTCAAGTTAAGAGGCGCTAGCTTTGCAATTGAATCAAAGCTTTGGTTTGTATAATCTTATGTACCCAAGAGGGGTTAAATCTTACCCCTTCAACTTCACAGAAAACCATTGTTACTATCTCCTACATTTCTAAAGAACTTTAAAAGCGTATTTATGGCAATCCTTCAACAATTAAATCCATAACCCAAAAGAATCAAAAAAGTTCACTTCTCTAAAAATATATCAAATTACCGTTAGGCATGATCCTTATACACATTACGAATTGAATAACTGATGTGACTTGGCTTAAAACCACACAGCTGAAAAATTTCCTGATTCATATAGTATAATAAATTCTAGGAGGGAGACATTTCACTTAAAATGAGACCAGAATAAATTCAATTACCCCTGGATCTATTTTCCAAATGGTATCATGCAGAATCTCAATTTATAACTTCAACTATTTAGGATTATATTTTACACAAGGGCTATTTTATTCCAAGCATATCATATTATGGGGTTCCCTATTTCCATCCAAAGATTTTTCAAGTGATCTACCTCAGTTAGTACACTTAGGAACACCTTGCTTACCAAATTTCTCCTAACCCTCTATAACTTTGTCTAAAGACTTTCAAATCAAGCTTCAAAAGTTTCATTCTCAATCTTGCTACTTAAAACAAAGTCAAACTTCTTCATAGTCTCTCAATATGCTGAAGAATCTGAAGCTGGCACAAGGATATCCAGAGCATCTAGGAACAGGACAGGCTGCTGACCACTTGCTGTGTGTAGGGCATGTCCCCTTTTTGTCCCCAAACCTTATCTACCTTCCACATTTTCCCTCAAGTCTTTATTTCTCTTTCCATCTCTTCCAAACCCATTTCTCAGACTACCCAATCTTCCTTTACATTTCAACCATATCCCAGACTGTATTCATTCTATTGAATATTTCCTTCATAACATTAGCACATACTGTTGTTAATCTTCCCAAGGTGTATAATTAATTTCAACCCAGGTGATTCTCTTTGTCACTTTAGGTACCATGATTATAACCTGTTGCTTGAGCTATAATCCAGGTGTTCTGGATAGATCGCTGGGCTCCAAAGCTCTCTCTCCCCAAAATGAGATAAAAACCTACTCTTAGTATAGGAAGAAGTTTGTGAAACAAATCCTTTTTTTTAACCGTTGATTTTTTTAAAAAGTAATTACAGAAACTTTAAAGAAGCCTGTTGAAGCCCAGGAGTGGGATTCTGAGTTCTCCCAATCCTGTTAACAGTTGATCTGTTACGTTGTCTACAGAGATCAACTCGAAGCAGTTTTCCAAATTAAACCATACTTCCTCTCTTCTCTTTTCTGCTTACTTACTCTTCACTTTTCAGAATCTGGGGAGAGTAATTCACAAATCAAGAGAGTTGTATTTTTCAATTTTTACCAAAATTCATATACAAACGGCTTTCACAGTGGTGATACATACATTTTAAACAGAAATTGTTGAGATTCTAAAGCGATTACATTTAAGGCTACTATAGAAAAAACCTTGAGCGAATCGGTCTTAAAGGACGAAAACTATTTTTTTTTTCTGTTGTTGCAGTTTTAAACACATTGCCCTGATGTCAGATACTGGATGGGCAAAGACAGTTCACCAGATTTAAATTGAACATAATATGCAAAATTAGTTTTGGGATCCAATTAAAGCTGGAGTAATTATTCACTTCTAAAATTGGTAAAGGGATCACTTGGACAGAAAAGCTGTTATCTAGGATCTTTCTTCAAGTCCTGCCCCTCCCTTCCTTTCTCCTGTCTCAATAGACTTACTCTACCAAGCAGGGTATCAGCTAGAGAAATGTTTTTAACAAATGGGTAGACTAAAGGGTCTAGCCAGCCTTCCATATAGTTCAGCACTTTGCATAGCCTATTGTAAAAATGATTAGGATTCTCACCTCCTCCTGTACTGTTCCTCGAAATTTACTTACTTCTTTCTCCAGGTGGAGGGATCAGAAGACAAGAAAGGTCTGTATTATCTAATAAAAATCTCAGTAGCCTGGTTAGACAAAAGGAAGTAGTTTTCAGTAAATCTTTCAATTTAATTTAAATTTAGCCAGAATTCCCTGCTGAGGGGCTACGTGGTTTGGGATGGGTGAGAGGCTGTCAATTAATCTCAATGAAGACTGCCCCCACCCCACAGAGGTGGGATAAGTTGGGACTGCACTGTTTCCAGTTCTGCTCTGGGTCTTTGACAGGTCGTGCCCCAAGGAGCCCCCGAGGATCCTCCGGTAGATTCCGCTCCGCCTGCTCCCCTCCTCCTTGGCCCCCCCAATCCCGAGGCAGCCAGGAGCTCCCTGCTGCCAGGGCATCGCTTCTCCAAGGCCGAGGGCTGGTTCGATTGCCCTGCGTTAGGTCCCGGTTGGAAAAGGCAGCAGACCGTCGGAATAAAGGGAACCGCTCGCGGCTGCTTGGATACTGAAGACCGGAGCCCCAGAGGCGGTTGCGTCTATAAGAGTTTATATTTTAAAGCCTTTTTTATGCAGCCTGTGCGGTCCTCACAAGCCCAGAACGAGAGGAAGAGGCCGCGACAAAGACCGGGAAGGCCAGGGAAGAAGACGACGGGGATCCTCAGCGACCCCTGCCCGAACCCCTCACGGCCCAGGGCCTCCAGGCTCCCCGGGGTGACACCTCCCCTTTCCGGAGATATCGCTGCGGCTGCCGCTGCTGCTGCCTGGAAGCCCCGAAACCCTGAGGCGTGAATTGGGGCTCCAGCTGCGCCCTGGGGCCAGTCGTGGGGTCAGGTTTGTGTGGTTAAGTGGTGCAAGCGTCTTCCACCGCACTCCATGAAGAAGAGCCTCCAGGGCTAGGGTGTCAGGAAGCCCTCGGTGCCACCCCCATTCCCTCAGCCCAGGCGATAAGCTGATGGCCACCGGATCCTTGGTTCCTTGAAAAGATGATTTCAGGTTAGTGGGAATGGATGGCGCCCAACAGGGATTGGCCCAGTAGGTGGTGGTTGTTTGTTCTTTGATCTCGAGGAGGGCCATGACTTGAGGAAGGTGATGCCAGGACGTGCAAGTGAATTGGATTTGAGTGAGGGAGCGCTCTGCAAAGTCTCCAGCTTCACTTTCTCCTCCAGAGTCATCTGGGTCCAGTGGCCAGATACAGATCAGAAGGACTCGAGATGACGCTGGGACCACATTAGGGTATGGGGAGGGTTGTACTGATTGCTCTATTGACAGTCTCTGCCTTCAGGGAACTCTTATTCTAATTGGGAGAGATAATACAAAAAGCGGAGGCGCTTTGGGGCTTTGTGAGGGCCGCAGGCTTGCTGGGAGGGACCAATATCCCTTTAATATCCAGCTGTGTTGAATGTCTGCAGGTGCTGGAACCAGATGCATCCTTCTGGCCACTTAGGGAAATTGTTACAAATCTATGATCAAAACTCACCCTTCAATTGCAACAGGGATAATAGGCCCTTCTGGGGAATAAAAATCACTGGGTTAATTACTTTAAAAAATGCAAGCCGATGTTTCAAACAAGCTCTTTTAGACAATTTGTTTCTTGATGATATTCTCGATGGGGGAGTATGACTGTGAAGCTGGTATCCTGTTACAATCTCTCCTTTAGACTAGGAGTTCTTACTCTGGCAGTCAGTGGAAATTTCAGAAGATCCATGAACTTGGATGGGGGAAAATCCTACATTTTGTATTTCACCAACTGCAAAATCTCAGCTTCTGTGACTACCCTTTCCTGACTCCCCTGCGCGTTTTCACCTTCCCTTTAATATTATCAACAATTTATCCCATTTGTATCTTGGTTGTATATAGTCATGTGCATATTGTCTCCCCCAAAATTATGAGCTCCTTGAGAAAAAGGACTATTTTTTTTGCCAGTTCTGTGCATCACCAGCACAGTATGTGGCATATAGTCAGCATTCAATACATAACTGCTACTTTGACTTAACCTCTCTGGGTCTAAGATCCTGCCTGTAAAATGATAGGTTAAAGACTAGTTCCCCTTTGAAGGCCCTCCCACGTCTAGGTCTGTGATTCTTTGATCTTTTGTGTATTTATCTTGTCTTAACTAAATGATGAGGATATTAAAGTCAGCTGTCTGGTTTCATATTTCTTTTTCCTAATACTCAATGACTTCCATTGGGCTGAGCCCAAAGCAGCTATTCAGTAAATCAGATTACCACCCAATGTTAGAGCTGGAAGGGAATTTAGATATCATTTCATCTAACTTCTCCATTCGGACCCCAGAGAAGGGAAGTGGGTGACTTGTCCAAGGCACATAGTGAGTGTCAGAATCAAGACTGGACTGAGGCTTTTTTGCCATTACAAGGCCCCTATTTTCTCTAGAACTCCTCCCACAATCTCCAGCTGAGTTTAGTACGTTGGAGAGCAAGAAGGGTGAGAAGACTGAGAGGAAATCTGAGGGCTCACTGCCAATTTGGGGAGGAAGGACTTTTTTATGTCCTTACATCCAGTTGTTTTCTTGTTAAAATGCTATGGCTGCCTTTGTGAAGCATTTAGAGATGCCACAGAATGGCTGGCCATGTAGGGGTTGTGACCCCTCTTAATCAGGGCAGACTCCAGTCCTCTTTTTTTTTAGGACTTAACTAAAAGCCCTGATGAGGTGGGGAGAGGGGTAGTGGTGAGGAGATTCACTTTGGCTATTTATGACATCTACAAAGGACAGTTCTGCACTTCAATGTCTACAAACCTGCCTTGAGAAGCCTTGACTTTGCACCCTTGGTCTACCATTGACAAGCTGACCCTTGATCTTGTACTCTACTTTCCTCACTGGTAAAAGCTGGGGGCTAGATTAGATGACCTTGACAGTGCCTTCCAGCTTTAGAGCCATCCCACATGTGGTCACTGATTCAAGTGACCAATGACAGGAGGAGCTTAAGCCTGGGATACCTTATCTGGGGACCAAGTGACTTTCATCATGACTTCCAATTTTCAGAATATCAGGCTGACCAGCAGCCTCTCCCTAGGCAGGAGGACAGGGACCATTCACAGAAATGCAAGGATGTTTCTACCCAATAAGCCTTGGGCCAAACTGTGGGAAGCTGGAAGAGACCTCCAGGAGCGGTGTTGGCTCTGGCGGGCCTCACATTTGTCCCACTGCCAATACCCGACCTACTGCACTTTGAATTTCACAGTGAGTCAGCCAGCAAGGGGATGCTTATTCTTGCACTGTTGTGTAGAAGAAATTGTAGTGAGCTTGAATTTGAGTCCAGATCCCATCCCTCATCATGATTTCACCCACCCTGTCCTTTAAAATATGGACACAGCTGCCTTATCTATTGCACGGTTTTGAGTCTAGGTATTTCTAGACTGATTAGCTATTGTTATTGTAAAATGGTGGAGTTGTAACAGATTTCAGCTGGATAGGACCTCAATATTCATCTAACATTTAGATAGTGTTTAGTATGTGCTAGAAGCTGTGCTCAGTTTTTTAGAAAGGCAAAGGGACTAAGTGAGGGTCACCCAGCTAGTTGTGTCTGAGGCTAGATTTGAACTCGGGTCTTCATGAAGTTCACATCCAGTTCATAGCATGAGATGTGAGAGGACCTTGTGATTTTTAAAAACATGAATAGCCTCTGTATGTAACCAGGTTCCCTATAAACAGGCGGCCTCAACAAAGACGCTGGGACATCCAAAGAAGGGAATTCGAGTCTTGCTTGGAATCGAGCCTAATGGATGACAATTCAACCATGCCAGTGTATGGGCTGGACTATACAATTCTCAAATTCTGTGATTCTGAATTTCTTCCTGTATGAAGACTGGAAAGCTTTGGTGGCCCCCAGCCTTCATATCTTATCTCACAGTGACATCTAGTGGCCAAGACACAGGTGGCAGATGTTTGTTCAGAGGTGTACTCTGTCCATGGAGTAAGCAGACACAAAGCTTGGTAAGATGTGTTCCCTGTGCTTGCTCACAGTTGAAAAAAGACACAAGCCACCAATGCTAATGACAGTCATCTTTCAATTTGTTTTCAATCAGAATCAATAATAGATTCCTTTATAACATGGCCTTTTCCTACCTTTCCAATCTGTTTTCTTAGACCCTTTTTCTCTCAGACATCAGTGAACATTGGCTATGTATGACATTGGCTCTTCCCTTCTTTTATCTCCCTACCTTTTAAGCTTTTACAAAGAAATATTTTCTTCACAGGTATAATCACAAATACAAAATCTGACACATGGGAGGGATCATCCCCAACTTCTCATACTTCCTCATTCTCTGGGGAGGGAGAAGGAGATTAGGTCCAGAGCTTAGCTCAGTCACTATAAAGTTCAGTTACAAGGTTGAACCCACTTCAGGCTTGAGTGCCAGGCACCCTGGTTTCTCCGCACTTCCCTTTTAGGCTGACTTGCTCCAAATTCTGTCTCTAAGGTTGCCATGGCTCACATTCCTAGATTTGATGGGGATTTACTGCCCATGATTGAAGCTGAAGACACAGGACAGAAACAGATACCCCAGACCCATTTCTTGGAGCAGGGGAAGGAAGTCCTTCCCCTCTCACCAGTTCTATTCACGGCACCTTCACTGTGAGTGAACTGAGATCTTCATCCTGGAAGCAGCTGGAGAGAACATGTGGGGAACAGCAGGAGCCAGAAAGAGCTATGCAAGTTTCCCCTGGCTATCCTCTGTGCCTTGAATGTTTTCCCTCATCTCTATTTCTTGGCTTCCTTAAGTTCTAAGCTAAAATCACACCTGCAAGGAGCCTTTTCTGGTCCTCTTCAATTTCTTTGTGCCAGGCACTATGCTAAGCACCAAGTATACACAGTAGGCACTTAAATGCTGGTTGACTGAATGACAGGAGACAGGCACACAGCATCTATCATTAGATCCTCGCTGCTCTCAGTGAGTTCAAGGCACCTAGCTTTGATAAACTGCATCCCTGGATGTTTAAAAAGCAGACAGATGGGACTGCTGCGCCTCTATCTGTGATCTGCCAGGAATCTTGGAAAACGGGAGATGTGCTTGCAGAACATCTAGATGTTCAAATTCTACCCTGGTTTTCAGAATGGAAGAAGGGGAATCCCAGAATGCATTGCTAAAAGGATAATTGTGTTAAAAACTTATAAAAGGAAATTGTGATCAACAGGAGCCAGCATTGCCTCGTGAACAAGCCACTGGCGCCTTTGCACTGCCCCTCCCCCCCCAGTGCCTGGAACGCTCTCCCTCCTGACTTCTGCCTCTTGGCTTCCAACTTGTGCCTTTCCTCTGAGATTATCTCCCACGAACACTGCTGAAGCCTTGTATGTGCATAGTCATTTGCATGCCGTCTCCCCATTAGACAGTGAGCTCCTTGAAATCATTGGTTGGGTTTTTTGTTTCGTTTTGTTTTTTGATTTTCTTTGTAACCTCACCTTAGCACCGTGCTTGGTACATAGTTTTGTTATTTATGTCAGGGCTTATCCTATGATTATATCTAAATTTTTGCAATGTGGAGGAATAGGAAAAAAATAGATGTCCACTTATTGGGCAAGGACGAAACAATTTGTGACTGTAATGGCATATTGCTATGCTGAAGGAAATGATGAATGCTATAAATGAAACATGGAAAGACCTACATGAACCAATGCAGAGTGAAGTTGGAAGGACCAAGAAAACAATATTCACAGTGACTATACCTACGTAAATGGAAAGAACATCCTTCCACCCCCAATTAAAAGTGAATGTTGCAAAATTATAAGGAACAGGCATTGCTCAAAAGAAGGTAAGAAACTCTCAACCTAACCTTTTATAGAGGTGGGAGGTACACAGATGCTGCTCATTGCAGCACATTTTCAGATTTTTTTTGATGTAGTAATCCATTATAATATTTTGCATGACTTCACATATATACAATCGGTACCCTTGTTTGCCTTCTCAATGCTTGCCTTCTCCAAAGGGAGGGAGAGAATTTGGAACTCAAAATAAAAAAAAAATGTTAAGAGATAATCTATGATATGGGATGGCTCTCTGAAGAAGAGATATAAAGAGAAATTTTATTTAAAATAACCACAGAACCATAGTATCTTGGTAGTATATCTACTAACATGCACTGGGGACCAATATTATATTAATCTAACTATAAAACACTCTTTGCAGAAAAATAGACATAAGTAATTGAGGAAAAAAGTTAATTGTTCACGAGTAGGTTGAGCCAATATAACAAAAATGACAACTTATTTTTAGGAGTTTGATTGGTCTGGTACTGAATATTTTACAAACCCAGAAAATAATAATGACATTACTACGGAAGAACAAAAGGTCAAGAATCTTAAAGGTAATTTAAAAAAAAGAGAGAGAAGGAAAAGCTATACAGGGTGTCCCTAAAGTCTGGACCCACAGGCAAAAATGCATATTTTCAAGAAATGAAATGAATGAAATTTTCAACATTTTATTTAATTGGAATATTAACATCTTAAATATGATTTCTGTCATTTGTGATGCAAAGGTTGATGCACTTTGCAAGATTCACGTGAACTCGATGCGGTAACTCCACAATGCCATCCATTTTAGCACATTCACTCTTTATGTGTTCAATCAAGTGTGTTGCATCTGTGATTTTTTATTGAGTACATATTCTCCTTTAGCATACCCCAGAAAAAAAAGTCAAGGGGGCTAAGGTCTGTTAATATTCCAAATATTTCAAAATATGCATTTTTGCCTATGTGTCCAGACTTTACGGACACCCTGTAATAACGATCTCAAAATGTACTATAAAGCAGTAATCATTAAAGTAATTTGGTATTGGTTTAAAAAAAAAGGGAGAGAGCAAGAGGTCAATCAGAGGAAAAGATTAGCTACACAGCATACAGACAAACACAATATCCCCATTTAATAAATCCAGAGACCTCAGTGGGTGAAAGGTACAATCTGAAAAATTAATGGGAAAATTGGACAATCGTCTGGCAGAAATTAGATTTAGATGAATGCCTCATACCATGCACCAAGACAATATCCAAATGTACACACATCCTGGATATAATAGTTCATATCATAACCAATAGGAGTAAGGAAGAAATTGCCATTCGGATCTATGGATAGGGGAAGTATTCACGACCAAAGAA
Source organism: Phalanger gymnotis (assembly GCA_028646595.1). Taxonomy (NCBI): domain Eukaryota; kingdom Metazoa; phylum Chordata; class Mammalia; order Diprotodontia; family Phalangeridae; genus Phalanger; species Phalanger gymnotis. Next base: position 357,158,809 of record CM053623.1, read on the forward strand.
GGATTGGCCCTGGATGCAGTGGGAGACCTTGACCTTTTTAAGCCAAGGTCTGTTTGTCTGAGGCAACACCCAATCAGTAATTAAGGCTAGGTCCATCAGATCAGCAATGATTACTCTTTGGGGCTGGCCATTTAACAGGTTTGGATCCATCTAAATGTACTAATGTTTAACTCATCTCTCATGTTTTCCATGAGATTAGCAGGAAACTATTAAAATATTTAGCTAAAATGTAGGTCAATCCTGTGTACAATATTCCTTTTGATCTGCCAGCTAAGTAATCCTGTCAGGAATGGAAATAGGCTGATTCTAGCATTATTTGTTCTTTGAAAAGTACAGTTACATATGTGTAATCTCATGTCTCTGGGGAAAAAAGCAGTGGCGGTGGGGGAGGCAGGTGTATAGTCTCATTCTCAGTTGTTAAACCAAGTCATTTTAATTACACAACATTTGGGTTTGTTTTTCTTCTGTTCTCTCCATTGATAATGCTGTACTAATTGTGAATATTGTTTTCCTGGTTCTCAACACTTCAGTCCGCTTTTGTTGTTCATTTGTTCAGTCACATCCAACTCCTAGTGACCTTGTTGACCATACTGTCCATAGGGTTTTCTTGGCAAGGATACTGGAATGGTTTGCCTTTTCCTTCCCCAGTGGATTAAGGCAAACAGAGGTTAAGTGACTTGCCCAGGGTCACAAAGCTAATAAGTGTCTGAGGGTGGATTTGAATTCGGGTCTTTCTGACTATTGGACCAGGGCTCTATCCACTGAGTCACCTGCCTCTCATTCTGCCCAAATTCATATAAACCTTTCTAAGCTTCTCTGAACTATTGACAGAAAATTGTTAATATGACAGAAAATTGTTCATGCCAAATGTAATATTAACTGCTACTATCTCTTAATGATTGTAGTCATGTCAGAATTCCAGTAATGTCCTTCCATTCCTACCTTTAAGATAGTGTCCTTTAGGTTGAACTGAGCCATAGTCTAAATCCCTACCCTGGGACTTTTCCTTGTAAACAAAGCCTGCCTGAGCAAGACCAGCCCCAAAGTAGCCCCTGATGTCCTTACCCCTTCCATTGGGATTCATGGCATGAAGGGCAAAACAGACAGAATGAAGTGGTTTTCCTTGCTTGGACTCCTGAGTGCAGCTGGCATTCATGACCAAGTCTTGCTATCTAATGTGACCCTCTCCTTTTCTCCTAAATATAGAAGAACATTTTTCTGTGAGTCTGGTTGGGGTACATACCTCAGGGTGGCAAGTTTGCTACCCTGTTACGTTGATGCTTTATTCCTCTATTCGAGAGATTATTTCAGGACTAATATTCAGTGTTTCTGATGACAAAATAATATTCCATATTTAAGTACCAAAATTTATTTAGCTATCTCTCAATCAATGGGCATCAACATTGGCGGAATATGTTCTCGGTGAAAAAAACTGATTACATTCAGGATATTTCAACTCCTTATGAGTTCTCTGATGTTTAATAAGGTATCCCCTCCTCAGTCTGAATTTTCTGATGACAAATTTGATTTGTCCTCTCACCAGTCATTCACTTTATCATTGTCTTCTAAAGGCTTAACTCCAGTATGTATTCTCTGATGTCTAATAAGGTGTCCCTTCTGGCTGAAGCCTTTTCCACATTTGCTACACTCAAAGGGTTTCTCCCCGGTATGAATTCTTTGATGATAAATGAGGTGTCCCCTCTGACTGAAGGCTTTCCTACATTCACTACATTCAAAGGGTTTCACTCCAGAATGAGTTCTTTGATGAGTAATAAGGTCTCTCCTTTCACTGAAGGCTTTCCCACATTCATTACATGCAAAAGGTTTCACTCCACTGTGACTTCTCTGATGGGTAATAAGATGTCCTCTTCGACTGAAGCCTTTCCCACATTCATTACATGTAAAAGGTTTCTCTCCAGTATGAATTCTCAGATGGGTAATTAGGCTTGCCCTTTCACTGAATGCTTTCTCACACTGATTACATGCAAAGGGTCTCTCTCCAGTGTGAGTTCTCAGATGAGTAATAAGGATAGCCCTCCGGCTGAAGCCTTTCCCACATTCCTTACATTCAAAGGGTTTCTCTCCAGTATGAATTCTTTGATGATAAACGAGGTGTCCTCTCTGGCTAAAGGCTTTCTGACAATCATTACATTCAAAGGGTTTGACTCCAGTATGAGTTCTTTGATGCCTTATAAGGTTTGCCCTCCGGCTGAAGGCTTTCCCACATTCAGTACATTCAAAGGGTTTCTCTCCAGTATGAGTTCTCTGATGATAAATGAGTTGTCCCCTCTGACAGAAGGCTTTCCTACATTCATTACATTGAAAGGGTTTAGCTCCAATATGAGTCCTCTTATGTTTAGTCACGCTTCCCCTGTGGTTCAAGGTTTTCCCATATTTATTACATTGGTCATGTTTCTTGCCACCATGAAATATCTGTTGTCCAACAAGATTTGATCTTCTAGGAAAGCCTTTACAACATTCATTGTGTTCCTTCAGCTTTTCTCCAGCATGCGTTCTACGAAATTTAATTAGGTCTGAGTGGTATCTGAAGGGCTTCTTCCACTGTTTATATTCAGAAAGGTTCTTACCTAAGGGGAGTATATTATATGGAATTAGGTCTGAAAAATCCCTGAAGCTCTTTCCAAGTGTAACATATTTATAGATATTTCCCCCTACAGCTTCTTTCCATAGTGCATCAAAGACTGAACCCAAATGAAAATACCTCCCAAGTGCATTACACTGAGGCATACTCCCTTTCTTAAAAGCTGTTCTGTGAGTGCTTGTTACTTGTCTGGATGGTCTCTCCCAGCTCATCTTTCCTTTCTCTGAACTGAGGTCATATCTTCCAGCTTCTCTCTTCTTGGATAGCCAGAGTCTATTCTTTGTCAGTATTTTCTCAGATGACACTCCTAAGAAAGCGTCTTGTATCGGACTTGAGTCGAGGGCTTCAAACCAGATCTTCTCACTAAGGGAATCTGAAAGAAATTTTTAAAAACTCACTATCTGCTATTAATTATGATGTGAAAAAGGGTCCTAATTTAGAATTAATTCTAGCTTTTGCCTCATCCAGCAACAAGAACAGACACAGACACGATAGACTTGTGCATGTGTTTCTCCCCCCGCCCCCTGGCTCTGTTAGTTACTCTACACTTAAAAAGTATGGAAAGTGAAGTAAATGGGCATTTTGATGCATGATCTTTATTTTACAGGTGTCTGAATATTTGTTTTTATTGGTGAGTATTAAATTTCAAATGTATGTTTAAAAATCCAACCAAAAAAAGCACACATTATTCCTTGAGAAGGGGATGTTCTTGAGCACAAGATGAAGCTCATATGAAAGAAGGAGGGGCGAAGTATCCCCCACAGGTCTTGGGGCTTGTCCATTGGTGACAAGGTGCAGCCTCTCATATGGCCAATCAAGGTGATGCCATGATGCACTCACCTGGATGAGAGCCTTGTAGGCCTTCTTCTTTTTCTGGTTTCCATGATGCATTTCCTCTCTCCAACAGGGAAAGTATGTCCAGTTTAGAAACAGGAAGTCCTATATGTAAGGAGAGGAATGGGAAGGTGCTGGGGGACAAAGCTATTTAAGAATTCAACTCTATTTGTGGAAAACAGGGCAGCTAGAAAGTACAAAGGACCTCTGAAGAATATGCTATTTTATATTCCAAGGTAGTATGGGTTA
>CM053623.1:357162993-357178892 GCA_028646595.1 Phalanger gymnotis
GAACCATACTGCTTACTCCCTACCAGAGAGATGATGAACTTAGAATACAAAAAGCGACATGTATTTTCAGGAATGGCCAATGTGAAGAGCTGTTTGGCATGGAAGTTTGTAAGGAAGGGTGTGTTTTTATTTTCTCCCTTTTTTTCATGTACTATTTTAATTTTTTTCCAATTACATGTAAAGATAGTTTTCAACATTCACTTTTATAAGATTTTGAGCTCTAAATTATTCCCCTTCCTTCTCTTCCTTCCCCAAGACAGTAAGCAGCCTGATATAGGCTATACACGTACAATCATATTAAACATATTTCCACATTAGTCATGTTGTGAAACAAGAAGTGGCCGCCTTCCAAGCCTGGAATGCTCTCCCTCTTCTCTTCCTTGAGGCTTCCTCCAGGTCTCTGTGACGATGGTACCTCCTGTAAGAAACCTTTCAGTCCCCTTAAGGCCAGGATCTTCCCTCTGAGAGGGTTTCCAATTTACCCTGAGTGTATCTTGTAAGTACAACAGGGTTGTTTGTGTGTTGTTTCCCCTAGTAGACTGTGAGCTTCTGGTGGGTAGGGACCATTTGGTACCTTCTTCTGTATCCCCAATGCTTAGCGCAGTGCCTGGTATATAGCGAGTAAACAATAAATGTTCTGTGACTAACCAGATGTGTGAACTACTCACTGAAGGGAAGGGAGTGAAATGATGTATACATTAAGAAATGCTATGGCATGAAGAGATACCCAGATAAGAACTTACCTGAGCCCTGGCCACGAGGAACCCAGCAATCATTCCCTCCTCATGCTCTATTCTCTTGTTTTGGGGAAGGGAAGAGTCTTGAAGAACCTTATCTGGATAAGAAGAAAGAAGTCCTGGGGGGAGATGAACCCTGACCAAGACCTCACAAGCATCCCAGACTCCCTCCCTCCCCAGCCCTTCTGTGCTATCTGTCCTGCATCCCAGATCCCCTTTCCATCGGCTTCCCTGACCTTCCTCCTGAGCTGCCCCTTGCTGCTGAGTCATGAAACAATGTCTTAACAAAGTACACAGAGAATCCTTTCTCCTTCAGCTGGTGCCAATCACACATTGCCAGTCCTTTCCTTTGGCAACAGCACTTTCTAAATGCTTACTGACTGCCTGCCTGGAAGGACTGATGAGGCTGGACCAGGCAACAGTGATTCTGGGTGATCCAGAGAAGAGGAGGTTGGGGCAGTTTCTGTTTATTCTTCCTTTCCCTCCCAGGCCATCCCCTCACAAATCTTCCCTTTGGGCACCTCTTTTCCTGTCTTACACTAGACAGGCCCCACTTCAGTAAGGCTCACTTCTCTCCCCAGAGGTCAAGGCCAAGTCTTCCATGGTCACTCCCTCCTTGCTCGCTGACTGCTGTGACTTCACGCCAATTTTCTCTACCCCACCAGATGGTCAAGACTTGCTGCATCCCCAGAAGCTCCAGGATTGGCTCGTTTCCGTCAGGCAGTGCCCTGAAGCTGTGGTGAAAGGAGAGTGAAGCTGGGCCCTGTGGGCTCCAAAGTAGGACAAGGAGACCTGGGATCTGCACTGTGGGGCTTAGATCCTCGGCCTCGGCTGGGACCTCTACCTCTGGCATTCCAGGCTGGGCCCTGTCAGACTCTGTCTGGCAAGAGCTAGTCGTGCCCAAGAATGAATGGGGGCACCAGGAAGGGCCAAGAACTCGGTCACACGTTGTTACTTAGGGAACACTAAGACAGCCACAAGCCTTGACCATACAAATGGACAGTCATCCAAGAAACCCTGGCCAGAAAGGCACCGTGTGCCACCCAAGGGGGTGAGGAGGGACTGAGGGGGAGGGCTTCTAACCTAGTGCAGGACTCCGCACCGACCAGAAGCTTGGTCACTCCGTGGTCACAAAGTATTATTATTTATTATCGTGACAACAGCTAGCATTTCTATAGCACTTGAAAGTTGGCCAAGAACTACACACAGGTCACCTAATCTGTTCCTCACAGCTGCCCTTCAAAGCAGGTATTGTTATGAGCCCCATTTACAGAGGAAGGAACTGAAGCAGAAGGAAGTTAAAGCTGGTAAGTATCTGAGACAAAATTTGAACTCGGGTCTTCCTGACTCAGGCCCAGAGCTCTACCTACGGCACTAGCCGGCTGCCAAATGCACAACTGGACGGTGAACTTAAATTTGAACATGATCCCAGGAGTGGTTCTGAAAGGAAAAGGCAAGGCTGTACCTTCCTGCTCTGCCACCTGCTTCCTGAGGGGTGGGGGGTGGGCGGGAACCCAACAACGGCAGAGTCCAGCAGTGGGAGCAGAATTGGGGAACATTTTTGTCACCGATGGGAGCGGGGGTGAGGCGTTGTAGGACGGTAACGCATGCGCATTCAAAAACTTCAGAAGACGGGTGAGGGAAAGGAGCATGCGTATTCAAAGATTTCAGGGTTTGCCTGAGGAAACATGAGAGAAGCGCATGCGCGCGCACTCATTTCCCTCTCTCCCTCGCCCCAAGGCCTTAACAATCCGGAGCCGCCACAAGACCCTAGGCCTGGAAGTCTGACCTTTAGGGAGGGACTGCTGCATGGCATTCCAGCGAGCCGAGGAACAATGCCCACAGTGCATCAGACTCTGCGACCCATCGGACGGGATGGCCTAGAGCGGCCATCCTTGCGCCGACGGGAGATTTCTGGAGGCATTTCGGGAAATGGAGTCTCCGCAGGGGAGGGTTCCCAGCTTCCTAGCGCCCACGTGACACGTGAACTACATCTCCCAGAGGGCATTGAGGCCTTATGTCCCTCGCTGGAGTGCGTGCGCCTGCGCGGGCCCCGCCTCCTGGCCTTGGCCTCGGCCTCGGCCTCTTAATTGTTGAACCTTCTGAGGTCAAAGGGCTGCGCGACGCTCCTCTGGCCGCCGCCCCATGAGCAGGCGTGTCACGTCTTTGATGAGAGCAGCTGTGAGGCCGGATTTGACCAAGGGAAAGACTAGCGTTTGGGAGGCTAGTGGCGCGCCTACGGCCCAAGTCACCGCCCCTTGGAGGCTCTAGTGGATGGTGATGGTGATGATGATGATAAAGAACAAGATGGACTCGAAGAAGATGATGATGAAGAAGATGATGATGATGCCTCACCTGGGCTCCAGGGCCAGAGATGCCGTGGCTGCCTCTCTTTGTGGCTTTCGGCTTCCCTGAGCCACTGGCTCTCTCCTTCTTGGATTGAAAATGCCTTTTTCGTTGTTGTTGCTAGTTTACATCATTTAGTATTCTCCCCCACCCCCCATCTTCCTTTGGAGCTGAAAGCTCCTTCTCTCTCCCTCTAGCGCCCCGGGGCTCTCGCGTTCTCACTGCCCCGCCTTCATCCAGACCCCCTGAGAGGGTGTGGGTGGTCCAGGCCGGCTATTCACGGGGGCGCCCCTCCCACCTCCCATAGACCACAGGAGTGCGTTTTCACAGGGGCCTTCAATGCTGCCACCCAAGAACGGGAAGTGGAGGCGAAGTCCTCTACGTGGGGCCCCGGCTGGGGACCCGCAATGACGGGCAAGGCTTCAGTTCCGCTTCTTCGTGCTGTCTCATTAATGAGCATGTGCTACGTCTAAGGCATCAGCTGGGAACCCGCCATGACTGGATAGGCTTCATTTCTACCCCTTCGTACTGTCTCTTTGGTGAGCACGGTGAAGAGCTCAAGATTCCCCAGACCTGAGAAGTGCACATGGTGCTTCCTTCCCAGGAAGATTTCTCACCACCTGTGCTTCTCTGTGTACGAACTTGACATCTACTTGTAACTGTTCTTCATCCTCCTCGGCATCTTTAATCCCTCTACTCTTTAGCTCTTTACCAGGCCACCACCCCCACTCTGGTTCTACTCACCTCCTTTCTTTCTCTTGGTGAACAAATTAAAATCTCTCTCATTTCTCACGCGCTGCACTGCTTTGAAACTTCTCTCACTTCACTAAGCCCCAGGAAGCTAATTGTTAGAAACACCTCATCCTGCATGATAGATCAGCCTCAGGATTACACCTCGTCACCATCCTCTGTCCTTTTGATCGGAAGGTAGAGCCATGAACTACAAAACCTCCATTTAAGGAGGGAACCCATGCCAGACCTCTCTTCATTTCTATGCTACTCTGAGACTTCTTTGACTGACTACACCATGCCACCACCCTCAGGGACCTTTTCACCCCTCTCTGCTTTTCAGTTTCCTTTTGTGTGTTGTCTTCCCCATCAAAATGTAAGCTTCTTGAGAGCAATGACTTTTTTATTCCCTATGCTTAGCACAGAGCCTGTTATATAGTAAGCACTTAGTAAATATTTATTGATTATTGACCAAATCTACAACGTTCTCTCAAATCCTTTGCCTCTGTATCCTATCAAAGCTCTCGTCCTGCCAAACTTCAGTCTTTAACTATTCCCCCCATCTACTGCCTTTTCTCCATCCTCATTGAGCAGCATAAGTAGGAGCAATCATGAGACTGTGCTGAGTAGGTCCACTGCAGATTTGTGTCACATAACCTCAACTGGGCTTTCTCTGTGGCAGGGCAGTCCTTTTATATTCCTGAACTGACTCACTATCACACTTCCCCACAGTAGCTTTTCCAAACCTTTCCATCCTTCTCAAACTGCCCCTATCCCACCCCACTTTCCTCCCTCTTAGCTGAAAACCTGGCCTCAAATTTCACTTAAAATAATTTAGGCCATTCAGAGAAAGTTGCCTCTTCCTCATCTCACTTCACTCAAATGCCATCAGCCATCCTCATGTGAAGAGCTGGCCTTTTTCATACCAAGGCTAACCCCTCTACATGTACAAGTGATTCCAATCCATCCTGTCACCACCAGCAGATTGTCACTTTATCATCCCTAATTTCTCACTTATCTTCAATCTCTGTCTACTGGCGGCCTCCCTACTGCCTTTCAACAAGCCTGTGTCCCACATACCCTTAAAAAAAGTCACTCGATCTATCCATCCCCACTAATTATCCCATATCTTCCTTCCCTTTTGTGGCTAAACTCATTGAAAAGGCCGTCTATATTCTGTGCTTCTACTTCTTTCCTCTCCTTTCCTTATCTCTCTGAAGTCCAGCTTCTGACTTCATCATTTGACCAAAACAGCTTTCTCCAAAGTTACCTGTAGAATGGCATGGCATTAGAATGGACATAGGACAAATTCTGTCATAGAATTCCATCATTATTTCATGGCAATTTGCCACATGCCTATCATTTGAGGAATGGCTGAACAAGTTGTGGTATACGAATGGAATGGAATACTATTTTTATTATCTGAGAAAATATGTTTAATCTCTTCTAATGCCATCACTGAGGATATGTAATTTACATCTCATAGTTAATCCCAATCTAATATTAATCTAAAAAAGAATCATAGTCATATGGAATATTATTGGGCTATAAGAAATGATAAGCAGGTAGATTTCAGAAAAACTTGGAAAGGTTTGTGGGAACTTATGCAGAATGAAGTAAGCAGAAGTAGTACAACATTGTACACAGTGAGAGCAATATTGTGTAATGATCAACTCTGATTGACTTAGCTCTTCTCACCAATACAATGATGCAAGACAAGTCCAAAAGACTCATGATGGAAAATGCTATACACATCCAGAGAAAGAACTATGGAATCTGAATGCAGATCGAAGCAGACTATTTTCACTTTCTTTGTCTTTTTTTCATGTTTCTTTTCCCCTTTTGTTCTGTTTCTTTTACAATGTAACTGATGTGGTGATATGTTTTACATGATTGCATATGTATAATCTCTAACATTGCTGTGTTGGGACGGGGTGGGGGAAGAGGAGAAAAATTTGAAACTCAAAATCTTATAAAAATGAATATGGAAAACTCTTTACATGCAATTGGAAAAAATTACTATTTAAAAAAAAATTAGGATGTTTTCAAGAGTTTCTTGAGCTTGCTGTTCTGGCAGTACTTGTTCTTCTGGGAAGAAAGGCATTATCATTTCTGCAATTAGTTGTTTCCAGGCCTCCTGAGATTGCAATTGTACATTACAGATACATGAAGCTAAAAGGAGCCCACTGACATCAATAATGTTATTTGTTATGGCCTCCATGATAAAGGGAGCCATGTGAATAGTTCTCAGCATTATAGGAAATATACTGCTCCCAGTACCAACAAGATCTCCAGACCCAATGTGGTTGTCCACAGGTACATGTTCTATACCACCCTGACTGGTGCTGATACTGGTGCGTGTTCAACATCAGGTTTCCACCAGGGGAACTCATTGCCTGTAACAACCACATTGAATGCTGCCAGTTTTTTGTTGTGTAATTTCTAAATACACTTGAAGATAGTCATTTTTTCAGGTACAGGGCCCTCTTTGCTTTGACCTCCTCTAAAACTAGAGAAAAAGGATGCTATGGTAATGCAGTACAAATGATTGGTTTGTCTCCCAGCAGTGATCTTTTGATTGTCTGCTGGCCTTTTCTCAATCCCTATCCTTCATCACTTCTCTGTAGCCTTTAACATTGTCAATAGATCACCTTCTCTGTGATAGTCTTCTGTCTAGGTTTTTGTGATACTATTGTCTCCTGTTTCTCTTCCTACATTGGAGGACTCAGTTTCCTTTGTTGGTTCTTCAAGTCACGTATGCTAACTATGGGTGTCCCCCAAAGCTTTATCCTGGCTCCTTTTCTTCCACTGTTAGTATTTCACACGGTAATCTCATCATCTCCTATGGATTCAATATGATCCTTATGTCAATGATTCTCAAAGCTACTTACCCAGTCCTAACCTTTCTCCTTGCGTCTCCAACTGCCTGTTGGACATCACAAACTGGACATCCTGTAGACCTCTTCAAATCAACATGTTCAGAAATGAACTCATCTTTCCCTCCAAGCATTTCCTTTGTACTAATTTTCCTATTGCCATGGTGGGCACCACTGTCTTCCAGGCTTGAAGCTTAGATGTCATTTTTGACTCTTCACTCTCTCTCAACTCCCATTTTCAATCTGTTGTCAAGTCCTGTTCTTTCCACTTTCTTGACATCTCTAGCATATTCCGCCCTCTCTTTTTCTTACCACTGAGGTTCAGGCTCTCATTGCTTCATGCCTAGAATATCACAGTAGCCTTGTAACTTCTCCCAACTCCAGTCAGTCTTCCATTCAGCTATCAAAATGATCTTCCTACAGAACAGGTCTGACCATGTCACTCCCTTATTCAGTAAATGCCAGTAGCTCCTTATCAGCTCCAGGATCACATATAAGAGCCCCCCCACCCCCTTTTAAAGCCCTTCATACCATTACCCTTTCCTATCTTTTCAGTATTTTTATAATTTACACTCTTGGCCCCTCTTCCTTCAATCCAAGGACATCTGTCTCTTTACTATACCTCAACATAAGACAGCAGGTATTTTCTCTGGCTGGCCTCCATGCCTAGAATTCTCCCCTTCCTCATTTCCATGTCCTGGCCTGCCTGGCTTTTTGAAAACCCCAGCCAAAACCCCACCATCTATGATAAGCTATTCTCAATTCACTTCAGTGTTACTTCTCTCTGGTGATTAGCTCCAATTCACCTTGTCTATATATTGTTTTTACATAGTTCTTTGCATGCTGTCTCTATTGTTAGACTCTGAGCTCCTTGAGAGCAGCTACTTTTTTTTAACTTTCTTTGTATCCCCATGCTTAAAACAGGGCCTGGCATGCCAGAGGTGCTTAATGCATGCTTACTGACTGACCTTTGTGGGAGTGGACACAAGGGATATGAATGGTGACAATGTTAAGTTTAAGGTAGGCATACGACCTGAATGAATTCCACTACTGGAGCTCACTGACAGAATCATTTGGGGATGAGAGGAAATAGTCTTGGTGGGAATCTTTAAGAAGGGCTTGAAGGCTGAGAAGCCAGATAACTTAGTAGAGTTGTCTGTGCTAGGAAAGTTAAGAGATAGGCTTGAGGTACTTACCCAGAAATGCCCCCCTTGATGGAATGGAAGTTCCTTTAGGACAAGCATAGTTTAATTTTTCATTGTGTTCATGGCATCTACCACAATGCTTTCTATGCATTAGGTGCTTAAGAGTTTCCTGATGATTGATCAATTCAACTACACAATATACTGAAACATTAGAAGAGAGGAGGAACATGGGAATCTAAAAATCAAGTTGGGGGTTGGATCTATGGGTAAGCAAGAGAGATCTTGCCTGTGCTCTTTGGAGCCTACTGGTAGAGGCCTCCCAGGAATGGCAGGACCAGGTCCTTTTTTGGTGCTTTTGGTATGAATCTTTTTTTAAGCTGGTTCCACTAAGTTCCTAGAGTTTATGGATAAGCATGAGAAAGTGGACAAACAGCCATTAAAGGCAGACAGATGCCTCAGTTTTCCAGGGAAAGTGTATTGTAGGCCAACCTGGGACCATATTTCCAATGTAGAGATGTGATAGTTTGGTTGATACTAACTTGATCCAAGTGGGAAATCATGGCAATGTCTCTCCCCAAACTGGGCTCTGAAGAGTGAATCCAAGGCTCCCATGGATAACAGGATCTTGATTCCAGAATTAGAATTACTGAATTTGGGAGGTGGTAGTCCAAGTATTTGGAAGTTTTTCTTTATACCTCATCTCAATTTGTCTCTTTGCAACTTCCATCCATTTCTTCTATGCTTGCCTTCTGAAATCAAATAAAATGAGTTTAATCCATCTTCCAGATGATATCTTTATGGCTCTGATTTCTTCCCTGAATGTTCTCTAGGTCAAACATGTCCAGTTGCTTCATTTAATTCTTATGATTTGGGTTCAAGATTCTTCACTATCCTGGTTGCCTCCCTCTGGACACCCTTCAGTTTATCAATGTCTTTCTTAAACTATGACACCCAAAAGTCGACAGAATACCCCAGATGGAGTCTGACAAGGGTAGAGTACAATGGGACTTTTATTTTCCTATTGCTGGAAGCTATGTCTCTCTTAATTTGGTCCAAGATCACTATTCGGGGCTGTCACATCATGCTGTTGATTTATACTGAACTTTCTGTTAAAATATTTTTTCCACCACAGATATTCTGTAACTGTGCCTTCCTCAGATGGTACATACCAAGTTCATCTTTGTACTGAAGTACAACAACTTTATATTTGTCCTAATTTAGATGCTATTAGATTCAGCTGAATACTGAATCAAGGTATCTTGAGATGCCGACCCTTTCATCCATGTAATTGATGTTCTTATGTTGCTTCAATCTGGGTGATGCATCTCTTCTGGTCAAGTTACTGTTCTTTTCTACTCGACTTCTGAGTGTCAGGGCTAATTCTCTTTTGAACACATAGTTGTCTATCTCCTCTGATGCTGGAGAACATTTGAGTAAAGACTAATGGAAGAATAAAAGAAGAGATGTGCAGGAGCATCATAAGGTATTATCACAATTTGCAAGAGCTGATTGTTAAATTTCCATTTCAAGCATTTACACTTTGGAAAAGAGTAAATGTACAAATGAGGGACTGGTTTATTGTTTACACTAAAGAAAATGGTAGAGAAAATATTAATAATTCAGATGAAATTTAAAATTATTTCATGCACATATGTAATCTATATCAAATTGCTTGCCTTGGGGAGAGGAAGAGGGAGAGAATTTGGAACTAAAAATTTATTTAAAAAATTTACATGTAAATAGAAAAAAATATACACAATTTATTTTAAAAAAAAGAGTGTTTAGTACATGCTTTTCCCCAGAGAGCTTGTTGTTAAACATTTACCAGCACACTCCTGAATAAAAGTGATATTGTCATAGAAATATACTGTAGGCTACCTGAACAGAAAAAGGAAATAGAAGATTTGTGTGAAAGAGATCACACACAGTATGGAGACATGATAGGAGACATTTTCTAGAAGTTGGCTGGTGCTCTCTCTGCCAAAACTGACCACGTGATAAATTTAATTTAATCCAGTTATTCAATAGATCTCACACTGGCAACTCCTGATTTAGCCTTGACTTATTTAACACTTTTAATCTGCAAAGACTGGAGAAAATGACAAGGGGAAAAACTAGTTGGACCTGATTTCATGTAACAAGTAGGAAATGGTTGTTGCAGTAGAAACAATGGAAACCTTGAGGAAAATGAATCTCTTCATCTTGGAGTTCATAATAAAAGAAGAGGAGGAAATCATGCCCTGCATTTTCAGAGAGTAGATTTCTAAAGAGTTCTGAGAAAGGGTAGGTAGGACCTAATATTTTAAGCTTTGTCAGAGACTTAAGAGAAATAAGATGATAAAATTCTGGAGGCCCAAATGATTTTGGTGATGAGTAAAAGGGAGAGCTTCCTGGAGAACAATGAGTTCCCAAGGAACTTATTTTCCAACTTAAATTCTTAAAATATATTTAAAAGGTGGAAGAAAGCATGGGTAATATACTTGTAATGGCTGGCTGGGTCATGTGAACAATAAGACAGACTAGATATTCTCTATGATCCCTACAACCTCAAGCTTCTCAAAAAAAGTACCAAAGTTAAGGAACTTCAGTTGTCTCTATGGTCTAAGACACTCAGATTCCAAAAGCAGGGTAAAAAGAAATGATGCTTTCTGACCTTGTTACTGCTCCCTCACCTCCCATCCTCCCAGCAGTGAGACTGCACTAGTAGACCCAAGGACATGATGCAGGCTTATAGCAAACTGCACCCCCACACTCAGGTTCCCCATTTATCTCCTTCTTTCCAGTAGTCTGGATATCTTGACTCCAGGCTTTAGAAGTTTGCTTGGGCTGCAACAACCAGCTTTGCCAAAGCCCTACAGGAGCCAAAGCCTGCTGGGGCCTGCAGCCCTATAGCACTGGTGCTGCACAGATCTGTACTGCCACTGCTTGGGCAAAAGGCACTGCAAGACTCTGTGAATTGCTCATGCAGTGCCAGAGAACTGAGGAACAGAGGAAGTGGGATAGGCAACCACAATAGGACATTGTGCATATGGGGCTGTGCTGTATTTCACTAAACATGAGAGAAAGAGCATGGCATCCAGCTAGGGCCAAGTCTGATGTCCTAAAAGTCATTTGGGGCAGAGATTTAGGCTGACGAATGAATTTCTGAGGCATTTTGTGATCCAGACCCCAAGGAAACCACTAATAGAGAAGGGAGCTAGAAAGTGAGTGATTGGTAATTTTAGTCTTTTTTCCTCTTAAATTTCTCTAAGATTTCAGGAAGAAGGAAACTTAAAGATATTGAACATAAGTAGATAAGCCCCCAGGAAAAATATATTGTAACAACAAAAGGAAATACGGCTTATAGATCTAGTAAAAGATTACAGACATCCATGAATAAATACTGCAAAACAAAAGAAAACAATTGAACACAGGACCCTGCTGATATTGAAGAGAACATGGAACAATAACACACCATCCCTCAGTGGTGCAAAGGAGAAATGAGAAATATGAGAGGAGAATTTATGTCCAGCATATAAAAAATGAGTAAATTAGAAAAACTTGAATCTACTATGTACAAGACTCACCAAAGAAACAAAAGAGAAAATGATAGATTGAGAATGCAGATACATGGGAGGGCAGGTTAAGCTAAAAGATAAGCAAAAACCCCAATAACATTAAAAGGAAATGTGCTAACTATTCAAGCAAAGTGTACTGATCTGGAGGACAGGATACAGAGACATAAGAATAACAGGTCTCCCAGAAGAACATGACACGACAAAAACCTTTAACACCCTAATGGAGGAAATGATAGAAATGGCATATCCAGAACTTCCGAACATAGAAAATGAAATTCCAATGGAAACAGTTCACAGAGTACCTCCAGGAAAAACGCCCAAGGCCATAAATACATGTTGGCTAACTTTAATAATTCAATTCAGAAACAAGAAGTTCTGTAAACCATCAAGAGAAAGATTTCTTTTTCCAAACACAAAAGAAAGGATATTTGAATAATGTAAGACTATTCTATCTATACCCATTAGAAAACATAAGGAAAAAATGGAATAATGTATTTCGAAGATCAGTAAAGCTCAGGATACAGCCCAGAGTGACCTACCCTACAAAGCTGAGCTTAATCATATATAAAAAGATAGATATTTAATAATAAAGAACAGTTTGAGAATCAAATAATCTCTCCAGTTATGGTTTCCTTTTTAAAAATGTTTCAAACACCAGCCAAAAAAATTCAGAAGTGCATAAATAAAGAAGATAAAGATAGCAAATGCAACAGAGAGACAAGTAAGAGACTTCTTTCTGAATGTACATGAGGAGACAGGGGTGAAAGTGGAACTCTGGTAGGTATTTTTTTTTTTCATTTTGAGAGACAAATTTTATTGTCAGCACCATTGAAAACACGTTATATACAGAGAAAGCCCCACCCAAACACAAGAGGAAAAGTTAAAAACAAGCTTGTAAATCAAGTCAACATCTCAAGAAGCTTATTTAGGTCATAGTGAAGGATGACTTTCCTTGGGGATTCTGAGTGGGAAGAGTGGGGAAATACTTTCAGAAACATGATGAGCAGAAAAAATGCCAAATGCATGGAATGGAAAGACCCAAATATGAACCCTGGCTCCCCCATCCACACTTACCAGCCACACTGACCCTGGGCGCCAATGATAAGTCTCAGTTTCTTCCTCTGTAGGATGGGGACAACACTACCTGAAACCCAACTTTTCCAGGGTTATTGTGTCCAATGAGGTAATGGGCAGAAACATGGGCAGAAGCAGAAAAGGGTGGTTATTCTACATGGTAATAAGAAAGAACTCATGAGGAAAGATGAGGAGGGGGACAGAGGGAGTCAAGTCTTATCCTCTCCATCAAACTTGCTGAATCCAAGATGGTGGGAAGGAGCCCTACTCCCAGATAAAGGGGCCTGAAGGAGGGAAGTACAAGCATGTGCATGCACAGGCGTGCACGAAGCATAAACAATGAGAAAGAATTAGGCATGATACAAGATCCATGTTAACAGGCACCACCACAAACAGAAGAGACACTCAATGTGAAACAACTGGCAGTGGGAGAAAGCCCCTAGCACCCAGAGCAAGCATCAAAGCTGGTGGGGGGGGATGAGGAAGAGAGAGGGAGACAGGGAGCTCTAGCACACAGAGTAAGAAAGCATCAGAATTTTTGTTTTGGGTGGGGGGAATGGAAGGAGCCCTTAGCACACCTTAGCACATAGAACAAGCATCAAAATTGCAGGAATTCTTAGTACACAGACCAAGAAAGCGGCAGATATTTTGTTTGGTGGGGGATGGGGGAAGAACAGGAGGGGTCCTCAGTACATGGAAAAAAAAACATATCAGTTTTTTGGGGGACGAGGGAACAGATGAGGGAGCCTTAGAAACAGAACCTGGTGACACCTACCTACAGGTGAGTCAATGCTCTTTTGGTGGGATGATGTTACAAGCACATGTACCTGAAAGGAGGAGACAGGAAAAGATGGATAGATAGGATTTTGTGATGTGCCAGGGTCAAATCAAGGGCTAGCAATTAAGGGAAGGTGACCTCTGTGGTCTCAGAAAGAGTAGAGCCTACAGGGGAGTGGGTGAGGAGGAGCAGGTAAAGACTGAAAAGGGGAAGAAAGTAATGAAAACTTACTTTAGATGTGAGAAAGGGTTCCACTGATGAATGTTCCTATGGATGAGGAGAGATGAAGACCTTGTACTGAGTGAGGGCTGGGGATTTGGTGCCTGAAAAGTCTACTTATCCTGGGATGGGAGAGTTGGAACCTTTAAGGGCAACTGGCACCTTGAGGAGTAGGAAAGCTTTCACATGGGGAGGAACGTATCAGGCAAATGTAGAAAAAAGGGTCAACAAAAGAAGGTGTAGGTCAGTGTGGGAGAGGAAGGTACCACGGGGCAGTGTTCTCTCCAACACTTGAAATAATTGGTATCATTCTGGAAGTGAACAATGGAAAGGAGAATTCATGGGGCAAGGCCTACAAAGCAGCAGCAAAAAATAGCTAGAGGGGAGAGCTTAGAATGGATGCCTTGGAAACTTTGCATGAAGAATACAGAGAAAAGAGAATGTGACCAGATAATTATACAGGTCATGAATCAGAGAATGAAGGTCTAGTGTAAACAGAAAATAGATAATGAAGAGAATGAGAGAAATCCTTTTTGGAAAGGGGTGCAAGCAGAGATGAAATAAAAAAAAAAACTAATGAACAAGACTAGCTGAAGGGGAGGAGAGGAAGGGAGAATTTATTTGATTAATGGAGAGGAAGAAAGAGGGATAAATGCAGGAGAGAAAAAGGAACCAATAAACAAAACCTTAAAGGGAAATAGGTAACAAATGGGAAGAGGGGAACAGGAGTGAGGGGAAGAGAGCTTGTGTGAGGAAGGTCACCTAAAAAAAGATTAAAGTACAGTAACCGAAGGAACATAATACTACGTTTACAATACATTAAAAAACCCAAATAATTTTAGAGACAGATGGAGGAAAATATAAACTTAATGCATAACTTTAAATGTCAATGGGTTAAGCAATCCAAGAAAACAAGAATGACGGGTTGGATAAGAAAACAAAACCCTACAATCTGATACAAGAAACATATTTAAAAGACAATGATATACACAAATAAAGCTGAGGAGATGGAAAAAATTATTATATATTAGGTGAATCCAAAATAGCAGGAGTTGCCATTATGCTATGTGACGAAACAAAAATAAACATAAAAAATATAAAAAGGGATTAACTAGGAAACAATATTATGCCAAAAAGAACTGTAGACACCAAATCAATATTAGTAATACACTTAGTCACTTCAAATGCTTTAGTGTCCAAAATAATGAAATATCCATTTTTTTCTTGATTGTAATTCTAGCTCTTTTGCCTTCCAGAATATCATATTCCAAGTCCTCTGTTCCTTTAATGTAGTAGCTGCTAAATCTTGTTTAATCCTGACTATGGCCTTACGAGATTTGAATTCTTTCTTTCTGACTGCTTGTAATGTTTCCTCCTTGACATGGAAGCTGTGGAACTTGGCTCTAATACTCCCGGGAGGTTTTAATTTTGGAATCTCTTTCAGGAGGTGATCAGTGAATTCTTTCATCGTCTTCTTTCCCCTCTGGTTCTATGATATCTGGGTAGTTTTCCATATATTTTCTTGAAATATGATGTGTAGGTTCTTTTTTTTTTTGGCTTTCAGGTAGTCCAATAATGGCTTTCAGGTAGTTCAACAATTTTAAAATTATCTCTCCTCAATCTATTTTTCCAGGTCAGTAGGTTTTCCTATAAGATAGTTCATATTTTTTTTCATTCTTTTGAATTTGTTTTACTGTTTCTTGATATCTTACGGAGTCGCTAGCTTTCACTTTCCCAATTCTAATTTTTAAGGAATTATTTTCATCAGTGAGCTTTTGTACCTCTTTTACAATTTGATCAATTCTGTTTTTTAAGGAGTTATTTTCTTTAATATTTTTTGATGCCTTTAAAAAATTAAACTGTTAATTGTCTTTTCATAATAGTCTTGTGCTGCTCTCATTTTTAACCCATTTTCCCCCCTCTATCACTCTTATTTGATTTTTAAAATACTGTTTTTTTCCTCTTAAAAAAACCTCTTTAGCTCTTCTAGGAATTCTTGTTGGGTTTATGTCTAATCTGCATTTTTATCTGAGGCTTTGCTTGTAGATGATTCTAAGTCATTGTCTTCTGAGTTTGTGTCTTGAGCTTCTTATTTCTTTTTTTTCTTCCACAAAGCAAGTGATTTAATTTCAGAGGGAAACTTTTAAACAGATAGGTGTGTAAAATATAAGGACCGACAGTACAATTATGAGGCAAAATATAAATCAATTAATTTGCAGCTTAATTCACTTTGTTAGACAAGAGAAGTGTCAATTATAAGGAAGAGCAGCCTGGGCTCACCTTCTTATATTCTCTTAAGAGAATTGGAAGGGGCAGGGGTGGGGAGCAGAAGATTTTTTTTGTTTGTTTTTTGTTCTTTTTTTAAAAATTTAATTTATTTAATATATTTGGTTTTCAGCATTGATTTTCACAAGAGTTTGAATTACAAATTTTCTCCA
>CM053623.1:357179392-357221665 GCA_028646595.1 Phalanger gymnotis
CATTGTCTTCCATTTTTTCATTCCTTTGGTTCTGTTTTATAATATCTTGATTTCTCATCAAGTCACTAGCTTCCACTTGCTCCAATCTAATTTTTAAGGTAGTATTTTCTTCAGTGGTCTTTCGGACCTCCTTTTCCATGTGGGTAATTCTGCCTTTCAAGGCATTCTTCTCTTCATTGGCTTTTTGGAGCTCTTTTGCCATTTGAGTTAGTCTATTTTTTAAGGTGCTGTTTTCTTCAGTATATTTTTCAGTATATTTTTGGGTCTCCTTTAGCAAGTCATTGACTTGTTTTTCATGGTTTTCTCACATGCTTCTCATTTCTCTTCCCGATTTTTCCTCTACTTCTCTAACTTGCTTTTCCAACTGCTTTTTGAGCTCTTCCACGGCCTGAGACCAGTTCATGTTTTTCTTGGAGGCTTTTGTTGTAGGCTCTTTGGCTTTGTTGACTTTTTCTGGCTATATGTTTTGGTCTTCTTTGTCACCAAAGAAGAATTCCAAAGTCTGAGACTGAATCTGAGTCCATGTTCCCAGACAACTCACTTGACCCTTGAGTTTTTCAGTGTGGTATGACTGCTTGTAGACTAAAGAGTTCTATGTTCCAAGCCTGGGGAGATGCGCCCGCTCTGCCATACCAGCACTCCTCCTTCCTCAAGAACCACCAACCCAGACTGGACTTAGATCTTCAGCAGGCTCTTCACTCCTGCTCTGATCTGCCACTTCATTCCTCCCACCAGGTGGGCCTGGGGCCAGAAGCAACTGCAGCTGTAGTTCTAAAGCTGCCCTACCTCCGCTGCCCCCTGGGATAGTGGCTGAACCGCAAACTCTATCCCAGTCCCCAGCAACTTCTCCCACTAACCTACTCTGTTGTCCTTGGTGTTTGTGGGTTGAGAAGTCTGGTAACTGCTGAAGCTCACTGATTCAGGGAGCTAGGGCACACTCCGCCCGGCTCCTGGTCTGGTTGGTCCACGTTGCCCACACTGGGCTCTGCTCCGCTCCCCTCCACTCCCAACTCCATGCAGGATAGACCTTACCCAGAGACCATCCAGGCTGTCTTGGGCTAGAGCCCTGCTTCCCTATGCTATTTGGTGGGTTCTGCAGTTCTAGAATTGGTTCAGAGCCATTTTTACAGGTTTTTGGAGGGACTTGGCAGGGAGCTTACGCTAGTCCCTGCTTTCCAGCTGCCATCTTGGCTCCACCCCATTTTTCTTAAATGTTTAGATAAATCTACATGCTTTTTATAAAATTTTGGAACTGAATGCAAATTTGGCACTCAAAAATCTATAGCCAGTCAGAAATCTATTAAATGATTCTCTCTATTATCATCTTCATCTGAGGTCATTGGGTGTAGGCTGAACTTAAATATTATATTTTCTAAATTAGTAGAAAATAAAAAATAATTTTAAAACTTTTCCACTTCTCACATTATTATACTGTGATTCTTTGGGTCCAGAGGGCAGAATTAGGAGAAATTAGTGAACGTTATCATAAGGCAAGGCAGATTTTGGCATCATGTCAAGAAAATCTTGTGAATAATCATTGTTTTTTTCTTGGTGAACAGTGAGCCAGGTGGCACAGTGGATAGAGTGCTGGACCCTGCCTTAGATACTAACTAGCTGTGTGGCCCTGGGTTGGTCACTTAACCTCTCTATGTCTCAGTTTCCACATCTGTAAAACAAGGATAATAATAGCACCTACTTCTTGGGGTTGTTATGAGGATTAAATTAGACAATGCTTACTGTGCTTTGCAAACCTTAAAGTACTATATAAATGCTAGCTCTTATTTCCCCTGCAGGGAAGTGTCCAGGCAGTCATCGGATTGAGTTTATCATTATCTAGGATGCCATCAAAGGGTTGCTTTCCAGATACACATTAGACTGGATGACCTTTGATTTTCTTTTGAACTCCTCACTCTCTTTAAACTTAATGTCCAACATGCAGATAAAACAGAAAAATAATCTAAACCTGGCTGTTTGATATCACACAGAAATCTCCTTCTTTCTCTTATGCCCAACTAGACTATATGCAAATATGAATGTAAGTAAAGTGAATTGAAGTGGTCGAACATCTGTGAACATGACCTCCCCCCCTCAACAGGTAGCTGTAACTTATTTAGAAAGTATTTGACAAATAAAGCACTGAATGATTTCACAACATGGTATAGTGAAAAGAATGTTAGACTTTATTTCAGTAAGATTTCAGCTGCTTGCTAGCTGGACAACTCAAGTGACTTTTTGGAGCTTCATAATCTGTAAAATGGGATTAATTATTCTGAGGACTGAACTCATATGAAAGTACAGATTTTAAAGCAATCATTCAAAATGTGCTAACACATCCTTAATGCATTTGAGAGTAATTAAAAGCTTTGGTCACTGGATAAACAGATGATACCACCATATAGCAAACATCTTGTTATTAGCCGAAAGACTCAAACACCTCTCTGGACCTATGTATAAAATAATAAGAGAGTTTAGAAATGAATAGTGATGGAGGACCTATAGCCAAGTCACTGGGAACTAGCTACATCGGGAGAGTAGGGGAGAGAGAAGAACATCTCACCCTCATTCCCTCCCTTGCCCCAAGGAGACCCTGGAAGTTCAAGAGATTCCATCATTATTGACTAGATTCCGTGGCAGAGTCTGTTCATCTCTTGTTTCCTATGGCTCCTGCTACTAATAGTGGCAATCAGCAGCTTTGAAGTGGACAAGCCCAGGCACTAGTTCTGAAAGTCCAGCAGAGAGTCACTCACACTTAAGGGCAATTTCATAACAATTCCATAAAAGGAAAAAAAAGATGATCAGTAACTAGTGGTTGTGAATTTACTCTTTAGCAATGGGTATTCTTTATGTGTGTGCCTTACTACCATCCTGCACTAATTTCGAGCTTATTCTCATCATGGATCTTGTATGTGCAGGAGAACATATTTTCTTCTTGGGGGAATTTCTTATAACACCTTCTTGCAGTAAATACCTTTTGTAAAAGTGAAATGAGTCTACTAGCTGATTATCAATGGGGAGCACATTGTTAGAGGCTTATAACAGTACTAGAAACCCTAACCCCTCTGGGTAACCCCTAGAACTCTAAGTGAAATAGATAGCATCTATCCATCTTAGAGGTCCAAACCTGTGCCTGTGAGTGTCCATTTGTGAGATTAGCCCAACAGTGGGTGCTACATTATTCTGGACTATAGCTCAGAAGCTTACATATAATCTTTGAGACACCTGGAAGATAGCTTTTAATGAACATCAAAACTGTAAAATCCAGTTTCCCAAACTTTCCCTCCTTTTTGTGCTTCTACTCAGAAAATCCAACAGACGAATTCATCTCAGGCTTCCCAAAGTGACTTTCCACTTTGTAGGTGGCACATATTTCCTTTGGGCACTGCCCACTGTGGTAATTGATTAATTTGAGTTAGCTGGTAATTGCTAAACAACTGTGGCATGGGATCATGGAGTGGTCCAACGACAAACCTAATTTGACAACAGCCAGGGGTGAGATAGAACAGCTTTTCTCTTTTCCCACCACCAACTTCAAACATTCAAGCTGAGCTTTTAAATTATTTCTCCATGGCAGAATGAAGTCGCATGTGGCTTTGGATAATGGGTGGCATTTGTCCATTTGGAGACATTTATTGCTAAATCTTAAAAACTTTTTTCAGTCTTTCATTTTGATTTCTCTGCAGCATTTGACACTGTTGATTTGTCCCCTTGGATACTCGTTCCTTTCTGGGTTTTAGTTACCAAGACCTTTCTTAGTTTTCCTACTGTCTATTTTTTCTCCTTTATCTTTGCTGGACCATCATCAATGTCCTCTCAAAATTGGGTGTACCTGAAGGCTGACACTCTCTCTGTCTTTCTACAGTCTCTCTTGGTAACTTTATCAGTTTACATGGGTTTAATTATCATCTCTATGTTGATTGCTTCTGGTTCTATCTATCCATCCCTAGACTCTCTCCTGAACTCCAGGCCTCTGTCACTAATTGGCTTTTGACTATATCTCAAAGGATGTTCCATAGATACTGTAAACTTAACATATCCAAAAATAGAACTCATTATATTTTCCCACAAAAAATCCCTTCCTCTAAACTGTCATTTTTCTAGTCATCAAGGTTCTCAACCTCAGTGTCATCTTCATCTCACTGTCACCTCATATTTTGAGAGTCATTAAATTTTAATGTTTTCAAATCTACAACATGGTATGTATCTATCATTTTTTCTTCGTTCTCATAACCACCAATGTAGATGAGGTTTTTCACATTTGTTTTTTTAAATTTTGGGTTAAGAATTCTCTCCCTCCTTTCTTCCCCCCACTCCCATTGAGAAAGCAAGTGATTTTATATAAGTTATACATGTGCAGTCATGGAAAACATATTTCCATGTTAGTCATTTTGTGAAAGAAAATACAGACGACCCCCCTGAAAAATAAAGTAAAGAAAAAATATACTTCCATCTGCATTCATATTTCATCAGTTCTTTCTCTGGAGGTGGCTGGCATTTTTTTATTATGAGTCCTTCAGAATTGTCTTGGATCATCGTATTGCAAACAATAGCTAAGTCATTCACAGTTGATTGTTATACAATATTGATGTTATTGCACACAAGGTTCTGGTTCTTCTCATTTCACTTTGCATCTATTCATGTAAGTCTTTTCAGGTTTTTCTGAGAACATCCTGCTCATCATTTCTTGTAGCACAATATTATTCCAACACAATCACATACAACAATTTATGCAGCCATTCCCTAATTGATGGCTATCCTCTCTATTTCAACTTCTTTCCACCACTAAGAGAGCTGCTAGAAATATTTTTTTAAATATAGGTCCTTTTCATTTTTGCTTTTTAAAAAATTTATTTGGGATACAACTTAGTAGAGGTATTGCTTGGTCAAATGGTATGCATGGTTTTATAGTCCTTTGGGCATAGTTCCAAATTGCTCTACAGAATAGTTGCATCAGTATACTACCACATTAGCGTCCCATTTTTCCCATATCCACTCCAACTCTAAATTTGTCATTTGCCTTTTCTGCCATGTAAGCCAATCTGATAGAGTTGTTTTAATTTACATTTTTCTAATCAATTGTGATTTAGAACATTTTTATATGACTCTAGATAGCTTTGATTACTTCATTTGAAAACTGCCTTTTCATATCCTTTGACCATTTATCAATTGAGGAATGCCTCTTATTTCTATAAATTTGACTCAGTTCTCTACATATTTGAGAAATGAGGCTTTTATCGGAGAAAGTTGCTATGTATTTTTTTCAGGTATGATTACTATGTCATATTTCCCTTCATCCTATTTTTCCCCCTGTTTACCCTACTCTCTGTCCTTTTACCATGTCCATTCTCAAAAGTGTTTTGCTTCTGACTTTTACCTCCCTCAATCTGCCCTCCCTTTTATCAGCCCCCTCCCTCTTTCTCTTATCTCATTCCTTACTTTCCTGTGTGGTAAAACAGATTTCTTTACCCAACTGAATGTGTATGTTATTCCCTCTTTGAGCCAATTCTGATGAGAGTAAGGTTCAAGAGCTCCTTCTCAGCTCCCCCATATTTTCCTCCACTATAAAAGGTCTTTTGCTCCTCTTTTATGCCAGATAATTTACCTTATTCTACCTCTCCCTTTCCTTTTCACCCAGTGCTTTCCATTTCTCATGCCTAAGTTCTATTTTTTAGATAATTATCTTAATTCATATCATGATATTCAACTCATACCTGTGTTCTCTGCCTATGTATACTCCTTCTAACTACCTTAATAGTGAGAAAGTTCTTAGGAGTTACAAGTATCATTTTCCCATTATTAAATGATTTCTCTTTCCTGTATGCCTTTTTATGCTTTTTTTGAGTCTTCTTTTTGAAAGTCAGATTTTCTATTCAGCTCTGGTCTTTTTGTTAGGAATGCTTGAAAGTCCTCTATTTCATTGAATATCAATTTTTCTCCCTGAAAAATTATACTAAGTTTTGCTGGGTAGATGATTCTTGCTGTATTCTTAATTTTTTGCTCTCTAAAATATCATATTCCAAGCCCTCTGAAGTAGAAACTATTGTTTATGTTATGTTGACTGTAGATCCAGGATATTTGAATTCTTTCTTTTTAACTGCTTGCAATACTTTCTCCTTGACCTGGGGGGTCTGGAATTTAGCTATACCATTCCTGGAAATTTTCCTTTTGGGATCTCTTTCAGAAGGTAATTGGTGGATTTTTCCATTTCTATTTTACCCTCTGGCTCTAGAATGTCAGTGCAGTTTTCCTTGATAATTTTTTGAGAGATGATGTCTAGGCTTTTTTTTTTTTTGATCATATCTTTCAGGTATCCCAATAATTCTTAAATGATCTTTCCTGGATCTCTTTTCCAGGTCAGTTGTTTTGCCAATGAGATATTTCACATTTTTCTTTTATTTTTTCATTCTTTTGATTTTGTTTTATTGTCTCATGGAGTCATTAGCTTCCACTTGCCCAATTCTAGTTTTTAAGGAATTATTTTTTTCACTGAACTTTTTTTTATTACCTTTCACATTTTGCTATTTCTGCTTTTCAAGGCATTCTTCTCATCATTGGGTTTTTGTGCCTCTTTTACCCGTTGGCTTATTCTGTTTTCTTGAGTATTGTGTGTGTGTGTGTGTGTGTGTGTGTGCTTCCTTTACCAAGCTGTTGACTATTTTTTCATACTTTTCTTGCATCACTCTAATTTCCTAATTTTTCCTCTACCTCTCTTACTTGATTTTTAAAATCCTTTTGGAGCTCTTCCATGGCCTGTGACCAATTATTATTTTTCTTTGAGGCTTTTGATGTAGCAGTTTTGACTTTGTTGTCTTCTTTTGAGTTTATGTTTTGATCTTTCCTGTCACCATAGTACCTGTCTATAATCAGGATCTTTTTCTGCTGTTTTATCATTGTTCCAGACTATTTCTTGACTTCTAATTCTATGCTAAAGTGTACCTCTGCTTCCCAAGTGGAGGGGGTACTGACTCAAGCTTCAGGTTTTTGCGTAGCTGTTTTCAGAAGTAGTAATGGGGGTCTGTAAGTTTTCAGTTCTTGCAAGGTGGTATGATCTAGGGAGAGATGTGTTTACTATTCTCCTGGCCTGTTTTCTGGTCTGTGAATGACTATAAACACTATTTTCCACCCTGGAACTGTGCCCAGAATCCTAGTTCCCTTGCATCTGCAAGTTCTGATGTGCTAGTGTATTGCCAACACAATATTCACAGCACTGATGGAGTCTATGAACATGCTGGTTTAGTTCTGAATCACAAAATATAACAACTCTTTATGTGGAAGACAGAACCAAAACATTTATTCCAATACCAGAAAGCCAAATCCCAAAACCAGAAAATTGAATCCATTGTAGCAACCAAGAAATCCATATGCAATAACAATGCAGGGGGCAGTGCCATTTCCAAGCCCTCCCCCTGCTAAGGCCTTCCCACAAACAAAAACTCACAGCTAGCTCCTTCCTCTCTCTCCATCAGCTTTAACTGCTCCGACCAACTTCCTTCATTCTGCTCCACCCTTCCTGTTCTACCCGTTCAGCAAGCTCCTCCCACCACAGGCTTTATGTAACTTAGGCTTCTATGTGACTTAAGCAGGTCACATGGGCCTATTAATGGATGAGAAGATCTTCAAATTTACATTACCATTATAGCTAGTCCTCTTCCTCACCCTTGGATTAAGACCCAGATCCAAGTATGGAAAATGCAACAGAGTCCTGCCCGTGGTCCAACAAAGGGTCTTCTGGGATCTCCTTCTGACCACTTGTCAAACCACCTTATCAGACGTGGGGTAATAGCTTCACCAACTTCCACTTCCACCACTGATTCAGTTGCCCCCAAGGCCTATTGCTGGTTTATTGGAACATAGTCTGCACTGGACTGCACTCCATTCTCACCCTCGTGCAACAGATCTTTTCTGTCAGCCTTCTAAGTTGTCTTCACCTGGAAAATTGTTTCAAGCTATGCTTTTGTGGGTTCTGCCACTACAGAATTTATTTTGAGGCATTATTTAAAGTTGTTAAGAGGGGTTTGGGGGAGAGTTCCTGCCTTTTCTCCACCATCTTGGCTAGCTACACCTCTCGCCCTCCCCAATCCCATATGAACTATTGCAATAGGCTCCTAATTGATATCTCTGGCTTAAATATTCCTTCTCTCCTTCCTCCTCCAATCATTCCTCCACATAGTTGCCATAGTGGTTTTCCTAAAATGTAGCTCTGACCGTGTCAATAAACTCTTGCTATTTCTTCTAGGATCAAACATAAATGTCATTGTTTGACATTTAAAACCTTAACAACTTGATTCCAGCCTATATTTCCAACATTATCACACATGACTGCCCTTATTGGATACTATAGCCAAGCCAAACTAGCCTCTTTGCAGCTCCTCATATATTCCACTCCATCTTTTGTCTCTGAGTCTCTCTACCAAATTGTTTCTCATACCAAAATGAATGGCCTCCTTACCTCCATCTCTTAGAATACCTTATTGTGTTCAAGACTCAGCTCAAGTTCTACCTTGCACGTGAAATCTTCCTTCATTCCCCAGTTCTTAGCATCCCCCCCCCACAAATAATCTTGAATATAATTTGGATACATTTTTATAAACCTTTATTTTATATGTTGTCTCCTCCAGATAGATTGTAAGGGTAGGGGCTATTTGACTTTTTTCTTTGTAT
This sequence comes from Phalanger gymnotis, assembly GCA_028646595.1. NCBI lineage: Eukaryota > Metazoa > Chordata > Mammalia > Diprotodontia > Phalangeridae > Phalanger > Phalanger gymnotis. The sequence continues at coordinate 357,188,051 of CM053623.1, forward strand.
CTGCAATGTGTAAGTTAGTCCAAGTGTAACCATGAACTCACACCTAAGTGTAGTGTAGCCTGTGAGTATAGTGTCTAATGTAACATTTCTACCCTCCCCCCATTCACTCTCTCTAGGCTGACTCATTCAATCAAACCAGTACTCACTGGTACTTGTTAGTATAACCAGTACTCCTAAAGCCTGGAGCATTATCCAGATGGGTGATCTTGGTTAGGACCATGGTCAGGGCCATAATCACATGGCCACAACTCACTATTCTCTTGGGGCTCCAGGAGCAGTGTGTGTGTGTGTGTGTGTGTGTGTACATGTTATACCCCTACTCTTTACCACTGTGGATTTTGATGACCCCCCTCCTCCCCATTTACATGAAATCAATGACCAAGAGACCATTAATCATAAAATATTTACTAAATTATGAGGCAAAAGCAATAATAATTATGACAGTTAATCAATAGGTGGCAAAGGTAGGAATACTCATTTTTTTTACTCAATAGAAGACAAAAGCAGGAATAATTAAAAAAATAAGCATACATATTCTCCCAGGAATATTCTCATATTCTCCCACCAATGCACACAGTGTGGGCACACAGCTATAGGAACCTGGTAGGGAGGCACATGAATAGGGAGGATATCCATATGCCAAACTCACGCAAAGTTTAGCTTGCAAGCCTTGATATCCTTGCTTCCTGTAGAAATAATCAGAACCACATAAACCACTTCTTTACCAGTTGTCCATTTCTGATATTCACAATTCTCCTTGGAAAAGCTGTTTATCTTCTGCTTTCAAGCCCTCGAAGTAGTGACAAGCTTTTTTCACTCACAGCCATCCTACATAGAGGACTGAGAAATTCCTATGCTCTTTTTGCAAAGAAAAATAAAGTCAATATTGCACTTAGTGACAAATATAAAGCAGAGAACTACAAAGCTTCTAAGATTGACTCTTTGGGCAATGCTGACAAGCCCAGTCTTCTCTTTACTCATTCTGCTTTCTTCAATAAACTTCTAGGAAAACAAAGCTCATCTATAATGAACACAGTTCCTAGCAAAATAGATGGAAAGACTCTCTCTCTCTCTCTCTCTCTCTCTCTCTCTCTCTCTCTCTCTCTCTCTCTCTCTGTCTCTCTCTCTCTCTCTGTCTCTCTCACTTTCAAACCACAGAGGGCAGGAAGGACAGCCAGGTATTCCTGAGAGGTGTTGTCCTCTTTCAGGATGGTGCTAGAGAGCTCTGTGCACAGACATTGAGGTAAGCACTTGGGAATACAAAAAAGGGCCTGGGGAAACAGTTCTTGCCCTCAAAGAACAGACAGTTCAGTAGGAGAGATGACAAGCAAACAATTTGTACAAACTATATTCAGCATAATAGGAAATAATTCTAGCACCTTCCCTCTCAACTAAGAGGGATTAGGAAAGGATTAGGGAAGGATTTTAGTCGGGAGTTTAATGAAGCCAGGGAAGGTAGTAGGTGGAGATGAGAAGGGAAAGCATTTCAGGTGTGGGGGATAGGCAGGGAAAATGCACGGAGTTGAGAGACAGAGTATATTGTTTGGGAATGAGGGGGCCATTGCCACTGGATCAAAGAATAGATGTTGGGGAGTAAGACATGAGAAGACTGGGAAGGTAAGAGGAAGATTCTGGAGGCTTTGAATCCCAAATAGGATCTCGTATTTGATCCTGGAGGCAATAGGTAGATCCCGGAGTTGATAGGGATAGGCAGGGGGAGGTTGACATGGTTCGACCTGTGCTTTAGGAAAATTACTTTGGTGTCTCAACGGAGGATGAGTAGAGTAAGGAGAGGCTTGAGTCAGCTGACCCACCATTAGGTGAAGAGACCAACGGGCTATTGGAATAGTCCAGGTGTGAGGTGATGAGGGCCTATGCCAGAGTGGAGGTAGTCTCGAGGAGAGAAGTGGGGTATATTTGTGAGATGTTATAAAGGCCAAATTGACAAGCTTTGACTAGATTGGATATGGGGGGTGGTGAGAGATAGTGAGGAGTTGAGGATCACAAGCCTGAAGTACTAGGAAAATGGTGGTGCCATTTACAGTAACAGGAAAGGTAGGAGGGAGAGAGGGTTTGGGGAAAATTTGAGTACTGTTTTGGACATAGTGAGTTTAAAATGCCTACTGGACACCCAGTTCAAGTGTGAGAAGAAGGCTGCTGGGGAGGAGGTGGAGAGATAGTCTAGGGATTACTTCTGGGCTGATCTAGGTTTGAAGAGGGCATTTAAAACACACACACATACACATACACCCCTGAAGTTGAACACTGATTCCAATACTACGGGCACATACACTCTGCAGATACCGTCAATCTACATCTTGGCCAGTAGATGTCACTGTGGGATAATACAGCCTTCAAAGTTTTCCTGTCCTAGCTATGGATGAAATGGATATGATTTGTGTATGCCTTTTTTTTTTAAACTATGTTACACTTAGAAGTGACCATAGTCCTCTCATTGTGCCCTGACCATGAATGTCTATTGGAACTTTCTCCCTTTCATTAGCCATCTTGAAAGGCAGCTACAAATGCCATTAGCTCTTTGGTTGCTGTGTCATTGAGTTTGAGTCAATTAGAACCCAAGATCTCTTGCTTTTTTTTTTTTAAGAGGAATTGCTGTGGAGCCATACCTCCTTCATCCTGGACTGGTGGAAGTTTTTTTTGTTTGTTTCATTTTGTTGGGGCTGACTTTTGGTTTTATTCATATTGAATTTCATTTATTTGATTCATCTCACTTTTCTAGTCTGTCGAGATCTTTTGATGTCTGTTTATGTCATTATTCAGGGCACTTAGAAACACAAAGAGGACCACAGTTCCTGGTATTCTTGGGACACTTTCCTACAGACTTCCCTCCATTGACTTTGACCCATTCTTTTTGACGTTGACCCGTTAATGACTCTAGCCATTCAACCAGTCCCCTTATCAACTCAAACCTACTATCATGTAGTTTGTATCTCTCTGTCTTGCCAATAAGCTCAGCCTTGTAGATTACAGAAAAAAAGTATTTGATAAAATTTAAGGATGCCATTTTTATAGCGTTATTATCCTGACTCACAAACCTAATAATCCTGGTGAAAAAAGCAAATGGAATTAATCCGGTATTAACATCATTAACTAATATATATTAATTACTTACTATGTGATAGGCAATGTAGGAAGTGCCAGGAACACAAAGAAGGGCAGAAACACATTCCTTGACTTCAAGAACTCTCAGTCTAATGAGACTGCATGCAAATGAGCATGTGAATACAGACATCCATAAATGGGAGGCCCTCTCAGAGTAAAGACATTGGGGATGGGGAGGGTGAGTTTGGGGAAGGCCTCATGGAGAAGGCAGGATTTAAGCGGAGTCTTGGAGAAAGCCAGCAGACAGAGGTGAAGAAGGCCAACACTCCAGACACGGGCTCAGTCAGGGAAAAGGCACCGATGACTCAATCGTGATGAGACAATGCTGATTTTTTGTGATCGCCGCTTCCTTTTTGACATCAGACAAATAACCAAAAATACCAGTGTCTTTAATAACATATTCTAGAGCCCTGCATCCCAGAAACTGAAGTCAAGGCCATTTATCTGGGGCTTGGGAGCATTTCACCTTCTTCTTGTTTTGAAAACCAGGATGGCGTTCATCTGTCTTGTACCACGTCTTCCATTCTCCAAGATCGGAGAGAAGTAGGAATCACATCTGGCTGTGTACTCAGTACTTAGGGATACAGTTTATCTGAGCTGGGTGATTCGAATTCACCACCAGGATCATGTGATCACAAATTTGGGGGCTAGATACTGTTTCCTGTCAGTCATTAGCTGACTAGCACTCATTAAGCACCTATCTACTGTTTTATGGAGAACTCACACAGGTCAAGAGTTCACATGGTGGTCAGAAGAAGTGATACAGGGGCATTCCCAAGGTATCTCTTAAGAACTTTGGAATTGTGTAACATGGGGGACACTGGCACAGGACCGCTCAGCATGGCGCACCCACATCAGAGAAGGTGCAAAGCAGAATTGAAACAACTCAAAAGAAATGTGGGAGGTGCAAGTTTAGAGTATCTACCCCAAATGTTCACGTGGGCTATTTGTGCCTGACCTGTGGTAGAGTGTTCTGAGCTCGTATTGGTTTGATCAGCCATAGTCGGACACATCAAATCTCAACTCTGGAATAGTGATGCTATTTCGGTCCTCTTTGAGAACCAAGGACAACAACCAACCAACCAACCAACTAACCATTAAGCACCTACTATGTGCCAGGCACCGTGCTAAGTGCTTGATATACAAAGAAAAGTAAAAAAAAACCAAAAAAACAAAACCAAAAAACCCACCAAAAACCAGTCCCTGATCTCGAGGAGCTCACTGTCTAATGGGGAGAGAAAATATAAATAATTGTATACAAATAAGATAGCAATCATGTAAATGACAGATATTCTCAGAGTGAAAGCACTAAGAACAAGGAAGAGAGTAAAAGCTTCTTATAGAAGGTTGTACTTTGGCTGAGACACGAAGGAAGCCAGGGAACCAAAGAGGTGCAGATGAGGAGGGAGAGTGTTCCAGGCCTCAGAGACAGCCAGTGAAAATGCCTGGGAGTTGGGAGATGGAGGATGTAGTACGAGGCCAGTGTCACTAGCTCTCTGAGCACATGGAAGGGATTAAGGCCTCAGAAGATTGACTGGAAAGGCAGAAACAGCCCAGCTTATAAAGGGCTTTACTCACTGCTCTACTCTCTGCTGATCTGAATAGCAGAGAATCTGGTATTGCCTCTGAAATATTGCCTCTCGTATTGAAACTGATTTCAAGGCCAATCATCTTTCAGACCTCAAAGAGCCCTTTACATCATTCCAATCAGGTAACACAGTATGTTTTTGTTATCAACATTGTCTTCCCCACTTTTTTTGCCTCCAAGTCCCATAAGCACAAGGAATGTGTCTTATTCAGCTTTGTATCTTATTTAGTGCTAGCCCAGCACTCTGCACATAGTAGGCACATTATAAGCAAACTTCAAACGCTGAATGCTGAATTCTAGTACTATGATGCATCCCTTCTGTAAAAACACCTGTAACCTGTGCTCAGACACTAGATGTCACTGTAGGATAAGGCATGACACAGGGGCCTCCAATGCTTTCTCAGCTTCCTTAAAGAACCACAGAACCTCAGAACTGAGCTCTATAACTAGCCAAGCTCATACATTGGCATGGTTGAGTTGCTGTCCACTAGGTTCATTTCTAATCATAACCCAAGTTAACTTATTGGGTTGTGTGACCTTGTAAACAGCTAGCCCTAATAAAGACATTTCTGGAATGAGGAGAACCAAGAAGCTGGTTGCCTGTAGAGACTGTTAGTGTTTCAAAATTCACAAGGTCTTATTTCTTTTGATATGACCTTGCTGTGGACTGAAGAAAGCCACTCTCTAGGCCTGTTTCCTCTTATCAGTCTCGGTGTTTCTTAGGCAGCTCCTGTGCCCATATTTTAGAAATGAGGAAACTGAGTCGCAGAGTAGGCAGAGGAATTGCTCAAAGCTGGTGAGGAACAGAATTGGGACTCAAATTCAAGCTTGGTCCTTTTTTAAAAAATTACACAATATTGCCAAAATGAACGGTCTCCTTGCTGGCTGATTCATTGTGAAATTAAAAATTCAGTAGGTCTAAGCACTGATGTATTTATATACTGCATGGTTGCAGGTTTTAGAGTTGCCACAACTGATCCTTTCAAGGGATTGTAAAGAGTTTTGGCCCATGGGAAGCAGGCCTAAAACCCATTGGCTTGAGACTTCCTCTTCTTTGGTAGAGATCAATGCTCTGTGCCTGTGGGAGGGGAGGGGCTAGGTTATTGAGAGTGTGAGACAACAGATCTGGTTTCTTCATTCTCTTTGGGGTCTCTGGCTTCCAGCTTTCAGAAAGAAGATGCACAATGCTTATCCCTCTTTGGGTTCCTGAAGGAAAAAAAACTCTGGGATGAAGACAACATGTAGAATTTTGACCATGTCCTTATTCTCAGCTTGCTACAATAGAGACTTTGGGGAATTTCTCCTTTAGAATGAGATCAGTCTATCTGTCTGTCTCTGTCTCTGTGTGTCTCTCTCTCTCCCATTCAGGGAAAGGTAACTCACCTCAACAGTCTGTATTGTCTGCTATGTATTCTCATTTGCGTACTTTCTCTGATTTCTGTTTTGCTATCAACTTAGTTAAAAAGGCTTCTTTGCTTTAGAAAAAGTATTCTAGACCTGGAGGACAAATGTGAGGCCCACCAGAGTAAACTCTATAAAAGCAGGAGCAGACCACCTCTGAGAGCAATCAGATGTTTGGCCAGAGCATGTTGGGTAGACACTTTCTTGTATTTTTCCTCTGTGGAGAAAAGCCTGTGTCCTCCTACCTATGGAAGTCTTGCTTGTCAGCCTGACCTTGCACAAATTTGGACAGCCACATTGGAGGTCACCTAGTCCCCAGGCTAGATATCCCTGTGCTTAAACTCCTCTTGTCATTGGTCACATAGCTCAAAGATCACATGTAGGTCACAGAGCTAGTGTTTAGAGCTGGGAGGGACTGTTGAGGTCATCTAATTTAGTCCCCTGATTGTAACTAGTGAGAACCAAAGGCGTGGCCAAGGTCACAGAGGTTGTCAGTATCAGAACAGAGCCAAACCCTAAGCAGGTGTGTAGATACCACAGTGCAGAGCTGTCCTTTGTTATGTGTCACAAACCTCCAGAGTGAATCTATTTCCCTTCTTCCCTTCCCATCAAACATCAAGTTGCTTGTCCTACCTCTAAAGTCCAAATAGGTAGAGGAGACAAGCACAGTGGAGCAGTCTGCTTTCTGGGGCTGTGTATCTATCTGAAGTGAGAGGATTCTTGCTTATGTTTGGGCTGGACTAGCTGGCTTATGAATTACCTTTCAGCTCAGAGAATGCAGTATTCCATGAGCTTTTGAGAAGGAGGCAGTGGTCATCTTGGTACTCTGAAATGGTGCTGAGATCTGGAGGAGGATGAAGACTCAGTATCACCAAACATTTGTTTAGCACCTTCTGTGTGCTTGACATAGCATTCTGTTTCCCATGGAAAGATTAAAAAAATACTATAGTTCCCACCCTTAAGGAACTCATGATTGTTTAAAGGAAAAATTGAGAAAATTTTAGTGGATAGTAATAGAGGTCATGGGTGATAGATGTGTTACACATTTTCTTAATTAAATTTTATATTCAAGCAAACGTGAACCTCTGTATTTCAAAGGGCCTCCATGGCAACATCCATCTGAACTCAATCAACAACTTGTTGGCAAAAAAGCATTGAACAAATGGTTGAGTTGTACTGGTTTGTTTAGAGCCACAGAGGGGTGTGGAGTGGGAATTCAGTCCAGGTCATCATCACCAGAAATGATACCAAAGGACAATCTTTAATTATTTGAGACTTAAGAGATGAATGGAGATTACATAGGTGGGTAGACGTCATTAACTTTATTGAATGTATTTGATAGCAGTTTATCTCTAGATGTAGATGTGAAAGAGCTAGGATTCAAGAATGGAACCAAAGGCCCCTTTGTTGGTCACACCAACATGAACACAACCAATGATGTTGACAAAGAGCATTGGAGCAAATGACCGAATGACAGAGATTTGCTTATGGAAATGCAGAAGTTTCTTCTGGCAATTCATCACCTACAGAGATTACCACGGGCGACTTTAAGGAACTTGAACTTGGTGATCAGGAACTTTATACAAGGAAATAGTAGATATTGTGCAACACATTTCTGTAGGCTGAGAAAATTTCATACCTATCAGTTACCTAGCAAGAGACGCCCTGGGGCTAGAATTAGACATTGGAAGCTTTCTTTCACAGACTGAAAAATAACAAATCTCCATCTTGGAAATACAGATCTCATAATATCCTGGATAATTTGACTAATAGACTGCACTAGAACCAGACCATTATAATGACCAAAATGTTGCCCACAATCCCTTGGACATACCATCAACTTATTAAAAAACACCTTAGGGACATTTAAAATAGATATTATGTCATACACACACACACACACACACACATAATCTCCAAGCTGCATGGCATAAAATTATTATTGGCACTGTTCATGGCATTTAAATTGACATTATCAAAATTAGCATAGCACTTAAATTATCAAACCCTTGGAGAAGAAATCAGAATCACGTGGGAACAGGAAGAGGAACATGTCACTTCCATTAACCCTTCTATTCCTGAAGGTGTACTGAGGATGCTTTCAATGAGCTTACAGAAGATTGATCTGACATCTCAATACTTTTGTTCAATAAGAGAAAAGAAATTATTTGGTCCAACCGTCTAATAGCCTGCAGAACATTAAACACAAAAGAATAATAGCAAGAAGACAACTTATCTCCGGGCTGCTTCTACCTGATCAATATTGACCAAGAGCAGTGGAATGCGTTTTCAACAATGATGGGGATCTTAGGGAATGATAGGTACTTCCTTCTGGTCCCACATAATTTTGATGTCTTCCGATAAGCCTCTGTATTTTGAAAACCTCTCATTCCGCACATCATCATGATTAGAAATCCTTGGCATAATAGTATCCATTAGAAGTATTGTTCTCATATTTTTATGGATCGATAACAATCAAACCCATTTCAAAAGATGAGAATGTGATAGTGACAATTATTGTAGCGTGCATGGACTCTGGATTCAGGGAGCTCAGATCATCTGTGTCTAAGATAGTCTTTCTAGTCCACACTAGTATAGGTAACTTGAGTCCCCAGAGGGAGCCCACTTCACTCATTATGGTTCTAGGAGTAATTCACAGTTGGGATCTCTTTCCCTTATATGATTTCTCATGAGTGCTTCTCTGGTGTCGCCATTATCATGTAATAAGTTGAGGCCACTGGACTTCGATGACTCTGGAGGAGAGTGAGGCTAATGACTTTGCCCACCTCTGCCTCACTTAAATCCAATCCACAAGCAAGTCAAGACAACAACCTCATGATGTCATTGCTTCAAATCAAGAACAAAGGATGAACAAGGGTTCTGCATGAGTTCTCTACACAGACAGAAGGACTTCCAAAGAAGGTGATATAAGTTAAGCCTTGTCACACATGTTTCTTACACATGTGTGTCACTACTATTGTGGTCTAAGTTTCAGCTTACTCCTCCCATGGATGCTGTGTGTATTTGGGGAAGGAGTGAACCCAGTTTTTAGGAGAAGGCTTTATATTAACTGTCTTTGCCAAATTATCTGAAAGTCGTGGTAGCTGTCCATGATCCCATGATTCTAGAGGGAAGAAGCTGGTTTGAATTGAGATTTTCTGACTCCATGCATTCCCTAAACTGTTCTGGAGAACTGCACTGTTGTGCATGAGGTGAATGGGGGCCCCCATTTACCTTTACCCAACCTGTCCAGATCTCTGAGATACTAACTACTCTCTCCTCTTGTGTTTGCCATCCTTGGTGTCTTCTGGAGAAGCTTTACACAATGCCCAGAGGCCTTCTTCCAGAGACTAAAATAGTCCATGGATTCTAGTGTAATGCTCAGGTTGCCCCCACCTCCACTCAGGCTACGTGAGCAGCCCATTGATTTTACTTGTGAAGAGGCCTATTTGGCTATAGGCTCTCCGCCCCAAGCACACATTTTCTATTGCCCTTAGATTGTGCAGAAACTATTATATTCTATGATTTACAACCATTCTTGGGAGAATACTGGCATTAATAGTATGGGTACTGGTGCATGAGAGCAGCTTGGTCTAAAGTGAAGATCTAAAGCTTTAGGCTGTTGGCAGGCAAAACTCCCCAAACAGATTAAAATGTCACTGAGAAATGTTTAACAATTTAGCATATTAATGTAAGTGATGTTAATTTGTGGTTTTCTAAGTTAATATCTGGTTGTCAGGGATCTTTTTCTATTTGAATTTGGTATAACTGGCCTAAAGTATCACCCCATTTAGCCAGTGTTCCCATTAAGTATGAGGCTACTTCACAACATGAATGGCACCAACGCTATCTGTTCTCCTGGCATATTAGAGAGCTTCCTCAATCCATGGCCATGTAAAAGACTCTTTCTAGTTATCTACACAAGGGAAAAATTCCAACTGGATAAAAAAGTCTACTGTCTAAACAATGATGCTCAGTTGGTTGGGAAGTCCACTGATGGAGTCTACTTGGACAGGCATGTACTGTGGATGAGTTAAGGAGTGGTGCCCAGAATACTCAGACCAAGTGAATTTAGGAAAAACTGAGAGGTATAATATTAGCACTTTTGATTCCAGCACAACACATGGAAATCTCACTTGTTTTCTTGGGGCTGGAAGGTTGGCTGGATTCCAGCACCAGTGTCTCCACCAGGACTCTGATTCCTATTTGCCAGACTTTGAGATTCACTTTCACTCCATTCTTCTTCATAGTGACACTAGGCCCTTCTACTGCCTCCCCCATTAAGCCAGCAGAACCAATTCTATATGGAGACTTGCCCACTTTCACGTTAAGAATAAACTGTATGGGGAACTCTGAATCTCTCTACTGGTCAGGAAAGTCCAGGCATAGAGCAGTCACCATTATGAGAAGATAGAATGTCACAATTTCTGCTATCAGCAACAGCATTGTTGGGGGACAGAGTAAGATCAGTTACCTTGAGCACAGGCCACCAAAGAATAGAACAGAGATGCTGGTGGAGTCAAAGCAATGATGGGGCCCCCATGGCCACCTACTATAGCCCGCTCTACGAAAGCTTTGCTTATTCTCATCATAGCATCACTGAATGTGTGGGAGGACCTGAAGAGCAGGAGATGAATGGAAGGGCCTAAGAGTTAATCTTGTCCCAACCCCACATTTTATTAATGAAACCCCCAAGGAAGGCCAGAGAGGAGAAGAGCTTGCTCAAAGTTACACAAATTGGGAGGGGCCAAGTGACTTTGCTCTTCCATAGGCCCTACGACCAAAGGGGGCCGGGGTGGTCCAAAGGATTTATGTGGATAAACAATAGGCACCTGATTTTATAAACATTTTGTAAACTTAAGCAAAAGCAATCAATAAAATAGACAAGAGAAGGGAGAGGGTCCTGAGTCAGGGGGGCAGGGGAAGTAAAGCAGGCCCCCCAAGTTAGGTGGTATCTGAGGTCAGCCTTGAAGAACGGTTGGGATTCTGAAAAGCGGGGATGCATTCCAGGCTTAGAGTTACTGCTTAATTCTTAGAAGCCTCATGTCAAGGTGAGTCTGGCAATACAGAAGCAGGCATAACAGTATGTGGCAGCTAGAAGTGGTTAGTGACACAGGAAACCCGCCGTCTTTAGTTATCCCTCCTTTCAGAATCTGGGCGGAGTCACTCTTTCCCAGCCCCTCCCCTAGCTGGCAAGGGGGCAGTCACCACATTCCTTTCATCCACCAGTCATTCAGGAACACATGGAGTCCTTTGAACTAGTGGAGAGAGGACAGCGGTGGTGGTGGTGGTGGTGGTGGTAGTAGTAAAATTCTCCTATGTTAATTGTTTGCTAATTTCTCTTTGTTAGTTGTGTCCTATTTATGAAGCTTCTTTCCTCCATTTAAACATGCTGCCTAATGACTCAGTCCTTGTCAAGATTTAATGGTCTGGACTGAAGATTTTTAATCTTTCTCTGCTATTAGAAAGCTTTAGAATCATTCATAAATCAAAGTTCATTGAGATTCATTCCCATTTGGCTCAAGCCTCCAGCCAGGAGAAAGTGTGACACTGTATACCAAGGCCTGAACCTCTGTTACTTTTTTATCTTTGTCTACCACAAGCTATTCACTGACTTCTTTCTTTTTGACAATAATGAATCACATCCAGGGACAGTTAGGATCGATCAAATTTTTATGTAGAATAAGCTGGCTCTAAATTATTAATTAAATCAGAAATTATGAAGTGAAATAAAGAGCAGAGAAACCTTTGAGTAAATCTTTGTTCAGCTGGGTAGAGGAAAAGAGGAGGGGAAAGGAGATTAAAAAAGGACCCAGAAGGGGAGTTAAAGGTCCTTTCAAAATCTCCTGGCAATAAATAGTTGAGCCAGCCTCACCTTTCATCAGGGTCCTGGTAGGTAGTGGCAGTGGCCAATGTAGGCAAACCTTCCCAAATTCCATCTCTAGTCCTCCAATTCAGCTTCTATTTCTCTTTGCACACAACTCCACTCAAATCCAGCTCTTGTAATCTCACCCTCTCCGTATCTCCCTCTCCTCCATTCCTCTCCCATTCCTGTCTTCCCTCTGTGCTCTTTCTCTCCCAAAAAACCTATCCAGGGCAGGTAGAACCCATGCTGGTTGACTACAGTTCCAATAAGTTCATGCCTCAAGAATCTCAAGTCTTCCCTCCATCTAGCCTGCAGAGGTCCATCCCCAAATCTTGCTCCCCGAATATACTTTTTTTCTTCTCCCTTTCCCCAGATATTTCTATTGTTGATCAATAAGCCAGGAAAATTAGAATCCTGGTGCATTTGGAGCCATGTAAACATGGGATTATTATTTGAACCTTTCCCTTAGGTAGAAGATCCCACTGTACCTTCTAGCTTCTGCTCCCTTGTAGTATGTCTTCTTTGTCTTATAAAAGAAATGGCCTTCTTAGGCTTCTTATTTTAAGAAAACAAGCCTGGTCCCAGGGGTCCAATGATACTGGGACAAGAAATTTTTAATTTTCATGTCCTTGGGACTAGACATGATTCATGGTCTCCCACTCTCATTTGAAAGTAAAATGAAAAGGAGTGAAACCAGTTCAGTCATCCATGTGACAGCTCCCTCTCCACCTGGGACTCCAGAACTTACTCAGATTGACTAGTATGAATGATCAGTGGAGGGGTTTTCCCTGGCAGCAGTGGGGAAGTGGGAAGACAGTCTAGGCAGAGGCTCTTGATTCGGTGTTTGTGGACTAAAAAAAAAAGGTGATGACTGTATTTCAGTGTAATCTTTTTTCTTTTGTAATTTTGTGTATTTTATAAATTTAAAACATGACTCTGAGAAGGCATCTATTGGCCAATGGATACTTTGGCTTCATCGGACTGCCAAAGAGCTTCATGACACCGAAAAGGTTCAGAACCTTTGAAAAGGGTAGCACTCTTCTGAGCAGCATAGTGAGAAGGATATTATGGAAGGAAAAGGACATTTCTTAGGGTTTCCTACCTTCTAGTAAAGGAAAACTTCATTCTCATAGACCTAGTGAGGAATTTATATTGATGAAGAAAATTCTGTACTTGTGAACCGAGCTGATTCCCAGAAGCTGCTTGTCAATCTTTAGGCCCTAGGAGGCTTGCTGTCTACACTGCTCTGCTGTATTTCATTTGTCTAAATACCAAGAATGGCGCTTGGGACATAGCAGGTGCTTAAGATGGTTGTTGATTCTCATGTAATACGTGCACATTAGAGCAGCACCTTCCAGCCCTTTTTCTATCAAGCCCGTTTGAGGACTTCAACATTTGCTATGCAATAGAGATGAAAGTGCTAGGGAAGGGTCAGAGTCAGCACCTCCCCAATCACAAAATTATGGAATCAAGGGCTATAGATTAGACAGTATTGCCCCAGGCCTTTTATCCAATCTGTACTCATGAAGAAAACTCCAGTATAACATGTCTAACAAGTGGCCAATCCACACCTGCCTGAAGCTCCCCAATTAGGAGGAGGCCCCTTTCTTTCAAGACAGCTGGTCCACTTTCGGGCAACTTTAATAGTTAAGAAAGTTTTCCTGATATCAGATCTCAGTTTGCCTCTGCACCTTACATGCAAAGGGTCCAAGTCTAATAGCTTTTCTACATGACTCCTGAAATACTTGAAGCCAGCATTCACATGTGTTCGCCTTCCTCCCCTGAGTTTTCTCTGTGCTAAACACACAGAGTTGTTTCAACTTAACCTTATATGGTGGCAGCTAGGCGGCCCATTGGTTAGAGGAGTTAGGGAGACTCATCTTGCTGAGTTCAAATCCAGCTTTAGACACTTACTGTGTGACCCTGGGCAAGTCACTGGTTTAACCCTGTTTGCCTCAGTTTCCTCATCTGTAAAATGAGCTAGAGAAAAAAAATGGCAAACCACTGCAGTACCTCTGCCAGGACAACCAAATGGGGCCATGTATCATTGGACACAACTGAAAGAACAACTTGAATAATAAGAACAAGATCTCACATTGCATGACCCACTGGATTTTCCCACTCTGGTCACTCTCTGTGGATAGCTTCCAAAGTCAGCCCTTAAATTATGGGGTCCATAACCGAGCATAGTTTTTCAGATGTGGTCTGACCAGGGCAAAGCACTCTCCAGTTCTGAAAGCTTTGCTTCTCTTTGGAGTCTAGGGTTGAGGTAGGATAGTTGCTGGCTGTGTCCATTCTTTCTGATTGACCCTTTCTCTGTTCTTTCCAAGATGCCCTCATGATAAGGAGACAGAAGAGGATTTGGAAAAGTGCACAGCTGACTATATAATTGAAATGTGAAAAGAGGGAGGAAAGGAGAGAAAAAAGAAGAGAGATTCATAGAACTTGGTGGGTAGGGGGAACCATGGAGATAAGCCAGTTAAAACTCCTTTTCCAGAAGAGAAAGGAGAGATCTTGAGAAGGAAAAGGGACTTTCACATGTTCACACTGAAAAATGTGAACTCAGCTAGGATCTGACCACAGGATTCCTGACTCACAGTCAGTGATCTTTCACTCTGTTTAGTACCTCAATTTAGCTGCCACGTTGAATCTGCATGAGATTCTCATTTGGGCAGCACCATATATTTATCATGGAGTTGAGAAGGAGGTGGGGTCCAAGGCCCATAGGCTGGATGGGTCTAGCCATCTATGGAGAGGTAATAGGGGACTGACCCATGTAGAATGCTCCCCTGATGCAATTTCCAGGTTTTGGAAATGTTTATGCTTCTGTTCCTGCTATATTTTCAAAGCAAATATCCCAGTGTAAAAGCCAATATCTAATGTTAATTGGTTAGATTAAACTGGGGCATAAAGCACCAGTATCTAACAGTAGGGGCACCACGCCAGAACAGAGCTCAAGCCTATAGCATCACAGAAGAGACACTGACCTGGTCTGGGGAAATGTAGCCTAGAAAGGCTCTGTGAAGATGAGAAGAGAGCCTCAATCCCCAGGCTGGGGCAAGGAGGAAGCTTTTACTTGGGTGGGGGTGGGGGGTGTCACAGTACTAGTAATGGTGTGAATGAATACCTTCCTTGGGAAACACATTTCATATCTGGGAAGTACATACGCACTCTTGGTCAACATTATTGGTTTGTTCTCTGAAACCACAAAGGAAGAGCTCTGTGCCTCATGTCCATAGACCTAAGACTAATCACACTCTTGTTCTGTCCCAACTGGGAGCTTGACAAAGGCTTATCTTCCAGGACTTCCTGATCAGCCTAACTTTATAGACGCCTCAGTGAGACTTGGCAAGTCCATCCTAGGCTATGAGTCTGGATCTGATTAAAGTTGATCTTTCGGCTAAGTAGGGGAATGACCTGGACCTTCCTGAGGCTGGGGCTGGGGCTCTCAGAGGTGACAGACCCATCAGAGTGGGTCTCTTGAGACTATGTACATCCCTCCTCAGTACTGCCTTCCCCCAAGATGGAATGGGAACTTTCTATGGGAATAAAGGGACAAGATGAATGCCATCCCCCCCACCTTAGGGGCAGCTCTGTGGTATAGTGGATAGTGCTAGGCCTTGAGTCAGAAGACCTGAATTCAAATTTGATCTCAGACACTTACTAGCTTAGTAGGTCACTTACCTCTACTCCAGTTCCCTTGACTAGAAAAGGGAGATGACAATAGCACAGTGACTGGCACATAGTAGGCAACTTTGAGATGCTTCCTTTCCTTCCCCCCGCCCTTGTTGTATCCTCCCTAGAGCTAGGCATCTGGAGTGAGGCTGAGGTGGACGGCACTGTCTGGGGCCCTTCTGGGCTTGCATCCTGCACCCATCCCACATCCTACTGCATGTGGCATTCTGTCCCACTAAGATTACGTGCTTCATGGCACACCTGCCAAGTCTGATGGACCACTTCCAAGTCATTAATTTGATCATTGATTTAGAGATGTTAGATGGCATAGAGATCATCTAGTCTCATCTTCTGATTTCAAAGATACAGAAAATTGAGTCCCAGAGAGAAGGATTTATTGGACCATAGAATATGAGAGCTGTCAGAAGCCTTAAAGATCTTCTTGTTTAAATCTCTTATTTGACAGGTAGGGAAGCTGAGTGAGACCCAAATAGGCTAATGACTTGTTCATGGTCACATGGGTTAAGATGGGATTCAAACCCCTAACTTCAGATCTCATGTTGTCTGCTACACTGTATTTCTCCGGGAGGGCCCTATTCTCTCTCTACCTTGATCAGCTATTCTAGGGGAGCTCTGGACCTCTGCACTTTGATCACATGGCTTCTCAGGGTTCTTCTGCTGGTCCAGCCCATCCTTTCCTCTCAGACTGAGAGGTCTTCAGCCCTTACATTCTCAGTTGGTGTTCAGGGAGCACTAGCACCTCTGGTGGGAGGACACAGTGAGCCCTTTTCAAGGCTGCTCATCCACCTTTGGTGTCCACCTGGCACCCAACTCTCACTTGTGGCTCCGAGAAGCTGGAGCATGTGCAGCAGCCACACCCTGGTAAAGGGCAGATGGGCTAAACCAGGTTGAGGATAATTAATAGGCCTCAGACTCTTCAATAAGTTAGAGGGGTGTTCACCCTAAGCATGTTAAGACTTCCCCCGGTGGAATGGGCAGACAAGTATAATTTGTTCCAATGGCCACAAAGGTGGTTGAAACAGCCAAGGGCCTCCACTGCATCCTGGGTCATCACCAGCCATCCTGACTTTTGTGTTTTCACTGGACTTCGATGACTCTAGAAGAGAAAGTAAGGCATCTGACAGCTTTGGGCAACTCTGCCTCACTTAAATCCAATTCACTGGCAAGTCATCAACTGTGATGTCATCAGTCCTCTTCAACAATGAAGGACAAACAATAGCCACAGGACCCATGAGGGGACCATATGGTGCCTGGAGGCAATGGTCCAGTGGTCAATGCAGAGGCAGCAAGAGGCCTGGCCTAGGGCAGTCCTGGTTACTCCCTTCCCGCTTTGTGAAAAGAAGCAAACAGAAAAAGTGCTGCTCAAAGATACAGTCCACAGACACAGAACCACAGGCTATTAGAGGCAGAAGAGAGCTTGGCCAGGGTTGGTCAGTGAGGAAGGGTAGACCCACATGAGACTAGGTATTTCCAGTGCCAGGTCTGAGGCTACTTCTACGGTACTATGCTGCTCCAAACCACTTCTGATGTGTTAATATCTGATGCTGAGCTTCTCACATAAGCGGAACTCACAATGGTGTAGAACTGGGTGATCATGTCATAGAGGAAGTGGCTGAAGGATGCTGGGAAGCTTAGACTGGAGAAGAGATGACTCAGGCCAAAAAGCCAACTTCAAGCATTCAAAGCTCTCCTGTCTTGTGGAAGAGGGATTTAATTGGATCTAATTGGCTTCAAAATGTAGAGCCAGGAGCACTAAACAGGAAGGGAGGAAATAGGCATTATTGGAACTGTGCTAAATTCTATATAAATATCTCATTTGAGCCTCACCACAACCCCAGAGGCAAGTGCTATCATTCTAATTGAATAGTTGAGGAAACAGAAGCAAACAGAGGATCAGTGACTTTTCCAAGGTCAAACAGCTAGTATCTGTCACATTTGGTCACATTTGAACTCAGGTCTTTGTGACCCCAGATCCAGGGCTCTATCCACTGAGCCACTTAGCTGTCTCATTAATAAAAGTTGTAGAGACAAATTTCAGCCACATGATAAATCTCTAAAATTCTGAACAGGGTTGTTGTAAGGTGTACTGGACCGATCCTGAGAGTAGTGGGTTCCCTGCCACTGAGGTCTCAAGCAGAGGGCAAATGGCCACTTTACAGTGAAAGGTCTAGCACTAGGAATTCTAAAACCTGCGACAAATTCAGCAGTCTGGTGGGAGCACAGGGATGTTGGTCTTGGGAAACCACTCCTACCCTTCTATGACTGACCGTGGAATAGGGAAGGGCATTTCCTGTCCCATATCTCTATGGCCTCTGGACTCCTATGGCCCTCAAGTGTCCCCTCTTCTTGAGCAGAATGTGTGCTGGGTGTTTGCTTTCCATCCCAGAACTTGTCTCCAGTGAGTTGTGCTTCCCTTCTCTGTTGGGGTGCAATAAGATTCCGAGAAACAAGGCCTCTGAAGGGGCTCCCTCTCTATTGGTAGGGTCTTTGGATCTTAGGCTGCCACCTTTATGGAGGAGGGTAGGCAGTTTGTCTAGAGGAACAACATCTCTCCAGAGGACTCCATCTCTGACTGCTCCTTATTCTATGACCTGAGGACCCAGATGCCCTCTCTGTTGCCCTTGCCTAGCCAGGGATTGTGTCAAGGCGGAAGCATGACTCCCATGTCTCCACCTTGGAACAAGAAGAGGGAACAAACATTTATTAGGCACCTACTAAGTGCCAGGTACTGCAGTAAGGGCTTTAAAGGTATTATCTCATCTGATCCTCATAACGACCTTGGGTTGTAGACTCTATCATAATTCTCATTGTGCAGATGGAAAACTGAGGCACAGAGGTTATATGACATGCACAGTATAGTACATCTAGCATGTGTCTGAAGAAGGATTTTAGCCTAGGTCTTCCTGACTTCAGGCCCAATGCTTTATGCTACCTTGCTGCCTAGCAAAGCTCTGGTCTCTGTCTCTCCCCCTCCCCCTTCCCTGTCTCCCATCAAGTTGTGGTTCTGCTTTGCAATAGGTGATCTTACTGAGATTTCTGTCTTTATTATCCTTAGCCCTGACTTTAAAAAGTGGTGTTGATGTTATTTTCCATTTCCAGCAACAGTTTTACTTCCCACTGACTTGGCCTCCCTACCCAGTGACATCATTTACAAGCAATAGGTCCAGGCTGACAAAACCAATCAGCCCAGTGGCCACATCTGAACATTGTGCCTTCTCCATCCCTCTCTTCCTTCTCTGTGAAGAAGTGGGAAGCGTGCTTCACACTGGCCATTTCAGGTTGTGACAAGTTCCTGGATTGGGCAGAGTTCAGAAGTCTTTTGTTTCTGTCTTTACTTTATTGAGGATCTTGCTTTTCATCGATTCATCCAAAGCTAGCCGTTCTTGGAATTCTTTGTGTTTATCACGCCTATAGGACAATCAGATTTTGGAACATTTGTATGCCACAGTTTGTTCGACTATTCCCCAACTCATGGCGTTCATTTTGTTTCCAATTCTTTGGTAACAAAAAATGTGATAAATGTTATTTTTGCAAACAAGAGATGTTTTCTATTTAAAAATATTCTTGGAATCTCTGGGTAATATTGTTCTCACTGGGTGAAAGGGCATGTACAATCTGATGATCAGTTTGTATGATTTTGGCCCAGTTCATAACTCCATCAAAGGCACCTTAGCATGATTGGCCTCCCACAGCCCCTCCAACACATATTCTTTTTGCATTTTTGTTATCCTTTCCAATCTGTTGGGTGTGAGGAGAAACCTCAGAATTGTCTTAATTTGAATTTTTTCTTCGTGATTTGGAGCATTCTTTCATATCAAATTCAGGTTTTTCCTGAAAAAGAATGAAAATCCAAATGAGGTGTACAAGTTTAACTTCTGGCTGTCACTTTCCCCTGACAGCAACTTCCCGTCAAGTGGTTGCTGTTTATTCATAGAAGTAAAGACACGAAAATGGAGTTTGCATCCTAATGAGGATGTCAGTGACTCGTGCTTTCCAGGAAGGGCCTGAAATTATTAAAGGCAAATTATACCCACAAATCTGTCATACCACCCTGAAAAGCAGTCAAGCTTTTGTCTTGGCAACAGGAATGAGTTCCAATACATGCAGGCAAACTCAGCCAGAGCAGGAAATGAACATTGCGCTGTCCAGCACCAATTAGCAGGAATTTCCATCACCCTCTCTCCCTTTTTCTCCAAATGCCAGTCACCAAGGAGGCTTGATTCACTTTGGTTCCTCTGTATTCACCCACTAAATGGTACCCATTTTGAATTGAGATGGTGAACTTCCTTGAACAAATCCCTTTGCCTCTGTGATTTTACCTTCTGTTGGGATGTGGTTCTGGAGATGTGCGATATAAAGTATACATGGTCATGTTTGTTTGATCTTTATGCTACAATTTGTCCCCTGTGAATTCTAGTCTGCCTGGTACAGTTATGTCTAAAAGATTTTTCTGCCCTGTACTTGAACTTCCTGGTTACCAGAACTTTGCCTTTCTGGAACAATGTGTGTGTTCTTCCTTGGACACATGAGTCTTCTTCTCTCTGGATTGTGTAGAAAGGTTTCTGGGCAAGTACCTCACATGTAATTTTTGCATATAGTTGTATTTAACTGTTTCCCCATTCTATTTAGTCCTCCCCAGAGGTAGACATACCACCATTATGGCAATTAAAAAGTTTGAGAAACATAATACCTGGGTAATTTAATCATTTTATTAATAATGGCAGCATTTTTATTAATCAAAAGAAGGTCATTTGGCTATCTCTCTCTTATACCAAAGACAATCATGGCAGTGATCTCACCTTACATACCAGTTGGAAGAGGGCTGTTCCTGAGGGTGTCAATCAACTCTGATTGGTTAACAATTAGTGAGATAATATGATAATGAGGGTCTGGATCTAAACTTTGATTATGTCATTTACTTCTAAGTTACCCCCGGCCTTGGGCAATCTATTCAAAGAATTTATCCCTACCCAAACCTGAGTAGAACACAATGGTTCCTACCTAGGTGGGATCTGAATAGAGCAGGTTAGCTCAACCTTCAGAGTCTGTCTTGAAATCAAGATAAAAGAAAAAAACAGAAATTTGAATTTCCCCAAACCATTGGTTACTAATAACCATTTCTTTCACCATGTCCCCTGTAGGATCATTGAACAGGTATTTCACATTCATCTCAGATTTGCATTATCTGGTCAATTGCACAAAGTCAAGATCTCCAGGTAACTAGGCTTAGGCTTTGGCCATTGGCTAACTGCAGAATCTTTTGGTGATGC
This sequence comes from Phalanger gymnotis, assembly GCA_028646595.1. NCBI lineage: Eukaryota > Metazoa > Chordata > Mammalia > Diprotodontia > Phalangeridae > Phalanger > Phalanger gymnotis. Next base: position 357,208,995 of record CM053623.1, read on the forward strand.
TACTCTTCTCTGATGAATGCTACAGTTGAAGGAGTCACCTCCCACTGACAGTTAGCACCCGACTCTGGAACCACCTACAGAATACAAGGTAGCTGCCTGTTAGAAATCTGTCTTTGGACAGTCATTGTTCTTTCATTACCCATGCCCTGGGAAAGAAATAGAGTAGAAGAGGCAGCTAGGGATTTGAGTTCTAGAGCTCTAGCTTTAAGTTGATTCAGGAGTATTGTGAGGCTTAAGTGAGATAATAGATGTTAAGCACTTTGAGAACCTTAAAGTGCTATGTAAAGATCAGTTGTTTACCAACATCATCATTATCATCATCATCGTCCTACATTCACTTAGCCTCTCATCTGGGGATGGCTTCATTCCTTGAACCTTCTGTTGCCCTCCTGAAGAGATCAAACAATTTTTATACAGCAATACAGAGGTGTGCTGGGAAATATTTAACAAATGGAGTCTCTGGGAATTACATATGTACATATACATATATCTATATAAATATAACACACTTTTAATATTAATCTCTATTATTAATGCTTCACATCTAGATAATCAACAAAACAATCAAGTTCTGATTTTTAGTGACCAATTTCTGAGATGTAAATACTGTTACAGAAAATTTAATAATTGATGTTGTAAGCTGGTTACAGCTGCCTCCAGTGCACTCCTTCATCTAGTTAAGCCTATGTTCTCACTACTACGCATGTGAGTATCTGCTGTAGGTACTGCTGGGGAGGTATAAGGGAGAGAAATCCCTCCTGATATGAGCATGTTAAAGGAAGAGCTGCCATTGGCTATGTCTCAACAAAGAATTAGCCTTAGAATTTAAAAAAGGACTAGGAGCTATTTCTCTTTGCTCCCTGTGGCCCACAAAGTAGTTTGTTCTTTCCGATTTAGTTATAAGTTTTCTTTAGCATAGAGAGCAACCAAGTAGGCACCTATGATTATACATGCTTTTTATTTAAAAAAAATTTAGGCTTTATTTTTTTAACCTTTTCTATGTTTTAACATTCATTTTAAAGAATCTCAGCTGCAAATTCTATTTCCTTCCCCTATCTATTAAGAAGGCAAACAATATAATACCAACTATACATATGAAGTCATGCAAAACACATTTTCATATTAGCCATTCTGCAAAAAAAAAACTCGAGAAAAATAAAGTGAAACAACATGCTTCATTCTGCATTTAGAATTCATCTATTTTCTCTCTGGAGGTGGATAGCATGTTTCATCATGAGTCTTATGAAACTGTCATGGATCATCATATTTTTAAAATATTATTTTGTTTTTTTCTAATTACATGTTAAAACGATTTTGCCTTTTTTTTTAAATTTAGCATTCCAAATTCTATTCCTCCTTCTCTCCCTCCTTTCCCCCCTCCCTGAGGTGGTAAGCAATCCAATATAAGTTATACATGTGAAGTAATGTAAACTATTTCCATATTAGTCATTTTGTACAAGAAGGCTTGAGAAAACAAAAAAAAAGAGGGAAAGAAAGAAAGGAAGAAAAGAGGGAAAAAGAAAAATAGCATGCTCCAGTCTATTCAGATGATATCAATTCTTTCTCTGGAGGTGGATAGTATGTTTCATCATGAGTCCTTTGGGGTTGCCTTGGATCATTGTATTGCTGAGAATACCTAAGACATTCGCATTTCTTCATTGTACAATCTTGCTGTTACTGTGTACAATGTTCTGGTTCTGCTCACTTCACTTTGCATCAGTTCATGTAAGTCTTTCCAGGTTTTTCTGAAATTATCCTGCTTGCAATCTTATAGCACAATATATTCCATCACAATCATATACCACAGCCATTCCCTAAGCTAATTCTTAGCTTCCACAAAAGAGGTGGTATAAATATTTTTGTACAAACAAGTCTTTCTTCCCCCTTTTAGGCCTCTTTGGCATACAGACCTGTAATGGGGCGAGTTAGAGCTGACCCCTGCCCTCGCTGGACCTCTGTGCCCAGGGCCTGCTGAGGTAAACTCAGGGCTCTGAGGTATGGGTGGGACAAGATGGAGTCAGGAGGAAGGGTCTTGCCCTTGTTGGCAAAGTGGTGCTGGGTTCTTTTCCGGATTTACCCGTGCACAGGTGAATCATGGGGAGAGCGTGGGAAGGAAAGGGGAGGAGAGCAGGTGGAGAGTAGGCAGATCAAGGTGGCTTGATTGCTACGTAATCAAAGCTATAAAAGTTTGCGACTAACATGATTAAACAGAGCTGCTTATCACCATCATGCCTCCCACCTCGTTCATTGCCCGAGAGATCAGGCCTTTGCTGGACAAAGGCCTAGGAATGTGGGGTAAGAGGGACCCCAACATAGACCCAACAATGGTATTTCTGGATCAAATGGTATGCACAGTTTTATAGCCCTCTGGGCATAGTTCCAAATTTTTCTCCAGAATGGTTGAATCAGTTCACAACTCCACTAACAATGCCTTGGTGTCTCAGTTTTCCCACATCCTCTACAACATTTATTATTATCCTTTTTTGGGTCATATTAGCCAATTTGATAAGTGTGAGGTGGTACCTCAGGGTTTTAATTTGTATTTCTCTTATCAATAGTGATTTAGAAAATTTTCATATGACTATAGATAGCTTTGACTTCTTTATCTGAACACTGCCTGTTCATCATGGATCATTATATTAATCAGAACTTCTAAGTCTTTCACAGTTGTTTATTATTACAATATTGCTGCTACTGTGTATGATGTTCTCTTGGTTTTGCTCACTTCATGTTACATCAGTTCATATAAGTTTTCCCAGGTGTTTCTGAAAGTATCTTGTTTGTCATTTCTTATAGCACAATAGTATTCCATCACAATCATATGCTATGATTTGTTTAGCCATTCCTCAATTGATGGGCATATCCTCTGTTCCAATTCTTTGTCACCACAAAAAGAATTGCTGTAAATATATTTGTATATACAGATCGCTTTCCTTTTCTTTTGATCTTTTTGGGGTACAGATCTGGTAGTGGTATTGTTGGGTCAAAGGGTATGTATGGTTTTCTATCAGAGTTTTATAACTATGGGGCATAGTTCCAAATTGTTCTCTAGAATGGTTGGATCAGTTTACAACTCTGCCAACAGTGCAATAGTGTCCCAATTTTTCCACATCCCATCCAATATTTGTCATTTTCCTTTTCTCCCCCATAATAACCAATCTGATAGGCATGAGGTGATACCTTAGAATTGTTTTAATTTGCATTTATCTAATGATCAGTGATTTAGAGCATTTTTTCACATGACTACTGAAAGCTTAGATTTCTTCTTCTGAAAATTGCTTGTTTATATCCTTTGACTATTTTTCAACTAGGTAAAGGCTCTTTCTTTTTGTAAATTTGTCTCAGTTCCCTATATATTTGAGAAATTAGATCTTCATAGGAGAAACTTGTAAAATTTCTACCATCCTTATTTTACTGCTTTTCTTTTATTATTTTTTTTGGCTGCATTGGTTTTGTTTGTGCAAATAAATTTAATTTTATTTTTATGCAATCTGAATTAGCCCGTTTACCTCCCATGCTCCTCTCTATCTTTTGTTTTGTTATAAACTCTTCCCTTATCCATAGATCTGACAAGTTTTTTTCATGCTCCCCTAATTTGCTTATAATATCATACTTTATATCTGTATCATGTACCCATTTCACTTTATTTTACTATGCAGTGTGAGATATTGCTCTATACCTGTTTTCTATCAGACTTTATCCATGATTGTTTTTTAGCAAGGGACCAAAGCACCTCTGCTTTTCCTATAGAGCTAAAACACACACACATCCAGCTCCATGGGAAGTGCTTCAATAAATTAACCAATAACCATTTATTAAACACCTGCTATGTGCCAGGTACTGTGCTAAGTACCAAGAATACAAAACAAGGTAAAAGACAACATCTGCCCTCAAGGAACTCACAATCTAATGTGCGTGACCACATGAAAATAAACATATACAAACTATATACAGGATAAAAGGAAATAATTAACAGAGAGAAGGCACTAGAATTAAGGGGGATTAAGAAAGGCTTCCTGTAGAAGGTAGGATTTTATTTGGGACTCAAAGGAAGCTAGGGAAGTCAGTGGAGTGGAGATAAATAGTGGAGATAAATATTTATCAGTGGAGATAAATAGGGAGAGTTTTCTAATTTTGGGGGATGGCAGAAAAAATACCTGCAGTCAAAAGATGGAGTGTCTTGTTTGAGGAACAGTCAGGATGCCAGTGCCATTGGATGAAGGACTACATGGTGGGAAGCAAAGTGTAAGAAGATTGAGAAGGTGGGAGTGGGGGCTAGGGTATGAACGACTTCAAATGCCAGAGGATCAAACCACAATGTTAAAGATAGATATAAAAGACACAGCAAATGTGAAGAAAGACTACATTTATGAGACTGCTCAAACATGCTTTTGAAAGAGAACAAACATTGGGCTTTGTTCACCTCATACAGGTAGAGCCTGATGAAAGGAATGGAAGAACTTACTTTTCTTCTGGGTTAGTGAATGATCACACCCAGGACAGTACCTGACACCAGCCAAGAGTCCCTGATAAGATTTCAGACAGAACAGAGAAAGCTGTTCCCCTTACTTCAATATTGTAGCTAAGGTTGTTAGAACCCCCAACTTTTCTGGAGAAGGGGAATGTAACTGTCCTGAGTTGAGAACATGGATGAGATTTTCTTCAACTTTACTACTTGTTTCTGTCTGTTTAAATCTTTTCTGTTCCTTTCTGTACCTGTTAGCGTGGTGAATGTAAACTCCTTGAAGGTAATGTACTGTTTCACTTTTGCTTTGTAACCACAGTAATTAACACAGTCTCTGGCACATGTTAGGTGCTAAATAATATTGATTGATGGTCAACTCTAGACTTTAAAGAATTATTTCACTTTTCCAGTTAGTATAAATTTAGTTCCTCTTTCTCCTACCTCATCACTCCTGTTGAAAAAAGAAAAAGAAAAACTTATAACAAATACGCAAAGTCAAACAAAACAAATTCCTGTGTTGCCTACATTCAAAAATTTGTGTCTCAGTCTGTACCTTGTTGCCCTCAGCTCTCTGCCAGTGGTGGGTTGCAGGCAATTGGTGTTGATTATTAACTTGATCAGTGTTCTCAAGTCTTTCAAAGTTGTTTGTCTTTGCAATTCAAATAAATGTTTAACTCAGTTTAATAACTAGAGTTGGGGGGCTTTTGTTTTCCATTTTTAAAATTTATTTTTTCAATGAACAAAATTCCATTTTTCTCCCTTCTTCAGTCTTGTTTAAAAAAATGAAGAAAAAATCCTTTAAGCCTATATATGTAGATATATACTCAAATACAAAATGCATATCATATATAAATATATATTTATTTGCTAAATATATAATTTATATGTATATATCATATATTTATATACTATATAAATTTAAATATTTAGATATAATATGTGTATTTTATATGTGTTGTATAGATATAATTAAACCAAACTAATTCTCATGTCTCTGTTTTTCTGTCTCTTTTTCTTGCCATATATACATATGCATATATATGTATATACATACATAGATACACACATTTTTCTGTCTCCTGAACCCATCATTAGTTTTATGAGTTATTTTTAAAAGTTTACAAATTTCTAGTTGGTTGGAAGGCAAAAGTAAGCCCGAGAGGTGATTTAATCATTGAGAATCCCCATGATGTGAGTGAACACAGAAGGTACAGACCTGGTTGGACCCTACGCTACCTTTAGAATCACAGTGCTTGAAGGCATGCTAGTAAACCCAGCATTGACCTCTCTCATTTTATAGGACACTGAGGACCACAGAGAGAATGTAGCTTGAGAACAAATGGTCACACAGTGACTTCGAGGTTGAGTGGTGATGGAAACTCAGATGTCCTGAGCCCCAGGCCACAGCTTACAGAGAATACCACTTTATGCTGACTCCTGTGTAAATCACTGAGGCCTAAAGATAGCTGCTGTAATAGATGGATTGCATGATGTAGGTTAGATCCCAATTGATTTGAGGTTCCAGATTTGCTGGGTGACCCTTTTACAGCCATGACATGCACTAGGTGACTTCTGTTCTGAATTTCCCAAAGGATAACACTTGAGATCTCCAGATGGAAGCTGTTGTATGTATGCCAATGGGTTTGTTCATTTGCTTCCACCCTCTGATAGAGGTGACCCCCCGCTATGACTCCCAAAGTCTTGGCAAGGGAGGAGATCTGGGATTGGATCAGTGGGGAGACGTAGAAAGATATAATAATGAGCTTTGCAGGTAATTATTCAGTCAACTAGCATTGTAATATAGGTCATGCACCCTAAGTTCTAAGGATACAAAGAAATGTTAAAAAAACCAAACCAAAACAAACAAACAAACAAAAAAAACCAAAACAAACAGCTTTCAAGGAGCAAATAGTCTAACAGAGAGAGAAAATATCCAAGTAATGTACAACAAAGGTGTACAGGATAAATTGGATATTAGCAACCAAGGGAAAGCAGTAGTACTAAGGAGGATTGAGAGGCTTCTTGCAGAAGATGGGACTTTAGCTGAAGCTTGAAGCCAGGTAAGCTAGGAGACAGAAATGAAAAAGTGATTTCTTAGTCATGAGAGATAGCAAGAGAGAATGCCTGGAGGCAAGAATGGGAAGTGTCAGATTCCAGGAACCACAGGAAGGCCATTGACACTAGATCAGTGAGTGTGCAGTGGGGTGGGAGCAGTGCAGCAGGAAGAAGACTGGAAAGATCACAAAGGGCCAAGTGGTAGGCTTTAAAAGTCAAAGGGAGGATTTTATATCGGCTGTTAGGACCAATAGGGAGCCGCTGGAGTTGATTGTGTAGGAAGGTAACCTGATCAGCTTGTGCTCTTGGAAGACCACTGTCAACTTGAGTCAAGGATGGACTGGAGTGGGGAGAGACTTGGGGCAAGCAGATCCACCAGAAGAATATTGTACTAGTCCAGGTGTGAGGCAATGGGGGAAAGGGGGAGGGTGGCAGTGTCAGAGGAGAGAAGGGGGGATATGGGAGAGATGTTAGAAAAGTATTATCGACAGGCTTTGGTGAAAGATTGGATATGGGAGTTGAGAGAGAGCATGAGGAGCTGTGGATAACACCTAGAATGTGAGCCTGAGAGACTGAGAGGGTGGTGGTGACCTCCATAGTAATAGAGAACTTATAAAGAGAAGATGTTTTGGGATGAAGAAAATGAAAATTTGCAAAATTACAATGACAGAATTTCTGTGGGAATGAGAACAAGTATCTTCATATGGGGTGATTTCCCCAACATTTGTAAGAGCTTTTAGTGCACCGCCTCCCTCCCCTAGTGCTTTGTTCCATGATCTGGAAAATGGGCACTTGAGGGAAATGCTTGAGGCAATGAGGGAGTCCTGGATGAGAGCATAATGACAACAGTTCTGTAATAAATCCTCCTCTCCTATGCATCAGCATCAGCATCAGCAGGCTGGCCAGATACCCTAGGGCACCCAAAGTGCATATGTTCAGCTCCTTGCAATGTTTCAAAATGATCTTTCTGGAGCATAGCATGAAGTGAAGGTCAATCAGCACACAATGGTACTAACTCTCTTCCTTACATATCAGGAATGCAGAAAGCAGACTTGATGGCTTACCTGACTTGCTGAATCGGAAAGAGCACTGGCCTTACACCTGGATGATCCCGTTACACGTCCTGGCTCGAAAACACATTGTCTGTGATGCTGAGTGAACCACCCATTCTCCCTGAGCTTCAATTTCCTAATGTATAAAATGAAAAAATTGGGTTACATGATACCAAGGTTTCCTTCTAGTTTAAAATCCCATTAGTTCTAAAGAAAGAAACAAACATCCTCTATCATGCCCGTTGAAGAGTCTTTGAGTCTCATAAATCTTCTATCAACTTTATTTGGTCTCTCAACCTAATTGGCCATAATGATATATGTGGACATAGATTGCTGTCCTTTTCATTAAGGTGATCAAATGGTGCCTTTGCAGTTTATTTCCTAACTCTGGGTGCTATTAAGTGAATTAGGTTGCCAATTGTTAATTTCCTTCCCATTTTTTATTACTGTAAACTGTTACATTACATAAACTGTTACATTAACATTTTTTTGTATGTGTTTTGTACTGTGCATGTGCAGACATTAGTCCAGAATATTTATTTCTGAATTTGTTGGAAGACTCTACTTATGATTCCTTATTTATCTCTTTAATGAAGAGTTGGTGAGGACTTAACATCCGTATGTGTTGCAAGTACACTAATCCTTTCCTATTGCAATGGTTTCTCTTCAAAAATCTTCTGAAAAATGTAGTGTCACCAACTTATCTTAGGCTTTCCTTTGAGAGCTGCAATCAGCAAAATGGATACCATAGTCCATATTGAAAGCCTGGCTAGTGTGGATAAGAGATTAGGAAATAGATCAGCAGCCTGGAATGGAGGCATGGTAGAGGGCTAATTGAGGGCTTCAATTTTCTAATATTTGCCAGAGCTCCCTCTGCCAGAAGCAGACCAATGAATAAATTCTTTTGATATCTTATGGAAAATTTATTTCTCCAAAAGTTGGAGCAACCAACTTTTACTTAATTTTTACCAGCAAGAGCAGCCTAGTTGCTATAGTGGAAACAATGGGGACCTAGGCAGGAAATGAGCACTCCATTTTAGGATTTGTGCTAGGGAATAAAGCCATAGTCTGCCATACACTGTAGATTTTGTGCTACATATTTTAAAGTATTCAAAGAAAAAGATAAGCTTAAGTAGGGCTGTGCTGGAAGCAGCTTATATTGGACCTTGGGAATCAGTTGTTGGGCTTGGGGGGCTGGAGCCAAAATGGAGGAGTTGAGAAAGCACTGTAGCTGAGCTCTCTCAACATTCTTCTCAAAAAACTTTCAAAATAACACCTAAAATTGAATTCTGGAGCCACAAAGCTGACAAAAGGCTGGGGTGAGACATTTTTCAAGCCCAAGAGAACTTTGGTCAGGAGACATGTGTAACACTGGGGTGGGAGCCAGCCCAGAGCCTATGTGGCAGCAATACCACTGGTGGGCCTTGGAGGCAGTAGGGACAACAGGACTAGTAGCTTTGAGAGCTCTCAGTCCAGAGATGTAAGATGATCAGGCAACTTGGTGAGAAATAGGAAACAAGGGAGCCCCATGCCAGCACTGGGTACAGGACCAGGTGCTGTTTTGCAGCTTCATTACCTTTACCCACTTCTAGGTCATAGTTCCAGGGCAGAGAGGACTGATTTCAGTCCCAAAGGAGTGCCAGACATGAGGAACAGTATTATTTGTAGTTCCAAGAGAGCAAGCACCCTTCCTAGATAAGAACTAGAGAGAAGACCAGGAGAGCAATGATTACACCTCTCCCTGGATCACAGCAACTTGGAAGCAATAAAAACTTCCAGCTCCCCAGAACTAACTTTGAAAACAACAGTGGAAAAAGAGCCTGAATCCTGAAGCTTGAACAGTGCTACCACCCCATCCCCCATCCTGGGCTTTAACATAAAAAAAGTTCAAAGTCAAGAAATAAGCTGGAAAAATGAGGAAATAACAAAAGCATCTGACTGTAAAAATCTACTATGGTGACAGGGAAAATAACACAAACACAGAAGAAAAACAAGAATGATTTCAAAACAGTATACAAGCAAAGCCTCAAAGAAAATAAAAATGAATTAAACAAAACTCCAGCAAAAATTCCTGGAAGAACTAAAAATGATTTTAAAAAATCAAAGACTGGTATGAAAAATTGGGAAAAGAAATGAGAGTGATGCAAGAAAATGATCAAGAAAACAATCATTTAGTAAAAGAGGCACAAAAAATACTGAAGAAAATAACATCTTAAAAACCATAAATTGGCCCAATTGTAAAAGAGGTACAAGAGCTCACTGAAGAAAATAATAGAATTAGGAAAGTGGAAATTAACGACTCATTGAAACATCAAGAAACAATAAAACAAATTCAAAAGAAAAAAAAGACTATTTCAAACAGTCAGAAAGAAGGATTTCAAACACTGTAAAACCCGTCAGGATCACAGAAGTTTTAGCAGCCACTATCACATTAAAGGAGTGGAAAGCCAGACATTTCTGGAGGTGGAGGGGGGGGAATAGGGGTGGGATGGTTCCTGGGGTGGGGTGGATATTTATTGAAATAGAGGACTTCCATGCAATTTTGATAAAGAGACCAGTGATGAATAGAAAATTCAACTTTCATATACAAGACTCAAGAGAAGTCTAAAAAGGTAAATGCAGAAGATAAATGATAAGAGACTTAGTAAGGTCAAACTGTTTATTTATCTTCTAAGAATTTTATCATTATTGGGGCAGTCAGGAGGTCTGTAATTAGAGGGCATGGGAGTGAGTTGATAATGTTGGGATAATCTTAAAAACGGATGAGTAAGAAAGAGGGATGCACAGGGAGAAGGGGGAAAGGAGAGGAAGAATGGAGAAAATTATCTCACATAAAAGAGGTATACAAGGAAGAGCTTTTACATTGTAGGTGAAAATGTGGGGAGGTCAGGGAATGCTTGAAGTTCATTCTCTCATGAATTGTTTCAAAGAGGGAAGTACACATACAAACACACATCTAGCTAGGTCTAGAAATCCATCTTACCAAACAGGGGGATAGGAAGAGAAGGAAATAAGAGAAAGATGGGGGTGTGTGAGAAAAGGCAGGTTGGACTAAGGGAGTCAGTGGTCTGAAACCAAGCAAACTTTTGGGAAGGGATAGGAGAGAGAGAGAGAAAAAGAGAGAGTGAAGGAGGGAGGGAAAAGAGAGAGATGGAGGGAGGGAAGAAGGGTGGGGAGGGATGAGAGAGAGAGAGAGAGAGAGAGAGAGAGAGAGAGAGATGTACAGTAATTATATGAACTGTGAATGTGAATGAGATGAATTCACTCATAAAATGTAAGCAGATAGCAGAATGGAATACAAACCATAATCCAACAATATGTTGCTTACAAGAAACACACTTGAAACAGAAAGATACACATACACACAGAGTTAAAATAAGGAGCTGGAGCAGAATCTATTATACTTAAGTTGAAGTTTAGAAAAAAGGCAGGGGGATAACAAACATGATCTCAGACAAAAGCAGGAGCAAAAATAGACCTAATTAAAGGAGAAAAGCAGGGAAACTACATCTTGCTAAAAGTTATCATAGACAATGAAATAATAGCAATACTGAACATATATTCATGAAATTGCTTAGGATCCAAATTCTTGAAGCAAAAAATTAAATAAATTAAAGGAGGAAATAGACAGTATCTCAACTTTTCCCTCTAAGAGCTAGACAAACCTAACTATAAAATGAATAAGAAGGAAGTTAAGGAAATGAGTAGAATTTTAGAAACTTTGGATATGCTAAAAATTCAATGTGAATAAAAAGGAGTATATACATGGCACTTTCACAAAACCTCACAAATAAATGCATAGAAGTAAAAATATTAAATATACCCTTTTCAGATCATAATGCAATAAAAATTTTATTCAGCAAGGGGCCATGGGAGCAAAGATTAAAAATTAATTGGAAACAAAATAATCTAATCTTAAAGCACAAGTGAGTCAAAGAATAAATCATATAAATAATCAATCATTTCATTAAAGAGAATGACAACAATGAGACAACATTATGATATTTGTGGGATGTGGCCAAAGCAGTACTTAGGGGAAAATTTATATCTCTAAATGCATACATCAATAAAAGAGAGAAAGAGAGGATCAATGAATGGGCTTACAACTAAAAAAAAAACAAAAAAAAAAACAAGAAAAAGAACAAATTCAACTTCCTCAAATAAACACCAAAATGGAAATCAAAGGAGAAATTAATAAAGTTGAAAGTAAAAAAAGAATTAATAAATAAAACTAAGAGCTAATTTTATGAAACATCCAATAACATAGATAAAACTTTGACTAGTTTAATTTTAAAAAAGAAAGAAGAAAACAAAATTATTGGCTTTACAAATGAAAAAGGTACATGCATAATTAATGAAGATGAAATCAAAGCAATATTTAGGAGCTATTTTGCCCAATTATATGTCAACAAAACTGACAATCTAAGTGAAATGGATGAATATTTACAAAAAACATAAATTCCCCAGATTAATAGAAGAGGAAATAAGATATTCAAATAACCACATCTTAGAAAAAGAAATTGAAAAAGCCAAAAATTAGCTCCATAAGAAATGTACCAAAAGATCAGATCGACTTACAAGCAAATTCAGCCAAATATTAAAAAAAAAACCAATTCAAAACTTATGTAGATATTTTTAAAATATAAAGGTGTCTTATTAAATTCCTTCCATGACACAAATATGGTACTGATACCTAAACTATGGAGAGCAAAAACAGAAAAATAAAACTGTAGACTAAATTCTTTAATGAATATTGATGCAAAAATTAAATAAAATCCTAGCAAGGAGATTACAACACCATATTACAAAGATCATACACTATGACCAAATGGGATTTATGTCAGGAATATACGACTGGTTCCATATTAGGAAAACTAAGCATAATTGATGACATCAATTATAAAAACAGCAAGGTTCATATGGTTATATCAATTGATGCAGATAAAGCTTTTGACAAAATATAACACCCATTCCTATTGATAAAACTTGAAGGTACAGGAATAAATGGAGTTTTTCTTAAAATAAGTAGCATCTATCTAAAATCAAAAGAAATCTGTAACTGACATAAATCATCAGTATTTCTATATATTACCAATAAA
>CM053623.1:357222165-357271556 GCA_028646595.1 Phalanger gymnotis
GTGGGAAGAGAAAGGGGAGAGAATTTGGAACTCAAGGTTTTAAAAAATAGATATTCAAAAGTAAAAAAGTTTTTTTTTTTCTTCATGCAACTAGAAAATAAGTTGCACAGGCAATGGAGCATAGAGATTTATCTTGCCCTACAAGAAAGGAAGGGAAAGGGGGATGGGAGGGGAGTGGGGTGACGGAGGGGACGGCTGACTGGGGAACAGTGCAATCAGAGTGTACGCCATCTTGGGGGGGGTGGAAATGGGGAGAAAATTTGTAATTCAAACTCCTGTGAAAATCAATGCTGAAAACTAAACATATTTTAAAAAATTTAAAAAAAATGAATTTTATGAAAGCCCTCTAAGAATCAAGCCTTGATTTTAGGAACCAGAAAGATTTACCAAGATTGACACATAGAAGAGAAAAAATACTTCTACTCGGGAGGATGCAGTCTGAGCTTTTGGAAGGCTACAAGTGGTATTTCCATATCCATGAATTATTTTTTTCTTTTGGCCTGAAAATGGTCCAGTGCTATAAACTGCTCACAGCAATTTCGATTCATCACCATGGGGAAAAACATTTAAAAAGTAAAAACACGTTGTGACAGATGGGAAGGAGAGGCAATTGTTTATGCTAGTTAGTAATGCTCATAGTGACTTTGAGCCTGGTCCTCCATTTTTCAGAAGTGTTTAGAAGCTGCTCCACCTTGAGCAGATCAGAAAAATATTCTTCTCCATTCCCTGACCCCTAAACAGATGATCTTCACTTCATATTTGCCTTTCTCATAATTAATAAAATCACAGGGTTTTAATTTAGCAGCTGCTATTAAATCATTGGGCAGAAGACCTAGATTTGAATATCACCACCAATAAAACCTGCCAAGTCATCTCTCTCTGAGCCTCAGTTTCCTCATCTATAAAATGGGGACATAAGAACATTGTTGTGCCATGAGAGTCAGGATGGCATGATGGATAGTGGGTGAACCTTGGAGCCACAGAGACTTGGATTCATGTCCTGGCTCTAACATATATGAACTGTGGGACCATGGGCCTGCTACCACCTCTCCATTGCCTTGACAGCTCTCTAAGACTACAAGTTACAGAGAAATTGCCCATTTACATCAGCGGAGAGAGATTCTATCCTGGTACCTTCCCAAACTGATTCAGTCACAGGACCAGATAATCCCTGCCCCCTTCAGACAACCTTCCCTACCCCAGTACTTATCTCACAGGGTTGTTGTGAGGAACAAATGAAATACTACATGTTAAGCATGCTGTGAACCTTAAAGATCTATGTCAAAGTCAAGTATTATCAATAAAGTGCATGGTGGATTGCTCAGTGAGTACCTTTGCAAGAAAAGTTTCCCCCTCTCCTACCATAATATCTTTCTCTACAAGTAGAACTAGAAAAGTCGGGGTCAGAGCCCTGATGATCATATAGAATGTATGTGTGTGTGCATATGCATATATGTGCAAGCAAGTGTGTGCATGAATGTGTGTATGTGCATGTACATGTGTGTGCATGTGTGAATATGTGCATGTGAGTATGTGCATGTGTGCGAGTATGTGCATGTGTGTGTGAGAGTGTGTGTATGTGTATGTGCATATGAGTGCATGTGCACGTGTGTGTGCATGTGAGTGTGTGCATGTGTGTATGTGCATGTATGAGAGTGTGTGCATGTGTGCATGTGAATGCACTGCATGTGTATGTGCATGTGTGTGAATGAGAGTGTGTGCATGTGTGCACTGTGTGCATATGTGTGTGTGATCTGTTAGCAGCCAGTGTGGAGAATTGGATCTGAGAAATTCTACTTTCTAGACAGCCCGAAACAGCAGCAGACATCCGTAAGTTCTTGTCCAAGGTGAGATCAAAGATGATGCCTGTGTTATCTTTAGATCACTGCCTCTAATAGCTACATGCCCCAATCCTCTATCACACCATGAATCTGCTTTCAGGCCTCTGGAGCTCAATCTAGATGCTTTTTTTATATTCCGCTAAAGGGTATTGATTTGACCACTGTGTGGTTTGGATCCAATGGGATCAGGTAAAGAAGAGTGCTTGAGGTGAAACCAGACATTGCCAAGGCAAGTCTCTGCTCTGGGCGTCAGTTTCCTCATCTAAATAATGAGGTTGAATGAGCTTCAGGGAATCTGTGAGTCAGTCAAATAAAAAACCAAACATTTATTAAGCACCTACTGTATGCTATCCACTATGCTGAGCACTGAGGATACAAAGAAAAGTAAAAGACTGCCTGAGATCGTAGTCTAACGGGGGAGACACCATGGAAAGGACTGTGTACAAACCATAGACAGGCTAAATTGGAGATAAGCCACAGAGGGAAGGCACTGCCATTAAGGAAAGAGCCAGATTCAAATTCTGCTTGTAATTCTTACCAGGTATGTGCCCGTTCATCAGGTCACTTCATCTCCTGGAAGTCCATCTGTACGATGGAGATGATGATACACGTATGACCTACTTTATACGATGTTGTGCAGACTAACTAAGAGATTGTGTATCTGATACGTGGTAAACCTTAACTACTAACTTCAGTTCCACCTCTTCTGGGAAGCCTTCCCTGAGCCCCTCATCAATAATATCATTCTCTCATCAGTCAGATCCCTTTGTTTTGCAGCCTTCTAAGGCAACTATTGTGGAGTGTTGCAAAGGTGCTGTCCATATCAAGCTCTTATCCTTCTGTGTCTTGTCTCCTTATGATCCAGGAAGAAAAGGAGTATGTCTCACTCAGCCATTTTTTTTATCTCTCATCCCATTTCTCTGGGCATGTACACACACACACACACACACACACACACACACACACAACCATACACACCACATGGCTCTGGACAAAGTAGATGCCCGATACCCAGTCATTTAATCTAAACTTAAATTCATGGATTGTAATAACCAAACCCACCTAACAGTTATTATTTGCCTAATGCTCTGCAAGGCTGGGAAGATGTTGAAACTTGAGGTAATACCCATCCTGTCCCTGTCCTCAAGGAGGTGAAGGGACTTTGGCTACATCTTTTGCATTTGCACCCTTCTCTACACTCATATGACCACTGTGCTCTTTCTGGTTCATCATCCTCTCCCACTTTGGCTATTGCGATGCACTCCTGATTGGTCAACCAATTCTAGGAACTCCCCTTCCATTCCATTCTCTGCACAGTTGTGAAAAGAATCCTCTAAAAGCTGAGATCTGACTATGTCACTCCCTTGATCCAGAATCTTCAGTGACTCCCTATTGCCACTAGACCAAAATTGAATCTCCTCAGATTATCATCCAAAGTCCTCAAGAATTTGGTTGCACCCTACCTTTCAGACTTCCTTTTCATTTCTTATCGTCACATACTCAATTCTCTAGCCAAACTGTCTTGCTCTTGGAGCTTAGCATTCACCCTTTCTTTGAAGTGCCTTTGTGCCCTGTGTAACCTGTTGCTAGAGGACACTCTCTCTTCATCCCTGCCTCTTGCAATCATTAGCTTTCTGCAAGCCCAAGTTCCTCCAGATTTATTGCACTTATTTATATGTATGTGGTATCCCTGAGTAGAATGGAAGGTCCTTGAGGCCAGGAACTGTTATTTATTTTTGGCTTTTTCTCTCTAATGCCTTCGCATAGTACGCCTTTAAATTTTTGTTGAACTAGATTGGTGTCTCCTTATTACTTGTGTAGGACTTTTTTCCAGTAGAGAGATCATGGTACACGTGTAAAGAGTGGAGGTGTACACCCTCATCTCAATTCATGTAATGTAATCACTCTAAAAAAGGAGTTTGTTGGCTTGATTTGGCTTGGCTGACTTAAACAAGTGGAGTTTTAAATGTGTGAATGGGATGGTTTAAACTCAGTGATCTCTGCAGTGTAACCCTCTATGACTGGGTCAAGAAAGGGCTGGAGTCATTGGCTAACCATAGAAACTAACTGTGCCCCCCTGGGGGCTTTGAAGAGCAGAGGCATTTCAGCAGTTACTCAAGTTGTGCTCAAGCTTGAAGGAGTCAAGCTTCAAGAAATTCCAGGCTCAGGAGAATCTTGAGAAGATTGGCCCTTCCACTTGTTCCAGTCGGGGCGGAGAAAGAGTAGCTTAACTTGCTTCCTCTATGGTTACAGTGAGTTATGTTACTCCTTCTCTACCCCCACCCCTTTGCAAATCCTGTTATTGGGGAAACTTGATTTATAGATTTGTAGCTTATGACAATTTCTGAGGTGTAAATGCCACACTGCAAATTTAACAATCAGCTCTCATGAGTTTGTATGAGCTGGCTCCAGAGCACTTATACAATAGCTATGTGACCTGGACAACCAGGTGTCAGTCCTGCAATTCTGTGAATAATTCATTTCAGACTGGTCCATAGGTGATCCAGTGGCATTCTTGGCCAAGGAAAAAGATAGAATTTGAGAGGCTGAAGAGGAGAAGGGCACTATCTCTCAAAGCAGCCAGGTAATCCATCATTATTATATCTTCAACAAATGCCTGACTACCACCATCCCATCCACAACAGGCATACCAAAAAAAGGGAATAAATATGGCTCCAGGCCATGCTGCAGTTGGGAGAGCTGGAAGGATGCCTCTCTGCAGTTCTTAGGATCCCTGCTATGATCTGAGAGATTTGGGAAATATATGAATAGCATTGCAACTAACCACAGTAGGAAATCAACTGGCTAGCTAAAGGTTCTGCATTCAATTGTACTAAATTCAACTTTAGCTCCAAGTTCGAAACTTTACAGTAATTCAATGAGAAAGAGCAAAAATGAAAGCTGAGGTGAAAGATGAGTACAATTGCTGGAGGAGGGGAGGAAAATGTGGCCATGGAATCATAGATCTTTTTTCATACCCATTTTGCTATTCCACAGGCCCAGTAAAATCACATTTCTTCTTTAGATTTCCAGAAGACTTGTAAATGAACATTAGCTGTGAGTTTAGGCTACATGGGGGGCATCTAATGTAGAGATATGGCTGCCCATATGTGACATGGATAGATATCTGATCTGGGATCTGGGATCTGGCTGTCCTGTCTCTAGGAGATACTGCAATTTTCTCTCTTGGGAAGCGTAGAAAGAAGGTTGTTCCTGCACTACTAGCCTGTGCTGAGGGGCATCAGAAAGAAACCAGGACTGCTGTTACAGACCAACATTTCCATCATTCTTCTATCTCCATAATGGATATTGTGTTATAATTATCTCTACCTACCATCTCTCCAATATTTGTATCCTAGGATTATGATAAAGGGGTTTAGAATAAAAGCTATTTCTGCGGATTACCAGCTTAGTTTCTCTGCCACCAAACACTCGAGTGAGAGACCATGGCTAGCTAATCTCTTTATCAAAATAAATAGTAAACAGAAATTGTACAGATGAGAAGAATGAATGCATAGGAGTAAGTAAGCTCTTTATCTGGCAGTGAAATTAGATCTGTTTCCCCAAGAAGAAATGGAATGACCTCACCAAGGAAAGCCCTCTTTTGGGAGATCTCAGGATTTTAAGCACGGGACTTCTGGGACATGTTGGGGCTGACTTCCCTACACATCTGCAACAACGAGATCTCCTGTTCATTCCAAAGTCCAGATTTACTTCTCTCCCAATACCTTCTCTCAAACTTTCTCCCTCCAGTGTCTGCCTACTGTGCGTATGTAATATGTCCTCCGAGGTCTTTCAGCCAGTATGGAGACACATCCTCTTTGTATTCAGCAAATAACATCACAGGGTCATTCTTCAGGAAGACTGCACTAGGCTTGAGCAAAACTAGGGTTAGTTACTCAAGGAAAACAACAGAGTGGTGATGGCTAATTCCAGTATAATTCTCTCCAGGAAAAAATGTTTTTCAAGCCTATCCTTTTTCCTCCCCTCCCCCTTCCTTTCCCTCTTCTGCTTCCCCTCCCCCTTCCTCCCATGAACATTTTTTGAAGGTCTCTGATTTTGCATAATGATGACTCATTTCTTCTTAGTGAAATCACTGGAGAATGTGCTAAGATGAAGACATTAGCACTTTTGTCTAGCAAGCATACAATCTCACATTTCCAACCACAGTCTTTTAAAAAGAAAATATAGATGCATCAGAATCAATGGACATTAACCACTTAATTCCATTGCAACATCGATTGATTACATTAAGGAGAGAGACTCCAATGAACAAGCATTTCTTAAGACTGTAATATGTACCAGACATAGTGTTAGGCAGTGAAAATTCAGAAAAATTCTCCCTTTTCTTTTCTTCCTTCTCCCTTCCTTTCCTTCTCTGTACTGTACAGAGTACTGGGTCTAGAGTCAAAAAGATCTGAGTTCAAATCCAGTTTTAGACACTTACAGTGTGATCTTGGGCAAGTGACTTAACCTCTGTTTCCCACAATTTCCTCAATTGCAAAATGGGGATAATAACATCTACTTCAAAGGGTTGTGAAGAACAAAAGAGATAATATTTGCAAAAAGTGCTTAGTAGCATGCCTGGCACATAGTCGGTGTTATCCAAAGGCTTATTCCCTTCCCTTGCTTCTTTCTCAGGGAGGCTTTCTAAAAAGTTCCATTCCATCCCTCTTCTTACATTCAGAAGAACGACACTGCCAGGATCGCCCTGCAGACAGAGAAGGATGCCATGCATTGAGGGTCTAGGAGAGCTGGACCTAGTCTGTACTGACTCCAAGGGGGTGGCTGAAGCCCTGGCCCAGTGTGGATGTCACTCAGTGACTGTTCATCTTCAGCAGGGGTGATCCAAGGAACCCTTCAAATATTTGATGGATTCCTATGGAGCCCCACATACATACCATGGGCCCTTGCTGAGTGACATGAATCTTGCTGGGAAGAAACATTGAACACCTCTTGTTAACGAAGAGGCAACTTTGCTCCCCAGTCATCATCTGCCTGAAGCCTGGGTGGACTAGACTCTTATTTGGGGGAGGTTGGAGGAGACTTTTCCTGGTCTCTTGGGCTTCTAGCACCTTCCTTTGGGCTTGTCTTTCATCTCCTTTGTGTATTTCATGTAACATACCTAATTATTCAAATGTCTCCGCAACTAAGCAGTGAGCTCCCTGAGGTTGGGGCAATGCTTTTGGAATCAACAAGACTCATCGTCATGAGTTCAAATCCAGTCTCAGACACATATAAGCTGTGTGACTCTGGGCAAATCACTTAACCCTGTTTGCCTCAGTTTCCTCATCTGTAAAATGAGCTGGAGAAGACAATGACAAACTACTCTAGTATCCTTGCCAAGAAAACCCCAGATGAGATCATGGAGAGTTGGACACAACTGAAAACAACTGAATAACAACGACAAATGTTCCTAGTGCTTAACACAGTACCTGGCACATAGGGCTTAACAAATACTCCTTAGACCACCTAGGCAGCACAGTGGATAAGAAGACTCAAGTTCAAATCTGGTCTCAGACACTTACCAGCTGTTGTGGCCCTGGGCAAGTCCCTTTACTAGCTGCTTCAGTCTCCTTCTCTGTAAAATGGACGGGAATATCTTTGCTTCAGTATCTTTGCATCACGAGGGGGTCACAAAGAGTCGAACAAGACTGAAAAGCAGCAGCAGCAGCAACGACAAAGCCCTCTGACTCACTGACCAGTTTACAAAAGAGAGGAGGAGTTCCACCTCACATTGTAGCCTCTTCTCTTTTTTTCTCACTTTCTCTGCCTTAGACTTCTAGCTTGGGCAAGTGAATTCTCTCTCTCCTCCACCAGCAGCAATGCCACTTGCAGAAGCCATATATGGCATTCGATGACATGTTCTTGCCCAGGCAAGCCCCCATCTCGAGTCCTTCCATCTGCCAGTTCTTCTCTGCTTTCTTCTCTCTTTTGGTTTCTTTTTCTGAGTGCAGGTGAGTGATTAACAACAGCAAGGGAGGCATGTTTCTAACTTTGGTGCTTATGTCCTGGGCAGTCCTAAGTTTCAGAGCTCCTTGCTTTGAGAGTCAAACATCTGCAACAACATGGTATTCAGAAGAACACTGCCAGCATTGCCCTGCTGACAGAGAATGGGTGCCATGCATTGAGGGTCTAGGAGAGCTGGACCTTGCCAACCCCCTAGGAGCAGATGCTATGAATTTTCCAGAAAGTTCTTGCGTGCTGCAAATGGAAAATATCTGTTTACTAGTTCCGCAAAGTGTTTTTACCTTCTGGGAAAAGTGTAACACAATTTTCATGCCACAGTAGATGGAGAGCTGATCTCAAAGCCAGAAAGATCTGGGTCCATGTTCTGCCTCACTTGACTTAACAGTGCTCTAGACAACTCTCTAAGACTACAGGTTTCAGAGGAGGAGGCACTGACCTACATTGATAGAGGGAATTTCCTCAACTGGAAGTGCCTCATCATATCAGTGAAATCACAGGTCTCATCCCTATTCATATTTCTGTGTTTCCTTTATTCCTTTATGTGTTTCTGAGTCCTTTGCCTCTTATGCAGTTTCTATGGCGGATCTTTTTGTGTTTTTGAAAGCTTTCCCCACATTGTACCATGAGTACATTTGTAGGACAGGATCCTGTCATCTCCATTTGGGGAGATGCTATACAAAAGCTCTATATCCAGAGAAAAAACTGCTTAGCAGAGGTGTGTGTAGAATGATTTTACATATATATATATGTATATGTATATATATATATATATAATGTACATACACACACACACACCCCTATTTGTGTCTAATGGTAGCCTTCTCTAGGGTGGGGGGGAGCAGGAAAGAAAAAAAAGAAAACTAAGAAATGTACATGATAATTTTTTTGTATATTTGAGAGGAACAGCGAGTTGTGCATAGGAGATTTGCAGTTTCATGGCAATCATCGTTTTTATTGTGCTGTTGTGGAAATGATTGTTTACTCCATAAATTAAAATAAAATAATAAGGGCAATAATAATAATACAGCTCTACCATCTTTTTAAAAGAGGTAACTCCTGGAGGAATCCAGGTGGAGAAGTTAATGAGCTGGTCCCTTAATATCAAGCCAACATGAGTGTAACATCCCTTGGGAGAAGTCCTTGTGCTGTAGGTTTCATTAATGAAATGCTGTGGACATCTTTGCTATAAATCATACAATATGAGAATAGAAACACCAGTCCTCTACTGGTGCACTACTGATTATGACAAGTTTTTTGGTTATTTAGGGTTTCTTTTCCAGTATGTTTTATTTGTGAAAATGTTTCTGATCTGGGATTTTTTTCCTTGTTTGAATTTCCTTCTTTTTCCTAGTGCAGACTGGTAGTTAAAAGCTGCTGTGTTAATCCTATTTAAATCAACTGACCAGAGATCTTGTGCTATGTGGCTAGACTATGCTGGATGGGAAGGGATGAAGGAGAAGCAGCTTTGCAGTATGGCTGCACTCTCATGGTGTCTCTTGCCTTGAGTCCATGTTTCTCCAGTTGTAGCTGGCTCCACACCATGTACTCCAGAGGTCATTAAAATTTTAGGAAACTAAGAAATTTCCTTCTTGGCTTCAGAGGAACTGTTACATTCATCCAAATGGGCCAATGATGACAATTGGACTCAAGGCTAAAAGACCAGGGTCCAATTCTTGGCAGTGACACTTAGCTGCCTGACCTTGGTCAAGTCTTCACTTTTCTGAGCTCCATATTCTCTTCTGGAGAAAAAGGATCACTCTCTTTGTACTCTCTCCTTTCCTCCCAAGGTGGTTGTGAATGAAGAGCTTTGTAAGATCTGAAAGTACCATATAGATGGGAGCCATAGTTACCATTAACGAGAACAATAATGATACCCCGAACAGGGCCACATACCCATGAGTTGAGCAAGATCAAAGGAGATCAGAGATGTAAAGTGTACCACAAACCTTAAATCACTATATCAATGCTACGTCTTGTAGGTAGTTTCCCCTTTGATATAATTTGAAGGCAAATTGAAGCCTATTGCCACCCCCCAACAACACATCATCTCCCCCATAATTCTACGTAGTTCTGAAAATATTTGCCACTGGGAATGAGCACTCTTTTGAATGAAAATTGTATGTGTGTGTGTGTGGATACATATATACACATATGTACACAAATATACACATACATACATATGTATATACACACATATCTATGAGTTTCTTGTTAAAATGCAAATATGACTGGGTAGGATGACCTATCAATCTATTTTTAAAAATTCCACCTATCCAAGGGGCTGACTTACTACTCCCTCTCCCTTTCCCTTTCCCTCTCCCTCTCCCTCTCCCTTTCCCTCTCCCTCTCCCTCTCCGCTAAAGAGTCCATCTGCTCTGAACTTATGCATATGGTGGTTAGATTCAGTCCTGGAGGAGTCTGCCCTCTAATGGGAGGGGTTAGGCCCCTTTCTCTTATGCTCTGTCTTTTCACAACCCCACCTTGGCAATCTGGGATCAAGTTACTTAAAGCTTTGGTTTGGCTCATGTTGAGGGTCTCCACAAGAGGGAGCACAAAGGGGTTTAAGGTGCAATGTCAATCAGGTGTGGGGCAGGAATTTATATCATCTATGCAAAAGAAAGGCTAAACACAAAAGGTACTCAAAGTATTCATCGACAAGGAAAAGACAAGCTAAAAAAGAGGTAATAATATATACTCTAGAGCATTGAGCCTGGAGTCAAGAAGACCTGAGGCCAAATTGAACCTCAAACACTTACTAGCTGTGTGACCCTGTTTTCCTCAGTTTCCTCATCTGTAAAATGAGCTGGAGAAGTAAATGGCAAACCACTCCAGGATCTTTGCCAAGAAAATCCCAAATAGGGTCATGGAGAGTTTGACAAGACTGAAAGGACTAAACAACAAATACCTACTCTTACTCTTGGCTGGGAAGTTGAGACTTAAACATGTCAGAACAGAAAGCATTTTCTGAGGCTGTTGAATGAGTACTTTACTTTTCACCCTGCCTGTACGCTGTCCTTCTCACAGTGAGCATCTTCAAGTCATAGAGGCCAGGGATTGACCTTATCCTCTGCCTGGTGCTCTTCTCCAATAGAACTGGAGGAGTTGCTGGTACTCCTCTTAAAGTGTAGCTAGCACCAATTGAGGACACAGGATCTCCAGACCTCTCTAAGTTACGGGCTTAATTCCAAATCTGGATAGGTCTATCTTAAAATATGTGTTCAATCACCCAGGTTCAAGCAAAGCAAAGCAAAGAAAGAAGGAAATGAAGGAAGGAAGGAAGGAAGGAAGGAAGGGAAGAAGGGAGGGAAGGAGAAAGAAAGAAATGGAATAAGCGGGGATCCAGGTTCAAACTTACCTAGCTGAAGTAATAGTCCCTCCAGCTGTCATATGGCATCAGTCAATAGACTGCCAGAGTGGAGAAGGATCACCATTCCCAGACCCTTCACAAGAAGTATCTTGATATCATTTGTAGGCTAGAAGGAAGAGAGAAACAGGTTTGAAGTCACTTCCTTTTTTAAAAGATTCACCCAGTCATTGGCTCTTTTCGCTTCCTGGCCAGTTATCCCCAAAGCACCAAAATGCTTCTGCCCTGTCAAAAGTGACCTTGTGGAAGCAACCAGGAATTTCATCATCCTGGAAGTTCCTAGGTACTGACTTAGCACACCTGGTAAGTTGGAAGCAGTTGGTGTTGGTTTGCCTATGCCCATTAACACCTTTAAGTCCCTGGACATAGATTACTTTATTAGATAACTTCCTCCTAGGAAAAGAGAGAGTGAGGTCCACGGGGAAATGGAGCACAGACAGATAGGCGTGTTTTAAAGAGGAATAAGTTAATGACCCAGGGGAAGAGAGAAGAGCCAAAAGATGGTCAACCTGTTGGGGCTATAGTACGGTAAAGTGGAAAGACTGAGATTTTGAGTCAGGAGACCTGATTTTGAATCTTAGCTCTCCCCTACACTTGCTGTTTAACTTTGGGCAAATCACTTTCACTTTCTAGGACTTTGCTGCAAGATCCATAAAACCGATAGAGAAGCTTCTCTTTTCTCGCAGCCCCTTTCCTTTCTGATAATCTGCGACAGTAAGGCGCTGTGCCAGAAACATCTCTGATTTTGAGAGGTGAAGTTGTATACTCATTTGATCTAACTCCAGAGTTTATTGATAGTTAATAAAAGAATTGTAAATATGTTCATTCTTGGAAGTGGAATATAAGAAGATGCAGGAATTCTGTGCCCTGGTCATTTGCTGGTTCCTGGCTTTGATGAGCCAGGGAAATGAAAGCCCACATGTAATTACTTCAGGAAGGATAGCTCCATCTAGACAAAGGCCAATTCTTAGATGTCCTCCTGCTGTTAGGGGCTGTGTGGATGTATATTTAAGGAGACAAAAGCAACTGTAGACAGGGTTGTGCTGGAACCAGATCAAACTGGCTCCTGAGAGCAGATTGTCAAATTTTCATTGTGAACATTTATGGCTCAGAAATAGGCAAATGCTACAAATTGGGGCTTGGTTCGTTGCTTTGTTGATTGTCTAGACTTAGCAAATGAAGGAGGAAAATGTAAATAATATAGATTAATCATGCATTCTATTTTCTTAGAGAGATGGCTGTTAAACATGTTCTTTTTTGTTTGCTTTTAAAAATATACTTATTTAATATTTTATTTTCCCCCAATTACATGGCAAAACAATTTTAACATTCATTTTTAAAAATTTTACGTTCAAAATTCTCTCCCTCCTTCCATCACCTCTCCCTTCCTTGAGAAAGTATGCAATTTGATACAGGTTATACATGTGCAGTCATGTAAAATATGTTTCCATATTAATCATGTTGTGAAAGAAAGACCAAAAAAAAAGAAAAAGAAAGAAATTTTTAAAAATTATGCTTCAATCTACATTCATCCTCTTTCTCTGGAGATAATTCTTTCTCTGGAGATAGCATTTTTCATCATAAGTCCTTTGGAATTGTCTTGGATCATTGTATTACTGAAAATAGCTAAGCCATTCATGGCTGATCCTCATACGATATTGCTGTTACTGTGTACAATGTTCTCCTGTTTCTACTTATTTCATTTTGCATCAGTTTGTGTAGGTCTTTCCAGGTTTTTCTGAGAGCATACTGCTTGTTGTTTCTTATTGCACAATAGTATTCCATCACAATCATATACCATAACTTGTTTAGTCATTCCCTAATTGATGGATATCCTCTCAATTTCCAATTCTTTGCCACCACAAAGAGAATTGCTATAATATTTTTGTACATCTAGGTCCTTTTTTCCTTTTCCTTTTTAATCTCTTTGGGATACATACATACACAAATACATGTTGTATTTGACCCAGTATTGCTGGGTCAAAGGTATGTATGGTTTTATGACCCTTTCGGCATAGTTCCAAATTGCTCTCAGAATGCTTGAATCACCTCACAATTCTACCAACAGTGCATTAGTGTCTCAGTTTTCCTATATAACTTCCAACATTTGTCATTCTCCTTTTATGTCACATTAGCCAATCTTATAGCTGTGGGATGCTACCTTAGAATTGTTTCAATTTGCATGTCTCTAATCAGTAGTGATTTAGATAATTATTTTTTTCATTTGACTATGGATAACTGGTTACTTCATCTGAAAACTGCTTGTTCATATCCTTTGACCATTTATCAATTGGAGAATGACTTGTATTCTTATAAATTTGACTCGTTTTTCCATACATTTGGGAAATGAAGCTTTTATCAGAGAAACTTGCTGTAAAAGTTTTTTTCACAATTACGATTACTGTGTACTTCCTCCATTCTATTCCCCACTGCCATTTTTCCTACTCTCTCTCCTTTCACTCTGCCCCTCCTCAAAAGCATTTTGCTTCTGACTACCACCTCCTTCAATCTGTCCTTCTTTCTATCATCACCCCTCCCCCTTCTTTTATCCCCTTGCCCTTCTACTTTCTTTTAAGGTAAGATAGATTTCTATACCCAACTGAGTACATATGTTATTCCTTCTTTGAGACAATTGAGTAAGGTTCAAGCACTCCTCTCCACCTCTCCCATATTGCCCTCCATGTAAAAGTTCTTCAGCACCTCATTTATGTGAGAAAATTTATCCCATTCTACCTCTCCCTTTCCCCTTCTCCCAGTGCATTCCTCATTCTCACTCCTTAATTTTTTTAGATACCATCCTATCATATTCAAGTCACACTCATGCCTTTTGTCTATGTATACTCCTTCTAACTACCCTAATAATAAGAAAGTTCTTAGGAGTTACAAATATTATTTTCCCTTGTAGGAATGCAGACAGTTCAAATTTATTAAATCCCTTACAATTTTTCTTTTCTGTTTACCTTTTTATGTTTCTCTTGAGTATTGTATTTGAAAGTCAAATTTTCTATTCAGCTCTGGTGTTTTATCAGAAATGCTTGAAAGTTTCCTATTTCATTGCATATACATTTTTCCCTGAAGAATTATACTCAATTTTTCTGTGTAGGTGATCCTTGGTTGTAGTCCTAGTTCTTTTGCTCTCCAAAATATCATAGCCCAAGCCCTCAGATCCTTTAATGTAGAAGCTGTCAAGTCTTGTGTTATCCTTACTGTGGCTCCACAATATTTGAATTGTTTCTTTTTGGCTGCTTGCAATATTTTCTCCTTGACCTGGGAGCTCTGGAATTTGGCCATAATATTCCTGGGAATTTTCATTTTGGTTTCTCTTTCAGTAGGTGATTTGTGGATGTTTCCCATTTCATTCCATTTCTATATCAGTGCAGTTTTTCTTGATAATTTGAGAGATAATGTCTAGGCTCTTTTTTAAAAAAAATATGGCTTTCAGGTAGTCCAATAATTCTTCAATTACCTCTCCTGAATCTATTTTCCAGGTCAGTTGTTTTTCCAATGAGATATTTCACATTTTTCTTCTATTTAAAAATATTTTTGTTTTATTGTTTCTTGATGTCTCATAGAGCTTGCCCAATTCTAATTTTTAAGGAATTCTTTTCTTCAGTGAACTTTTTTAAACCTCCTTTCTCATTTGGCCAATGATTTTTAAGGAGTTTTCTTCAGTGAATTCTTGTACATCTTTTGTCATGTGGCCAAGTTTGTTTTTTAAGGCATTCATCTCTTCATTGAATTTTTATGCCTCTTTTACCATTTGACCTATTTTGTTTTATTTTTAGATTCTACATAAACCTTTGCATTAAATTTATTTACACAATAGTCAAGTTGCAAAGAAGATTTATGGCCAATGGAATGAATCATGAAAGAGAAGAAACAAAACAAAAAAAAGAGGTGAAAAAAGAGAGAGAGAAATAGTTTACCTCAATCTGCATTCAGATTCCACAGTTCTTTCTCTGGATGTAGCTAGCTTTTTCCATCATGAGTCCTTTGGAGCTGTCTTTGAGCCTTGTATTGTTGAGGAGAGGCAAGTCTATCAAAGTTAGTCATCACAGAATCGGTATGTCTGTGGTTGTATATAATGTTCTCCTGGTTCTGCTCCTCTCACTCAGCATCAGATGATGTAGGTCTTTCCAGGTTATTATGAGTCAGTATCTTCCCCATTTCTTATAGCACAATAGTATTCCATTACATGCATATACCACAACTTGTTCACCCATTCTATTCTGTTTTTTAAAGTGTTATTTTCTTTAGTATTTTTTTGTGTCTCCTCTACCAAGCTGTTGTCCCTTTTTCCCCCGTGTTTTTATTGTCATTCTCTTTTCCAATTTTTCCCCTGCCTCTGTTATCATCTTAAAAATCCTTTTTGATCTCTTTTAGGAATTATTTTTTTTCAGCCTGAAGCCAATTCACATTTTCCTTTGAGTCTTAGGATGTATCAGTTTTGGATTTGTTGTCTTCATCTGAGTTTATGTTTTGATCTTCCCTGTCACCATAGTAATTTTCTATGGTCAGGTTCTTTTATTGTTATTGTTATTTGCTCATTTTCCCAGACTATTTCTTGACTTTTAACTTTATGTTAAAGTTGGGCTCTGCTCCCAGGGTGGAGGGGACACTATCCCAGGCTTCAGCTTTTTGGTGCAGCTGTTTTTCAGAGCTGATTCTGGGGGTCTGTAAGCTTTTGGTTCATCCAAGGTGATATGATCTAAGGAGAGATGTGTTTACTACTCTCCTGGCCTGTGCTCTGGTCTGTGAATCACCACAAGCACCCTTTCTATACTGGAACTGTGAACAGTTTCCCTGATCCCCTGAAACTACAAGCTCTGGTGTGCTAGTGCTCCTCTTCACCATGGGAATGTGACCCAGGACTGTGACTCAGATTTGAGTATGAGCAATGCAACAGAGTCCTGCACCCAGTGCCTCTGTAATCTCCTTCTGACCAGTTGTCAGCGCCCCCCCCTTACCCTCTGTGAGCTGAGAGCTCTGGAATCTTCCAGTGCTGTCACTGATTTAGTCATCTCCTTCCCCCAAGGCCTGCTGCTGGTTTGCTGAGGTGCACTTTGTGCACCTATTCTTACCCTAGTTAGACAGATTTTTTTTGCTGACCTTCTAAGTTGTCTCAGGTTGGAAAATTGTTTCATCCCATCCTTTTGTGGGTTCTACCATTCCAAAATTTGTTTTGAGGTATCATTTAAAGTTGTTTGGAGGGAGATTTGGGAGAGTCCAGTTGAGTCCCTGCGTTTTCTTTGCCATCTTGGCTCTGCCCCTCCTCACCTTAAACATTTCCCATCACAACCCTCTCTGGAACTCTTTACAAATGCAACAATTATAAGCAGATGGCAGGTTTGCTTATTTGGTTATCATGAGCAGGTTTGATAAAATTAGAGGGGTTTGTCAAATTTCTGTTATTGTCACTGGATGCACTCACAGATCTTTATCAATTACTGTAGCTTTCTCTTTCTATAGCATTCCTTCCTTCCTTCCTACCAGAGAAGGATCTTAGTCTAACTGCAACAACTTCTGAAAGAGGATAGGATACACTGAAAGGAGAAGTGGGTGAGCCTTGAATGCGTAAAACCTTGGCTCCATGCTGGCTCAGATTCTTTTCAATTTTTCCTAGCCAATTTATTAGATAATGCCTCTGAGGGGTTCTGGCTTGGTTTTGTGTATGAGTCTCTTGGAAATCTACTCATGTTCTATTTGGGTTCCAAGTTTAATTACTAATGAAGCATCTCTATGACCTTGTGTAATAGCTCCCTGACTGTCCCATTTGATATAGCTTTGTAAAAACAATGTCCAAATGAACCAGGAAAAATATTTCCAGGTCCTTGGGACTTGTAGCTTATTGTCCATGGGACATAGCCCAGATATATCTGAGAGATACCAAAGGAGGATGTAGAGTGAACCAATTCAAGCTCCAAACATTTCCCTAATCTGGTTCTGTCTCTGTTAGAGCTCAGATAACACTTTTAAAATGAAGTAGCTCATTTCCTCTGTCATTTTTGTGCATTGGGTTTGGGGCAGGCCAAGCACAATAAAATGGAATACAAAGTCATAAAGATTCTATTAGCATTTGATTAGCCACAGGCAAGTCAAACTCTAGGGACAGTTGTCCTGTGATGTAAGAGAGCTAGAAAGGTTTTTTTTTTTTCCACTTCAGTCAGGGAGGAAAGTACAGAGAAAAAACCATTTGCAAAGTTAATTAGCTTTCGAGACTCCAATTAACCTCAAAGCTCACATGGATGTATTTATTTTCAGGTATGGAGTATGATCAAATAAAATTTTAAATTATAAATGTAATAACCATCAGCAAAATCAAATATCCAAACCAAGCGGTGATATAGTTTAAGACCTTTAGTATTTAGGGAGGTAGAACCAAATGAATGAACAGAAAACAAGAAACCAAAAATATATTTTCTTTTATGTCACCTTCCTGAATTGGCTGAAGTTCTGCACCTTCCCTCCCTCCTTCCTAACTTCTCATGACTTCCTTCTTTTTTTCCATTCTTCCTTCCCTCTTTTCCTCCTTCCTTCCTTCCCTCCTTCCTTGTCAATATGCATATGGTCCTTTTCTGTTAGTTTTACTTTGCATTATTTTATACAAGTCTTGCCACATTTTCTTCTTTTCTGCATATTTATTAGTTTTGATGGAGTCATAAAATTTTCCATGACTTTTATTGTCATTCTCTTTTCCAATATTAGAATATATTAGAATAGAAGGTCCTTGAGGGCAGCAATTGTGCTCCATATTAGTCTTTCTATCTTAGCACAGAGATCGGCAGTTAATATGGACTCATTAAATTTAAGAATCAGTAATTTTTATGGCTTTATCCCACTATTTCCAATTTTGTTACTATAATTAGAGTAGCTATAACTATACACATAAGTTATTAGTGCCACTTTGTAATAATAGAGTCCTTTGGATCATAGTTGAATGAAATGCTAAGATATTATTAGGTGATTTTGATGAACTGTTTTAGGGAAAGTACTTAGCTGAGGTTTGCTGGAGTGCTTTTTTTAAAGAAAATGTTTATTGTGTCAAAACCAAAATAAAATATATTAATTTTTGGAAAGTTGCTGAGAACTTCATGCTTTCTTCTCTAGCTGATACCTTTTTAGGCTTTACACAGTTACCAGATGCCAATATTGGACCCAAAATAGAGAAGTCATTAGTTCAAATCTGGCCTCAGATACTTACTAGATCTGTGACCCATAACAAGTCATTGAACCTCTATTTGACTTAGTTTCCTCATATGTAAAATGGGAGGAATAGTAGCACTTACCTCTCAGGGTTGTCGAGAAGAAAAAAACAAGATAATATTTATTAAGTCCTTTGAAAATCTTAAACCTGTGCTAAACCTGTGCTTAAATGCTAGCTAGTACTTCTATATATGAAGGGACCAGGGATGCAGCTATGTAGGGCAGTGCAGACATTGCTATCTGGGCTTGGTGGTCTTGTGTTTTCTCCACTCACTTTTCTATACAAGAAACCAAAAGAGACTTTGGGTTTAGCAAACTAGAAGACCCTGACCTCCCCCCGAATGTTTGGCGATTGTTAGATGAATAGGCATTGTGTGGTTTGGAGCCTAGCCTTAAAAGAATGATAATGGGGAGCATAGGGGAAATTGCCATAAGTTAGGTTGAGGTGTCTGATGGTGAAGTCTAAGCCCAGAACTATGTCAAGAAATCCCAAGGAAAGATGAAAACATAAGAGCCATAGTGGATTCTTTCTTCTATGTGTTTTGTACCTGGGACTAGAAATCTGCTAAGGAGTTGAAAGTATGTGTAGTAGTTGTTGTCCTTTGTCCTTGAAGAAGACCAAAATGACACCATCACTATACCGGAATCAAGGTCTGACTGTGGCTGATCAGACCAATATGAGCTTGGAATGCTCAGCCACAAATAGTTCATATGTGTAGTAGCCAAAAGTGAAGAAATAAGACAGGGATGCCATCTGTTGGTCCAAGGACTAGAGTTGTTTCAGCCTTCATTAAGAAAGTTTAACTACTCTTACTCTTCCTTGAGGAAGAAGCAGAAGATTTCACTGAGTCAGAGGTGGATGTGGCAGAGAATACAGCCAAGAAGCATCTACAGAAACTACTTCTCTTTCAGAGCATTCAGTGGAGATAAGTACTGAGTGGAGCAGTCTGTGACAAAGACTATATCCAATGACTATCAGCTGCGTGAAAGCACTAACCCATGGGAGTGGCCTCCAGGGTTGGAAACATGAAGTACTTGCTGCACGTGCCCTGCTATGAGCACACCCAGCGTGTGCATGCTTCTGTGCATGCACAATGGGCAGCCACATTCCACACATGCAGTCCCTTCTGTGTGTGTGCTCTAGCCTCCCCATTTTTGTTCCCTAGGTGTGTCTACTCTTCCTATTGATGCTATGTGTCTTTAAGGGAGATGAGCCCCGAGCTTATGGTAAAATGTTTTGCTACTTCTTTTCTTCCTGTGTCACATTATTAAGTGCTTTTGCTTTGAACTAATTGTATCCTAATGTAACATACTGATGGCAGTTTGTGACCTATAGTTTTAGGGTGTACACGCCCATGGAGCATCTCAGACCTATTAGATTAGCAGTGTTCTGCAAGACAAATGCTATGAGTTTAGTGGTTTTCCCCAGGCATTGTAGTTATCAATGTTTATCATGAAGGGTTTTTTACTAGACTGGTTGGTCTATCAACAAGCATTTAGTAAATGCCTGCTATGTGCCAGGCATTGTGGTGGTTGTTGTCCTTTGTCTTCACAGAGGACAAAATGACATCACTATGTTAGAGCCAAGTTCCAGTGTGTCCCACTGTGACTGATCAGACCAATATGAACTTGGAAGGCTCTACCACAGGTTGAGTACAAATAGTATGAGTGAACATTTGGGGTGGATTCTCTCAATTTGCACATCTCATGTTTCCTTTGAGCTACTTCTATTCTGCTTTGCTCATAGAACACAGCGCCATTTTTGATGAAGGTATGCCATGATGGGTAGTCCTTTTCCAGCATCTCCCATGTCACACAATCAATTCCAAAGTTCTTCAGAGTTCAAATTTGGTCTGAGACACTTCCTAGCCGTGTGACTCTGGGCAAGTCATTTAACCCTGTTTCCCTCAGTTTCCTCATCTGTCAAATGAGCTGGAGAGGAAAATGGCAAACCACTCCAGTATCTTTGCCAAGAAAATCCCAAATGGGGTCAGGAAGAATTGGACACAACTGGAAAATGAATGAATAACAACAACAAAGTCTCATAAAAATCAGAATGATTGTGGTTTTCTGGCTTAGAAAAACTATTGCCTGCCAGTTTCCTTGTTATTAGTTAGTCATATTTTCTTCCCTTCTCTGATCAACATAAAATGATTCATTATAATTAGTTTCAGTTCTGTTTATGATTTTTTCACCAAGATTGCATCTTAGGAAATCCAGAGAGAAGTCAATCCAATAGGAATAGATGGACTAAAAAGAAATCTAATTACCTTGCTTTGGTCTTTAACATTCATTATCTCTCTGGATGTAACCATGTCCTGTGTCATGTCAGTGGACACATGGACACATGGAGAATTTTCCAAGGAACAGCTTAATGATTCTGAATATAGATTATCCAATTTAGATTCTGAGAGAAAGAGAGACAGACACAGAGACAGAGACAGAGAGACAGAAAGAGAGAGAGAGAGAGAGAGAGAGAGAGAGAGAGAGAGAGAGAGAGAGAGAGAGAGAGAGAGAGAGAGAGAGAGAGAGAGAGAGAGAGAGAGAGAGAGAGAGAGAGAGAGAGAGAGAGAGAGAGAGAGAGAGAGAAAGAGACTGGGATTCAATGAGATCCTTTATCGTATTGGGAGACCTGTGTTGTGTTGCTGAAAATCCAACCAACGGCAACAAGCTTTTAGCCTTCCTTGGAGAGTACGGATGTTGTGCTTTGTTTAGAACAGATGAGGATGGGGTAAGGTTATCACAGTTTCACTAAGTTTCAGTTTGAAGAAGTTGAACATTAGGGACACTTGTCTTATAAGGCAGGTTAATACGACTTAAGGCTTAAAATTAGTTTCCCACCATAAGCTGTATCACAGTTGGACAGAGAGACTCACGGGTGACAATAGAAGAGAGAACACAGAAAAGGAGAGTGAAAACAATGGTTCTAAAAAGGGCAGGACTAATCTTAGCTGGGCAGTGAGGTGGCTCAGTGGATAGCACACTGGGTCAGGAGTCAGGAACACCTGAATTCAAATCTGGCCTCAGACACTTACTAGCTGTGTGACCCTGGGCAAATCACTTGACCCTGTTTGCCTCAGTTTCCTCATCTTTAAAATGAACTGGAGAAAGAGATGGCAAACCACTCCAGTATCTCTGCTAAGAAAACTCCAAACAGGGTCAATGAAGAGTCAGACACAGCTGAAAAATGACTGAACAGCAAAAGATAAAATGACTGACAGGAAAAAGTCCAACAGAGAGTAGCATGAAGTCATCAACAGATGACATCACAACTCTGCAACTTTAGAGGTATGAGTAGTCCTTCACTTTATATGATTCTCCTGGTCACAAGAGTTCCCTGTATGTGAACACCAACATCTGGGTATTTTTGCCATCTCTTTTCCCCATTTGTGAATGGCACATGTATGATTCTGATGTAGGTCTGCTCTTACCCCTAAAGGAGGGTATGTTTTTGTGGGAAAGTGAGAATCAGATTTATGAGGAAAGGAAACTGTTTCTTTTATCATATTGCTAATTATTTAAAATGCCTTTGTGGTGAATTTTGTGTTCTTTGGGTGCCTAGTAAAAGTAAACACATTTTAAAAAGATTGGTGGGGGTTCATTAGCCATAGTTTGGAAAAGATCGTCATTTACAGAGCACCTAGAACTTGGAATAGCTCTGATGGATTTGTCTATCCATCAATGTAGGAACTTCCACTAATGATGGCTAGGACAACTCATCCACATCTTGTCATTCTTTGTGACTTTTGACTATGTCTTCTCATAAATCCAATACAAGGAGAGAGATGTTCAACAAATATGTTAGGGACCTGTTGTTGTTCAGTTGGTTCAGTTGTGTTTGACTCTTCATGACATTTGAACTTTTCTTGAAAGATATTGGAATGATTTGCCATTTCCTTCTCCAGCTTATTTTACAGATGAGGAAACTGAGGCAAACGGGGTTAAGTGAGTTGCCCAAGGTCACATGGCTAGTGTCTGAGGCTGGATTTGAACTCAGAAGATGAGTCTTCATGACTTCAGGCCCAGTGTTCTATCCACTGCACCACTAGCTGCCCTTTGGGGATCTTATCTCCTTTTAGCATTCAGTGGATGTAAAAGGATTGTATAGGCTGTCCATATCTCACTCTTGCTATAAAACTGACCAATTTCCTTTTCAGGAAACTGCCATGAGTCCTACCTAATGCTACACTGATCACATTCGGCCATACCCAACACTACCATGCACTTCTCTGTTGCCCTTTGAGCGACCTGAAACCTTAATTCTTTGGAGACTAATAATATATAGACAAAGCACCACTGGTAGAATATTGTAATCATGGGCTTCAATTTCAGGGGCATGTTTGCGATCATGAAAAGCACCAGATAATTTCACCAAAGCAATCCAGCCAATTCCACTCCCGTTGAATTTTCAGCCAATCTCATTACGTATGCGTAGTGTTTGTCAAAGATATATGTACTTGGGGACCAGCTCAATGGGCTTTCCATTCAACTGCGTATCGTAGTCTTTCTAGCTTACGGTTAAATAATGAGGCCATTAGCCCTCTATCTCTATTTTGTCTTGCTCACATGAGAATACTTTATAGATAATAAAAATATGGCTTTTAAATCCAAGAGGACACATGCAGATTCAGGAAAATCACAGGACCATCTAGGAGAACAATGATAGAAATTCCCTTCGGGATTTGTTTGCTCTTGCTATAGTCATCAGTGAGAGGCGTTTTCTGGAGAAAATGTCAGTTTTAAATTGTGGATTGTTTCTGCTGCAGTGGAACAGATATCATTTACAAAGTCAAGAGAGCAGGGAAGGACATAGGGAAATATTGCTCAGGCAACACTTGAAGCTGAGGATGCCTCTCTAATGGAATTCCACTGCCAAGCAGGGCCGTGCCTGCCCTTGTGTGGTGGCTCCTTTCCTTCTCACAATGGACAAGTCAAGGATGGCTTCACCATCTTTATAACAGTTTTATAGCTGTGAAGTCCTCAAGATCTCCTGCTGGCCTCAGCCATATGCACCCAGGTTTGTTGCCATTTGGTCAAAGGAGATTTCTAGAATAGTCATTACTTGCTTAGAAATGAAGGCTCAGTGACACTGAACACTCTGATTATGGCCAACCAGCCACCATATGGCATGAATTTCAACAATACTGAACTGATTTCCTTACATTTGATCTGTCAGGCATGTAGAATTATCAGAAGTCTTTTATAAAGGAGGGCAAAGCACACTTTGAAAAGTGGTGCCACTCAGCCCCCACAGCTAGGGGACATTGGGACTCTGCTTCTCTCACTCTGAACTCTGCCAGGGCTCACAGTTCTTGGAACCATATACTTCTTAACTGTGAGGGTGAACGTGACCCAGTGCCCTCTCTGCCCTCCACTTCATGGTTTGCCAACTGGAAATGGGGAGGGGTCATTAGCAGGGCCAGCTGTTAAGTGAGGGACATGATGGAAGGCCAACTGTTTATACTAGCCCAAGGGTGGGGAACCTGCAGCCTTGAGGCCACACGTGGCTCTCTGGGTCCTCAAGTGTAGCGCTGGGACTGAATCCAAACTTCACAGAACAAACTCCCTTAATAAAAGGATCTGTTCTGTAAAACATGGACTCAGTCAAAAGGCTCTACCCAAGGACCTAGAAGACCACATATGGCCTCGAGGCTGCAGGTTCCCCACCCCTATGCTAGCCACTAACATAATAATAATGATGACCATCTTGTGGTAATCAATAACAAAAATAGTGAAATTAATGATAATTAATTACTAATGGTAATTCTATAGAGAGGATGAGTTTACACTTTAAAACTTTCATTTAACTATAAAAAGGAATTTTTAAAATCCAACTGTGCAATAGCAAACAGAACATTAAATATAAGAGCATAAATGCAGGATCCTGGCTTGTCCAGGACTGTTTGGGTTTGAATTTTGTCAAACAGAATTAATTTGTGACAATTATAATAATACTAAATCATGTGGATTTGTTTAAGGAATCGGGGGTTCAGGACCACATTATTGCCACTAGAAATTATAGTTGGGCTCCCCTTAAGGAGTCAGGATTTATTGAGCACTGCAGAGGGAGTGGGAGAAGCTATAGCACATCCTCCAGGTTGCAAAAGCTGAGAAACTAATAAATGCTAAGTTAGATCCAATAGGCTAAGTAGAATTTTACACCTGATGGGCACTCTTTCATGTACTGAGGAATGAAAAGGGTCTCCATATTAAAAACAAAAAACCAAAAGCCAACCCTGTGATATCTTTGATGACTCAATCAGTGGCAGTGGAACCACACTGTTATCAGACAGAACTATTGCCTGCAATCAAGCACACATAACATGGACTCATAAAAATGGAAGAAGAATGTTTTTTCGTAGATATCACTGTAAGAAACACTCATAATTCCCAAGCTACATAAAGGCTTTCAAAATACAAGTGCCGTGCAGAGAAAACTAAAACCAAGGGGAACAGAATGTGAGTCAGGATTCTATGTCATCTGTCTTATCTGCTGCTGAAGTGGTCTCAAAGGAGCTTGGCAGTGGACAAGCAGAAGAGGAGCTTATCCTCCAAGCGTTTTATTCAACAGAAAAAAGCAGCTATTTTATTCTCCTCTGCTATAGTTTGTAAAATATTAAATATGAAAGAATAATGACAGGATAGCATTTTGTCCCAGTGAATTCCATGGAAAAAGTTTAAAATGAGATGAATACAAATGAAGGAGAAATAACAAAAATATAGATTTTTAAACAAATTGTGGTCTTAATTTATGTCAGGGATTCCCATCCATGGATGCAGACCATGAATGTATCTGTTGTTCAAGTTGTTTCAGTTGTGTCTGACTCCTCATGATCCCATTTGGGGTTTTCTTGGCAAAGATATTAGAGTGGTTTGCTATTTCCTTCTCTAGCTCATTTGACAGATGAGGAAACTGAGGCAAACAGGGTTACGTGACTTGACCAGGATCATATGGCTATTAAGTGCCTGAGGCCAGATTTGAGCTCAGGAAGATGAGTGTTTCTGACTTCAGGCTAGTGTTCCATTCACTGCCCCATTTAGTAACCATGGAAAGTTGCCTGGGGCAATAAGTTTGGGTTCCCATCCATCTTAGTCATGGCTTGAATCCAGGTTTTCCTAATACCAAGGCTTCCCTGCACACCATTGCTGTAGGCACTCCTAACCCGGGGTACACATAACCATAGAAGGTATCAGATTCTTGTTAATGGGTGTGAAGAATACTTGAAAAAATGATTTCTTGTGTTGCTATTATTTCTTCATTTCCTTTCTCATAGGCTTATACATTCAAATACAAACAGTCATGGAGTACCTACAGTAGAATTTTTGAATAGTCAGCAAAGAGAAAGTGGAAGACCTAGCAAAGCTCCATGGTGATTCCTCAGTGTTATCTTGATGACCTAGTGAGAGGCTCACCAGAGCAGCTACCATATTGCTACACGCTAGCTGCTTGTGATAGGGGAAACCTTAAGGAAAATTGTGTAGCAAGTCAAATTTGTCTGCAAAGCCTTCCTTCCATCTCCCAACACATTCCCCTTTTCCTGTTCCATCTCCTTTCATCCACCACACTAAGCCAAGATCTTTCACATTTTGAAGAGTCCTTTCTGCCTTTTCCTTTCCTGGTTTGCTCCTGACTTTGACACCATGCCTCAGTTGCTATCTCACCCAGAAGCTTCCCTTCAGTGCCTGGGGCCTGTTCACCTGGAAACATCCATCTGTCGCTAAAACCTTCTTACCCTGGAACATCCCTCCGCCATGCCCATTCCCTTCTCCCACTGGTTACTTCCTCCTGGGTCCTTCATTTTGGGGAGAGGCCCCAGCTGACCAATCGTCATTCCCCTCCTGGCTCTGCTTCTGACTTTCTAGACTTCAATATTATCACCCCTACTTTCCAGGTCTCCTGAAAGAAAATGTGATGTATTCCATTGGACTCTACTGTTTGATTAGGAAGGGGTAACACTAATGAATCCCATGTGGGAAAAGGCCTTGGAGTCAGGAATCCTCAGTCAGATTCCTTGGAGCTGTGTGAGGAGGAAGTCGGCCAAGCTCTTTAAGCTTTAGTATCCTTCTCTGTAAAATGGTAGTTAACAACCCTGGAATTCTTCATATTCTAGGTTTGTTGAGAGGAAGACATTGCAGCAATGTATGTTATTGTTGGTGTCAGTATTACCTTATTCCAGTTTTTCTTATCTGTAATAGGGTTCAGATAAACAGCAGGACAGTCTTGGGACTGTCCTATGTGGAGTGTTCTATAGATTCTTGCACAGGCGAATGGAATCAAGGGTTTGTGTGATTGAATAAAAGCATTAGGATACAGGCTATCCTCTGTAGGTGCAACACAAACATCCTCAGTCCTTCTCTAGGAACCCAACAGTTCAATGGGGATAACATATACCTCATCCTATTTCCACAAGATTCCCGTGCCTTCTGCAGAGGGTCCATATTTGGAAAGCTTTTTATTCTGTGTGAGTTGAAATTCGGAGTCCTTGGCATTAAAGCAATGATTAAAAACATCATTTTTACATTTTCATGGGCGTTTATGGTGCCTAATCTTGTCCAAGCCATACAACTTTGCTTCCATTTCACCCTTATCTTTTTTGGGCTTTTCTCTCATGCACCAAACTGTTGCCCTCCCAACAAGTAGATTCCTTCCCTGAAGGATGCTGCTTTCGTGGAAGAGAGCATCACACGCAGATTTCAGCCACAGGATGCCAAACTACAAATGTTCCAGCCTGAGTGATTAACAAAGAGGAATTACAGCATAAGTGATGAGAAATTTACAAGATGCTTTTAATATAATTAAAAATAATGTCTCTTTTGGCTCTTAACTCACCTCACGCAGCCTTGGCTTGGCTTGTCTCCAGAACTGACACATTTCAGAGAGGAATCGGAGAAAGCATTATTGGGAATGAGGGAACACATTTTCTTTCTTGGAAGTCAGATTGTGTTGATCAGAGGCAGTGGCCTTTGTGATCATTTTGCTCCTGCCACATGAGAAGATTAGGGAGAGCACCTGCTTGGTTCCTGCCCCAGAGTATAATATCAGAAGAATTCTGGTGTTAATAATTCTTATTGCCATCATTGAGCAACTAGGCGGTATAGTGGATAGAGCACTGGGCCTGAAGTCAGGAAGACTCATCTTTGTGAGTTCAAATCTGGCCTCAGACACTTGCTGTGTGACCCTGGGCAAGTCATTTAGCCATGTTTGCCTCAGTTTCCTTATCCATAAAATGAACTATGGAAGGAAATGGTAAACCACTCCAGTATCTTTGCCAAGAAACCTCCAAATGGGGTCACAAAGAGTCAGACACAACTGAAATGAATGAACAAAAATTGTCACCTTTCCCCACTATAGAGGGAGGCGGCATATATAGTTAAAATGAGATCCTCTCATTCCAGATCCAGGCCTCTTTCCACTTCCCCAGCATCACAGTGTTTCAAAGTTAAAAGGTACCAGTGATCATCTAGACCTAAGCAAACTTTAGTGTGTGAACCAAAAGGTGGCCTGCCCCCTGTTTTTGTACTGCCCAAGAGCTAATAATGATTTTGACATTTTACAATAAAGTTTTCTCATATTTTAAAATGTAAAAGAAAACAACAATCAGTGATTTCATTAAAGAGAGTGACGAGACAACATACCAAAGTTGTGAGTCGCTGTCAAAGCAGTGCTTAGTAGAAAACTTATGTCTAACTACCTAGGTCAATAAATGAGAGAAAGAGTTGATCAACAAATTGGACATATAATGACTAAAAAACCCTAGAAAAACATCAAATTAAAACCCTAATTAAATAGAAATATTAAAAATCAAAGGTGAGGTTAATAAAATTGAAAGTAAAAAAAATTGACCTTATAAGTAAAACTTGGAGCTGGTTTTATGGGAAAAAACAACCAATAAAAGAGATAAATTATTTTCTAACTTAATTTTTAGAAAAGAAAGAAGAAAACTAAATTACCAGTCTTAAAAATGAAAAAGAATGAATGCAAAATCAAGGAAGAAGAAGTGAAAACAATTATTTGGGGCTATTTTACACAACTTTACGCCAATAAAATAATATAAATAAAATAGATGAATATTTAAAAATATAAACTACCCAGATTAATGGAAGAAGTACAACACTTAAATAATCCTTCCTTAGACAAAGAAATTGAACATATCATAAATGAGTTGCCTAAGGTGAAAAAAACAAAATTAGATGAATTTAGAAGTGAATTCTACCAAATCTTTAAGGAACAATTAATTCCAATACTATATAAACTATTTAAAAATAGTTAAGGAAGGAATCCTATCAAATTCCTTCTATGACACAAATATTGTGCTGATACCTAAAACATGGAGAGCAAAAACAGAGAAATAAATCTATAGACCAAATGTTCTAATGAATATTGATACAAAATTTTTAAATGAAATACCAGCAAGGAGATAACAGTAATTTATCACAAAAAATCATACATTATGACCAGGAATATAAAGCTGGTTCAATATTAGGAAAATTATCATGTGATTATCTCAATAGATGAAGAAAAAGATTTTGACAAGATGCAATGCCCATTCCTATTAAAATACACTCCAAAGCATAGGAATAAAAGGAGCTTTCCTTAAAATGATAAAAACTATCTATCTAAAAGCAGGAGAAAGCATTATCTGTGATAGGGATAAGCTAAAAGGCTTTCCTGATCAGGAGATCAGGAGTGAAACAAGGATGTCTATGATGACCATTATTATTCAATATCATACTAGGAATGTTAGCTATAATAATAAAACAACAAAAAAGAAATGGAAGGAATAAGCACAGGTAACAAGGAAACAAACCTGTCATTTTTGCAGATGATATGATGATAAGGAGGACCCTAGAGAACTGACTAAAAGCTAGTTGAAATGATGAAAAACTTTTGCAAAGTTGCAAGATACTAAATAAGCTCACATAAATCTTCAGCAATTCTATATATTGGCAACAAAACCCAGCAGGAAGAGATAGAAATAAGAATTTCATTTAAAATAATTGCAAACAGTATAAAATACTTGAGAGACTACTTGCCAAGACACACACAGAAATTATATAAGCACAATTAGAAAACACTCTTCAAACAAAGATAGATCTAAATAATTGGAGAAATATTAATTGCTCATGGGTAGGTTGAGCTACTATAATAAAAATGACTAACGACATGAATTAACTTATTCAATGCCATCCAATCAAACTACCAATGAATTGCTTTATCGAGCTAGAAAAAGTAACATAATTCATCTGGAGGAACTACAGGTCAAGAATATCAAGGGAATCAATGAAAACAAAATGTGAAGAAAGGGGGCCTAGCAGTAGCAGTTCTCAAACTATATTACAAAGTGATAATCATCAAAGAATTTGGGACTGGATAAGAAATAGAGATTAGGTAAACAGTATATGGAAGCAAATAACCACTGTAGTCCCTTGTTTGATAAACCCAAAGATTCCAACAGCTAGGGTAAGAACTCACTATTTTACAAAAACTGCTGGGAAAACTGGAATGCATCTGGCAGAAACCAGTCATAGACCAACATCTCATAACTTATACCAAGGTAAACTCAAAATAGGTGCATGATTTAATTATAAAGGGTGATATCATAAGCAAATTATGGGAGGAAATTACCTGTCAGATCAACGGATAGAGTAAGAATTAGTGAACAGGCAAGCAACAGGGAGAGTGATAAGAGGTAAAATAGATAATTTTGGTTACATGAAATTAAAAAGATTTTGCACAAATAAAACAAATGTGGCCAAAATTAGAAAGAAAACATGAAGCTGGGGGAAAGTTTTCATATCAAATTTCTCTGATAAAGGTCTCATTTCTTGAATATTTAGGGAACTGAACCAAATTTATGAAAATAAGAGCCAATTGGTAAATAGTCAAAAAATATGAGCAGTTTTAAGAAGAAGAAATCAAAGCTTTCAATAAGACACATGAAAAAATGCTCTAAATCAATAATCATTAGAGAAATGCTAATTTAAAAAACTCTGAGGCACCACCTAGGTATCTATCAGAGTGGTCAATATGACAGAAAAAAAGAAAACGACAAGTGCTGGAAGGGATGTGGGAAAATAGTGTACTAATGCACTGTTGGTGAAGCTATGAGCTGGTCCAACCATTCTGGAGAATGATATGGAACTATGCCCAAAGGGCTATAAAATGCATCCTCTTTGACCCAGCAATGCTGCTACAAGTCTTTACCCCAAAAGATCAAATGATGGAGGGGATGGTTTTAGAAAATAAAACCTGGGAAGACTTATATGAACTTATGCAAAGTAAAGTGAGCAGAATCAGGAGAACATTATACACAGTAAAAGAAATATTGTAATCATAATCAACTGTGAAAAATAGCCACTCTGCTCAGTAAGATAATCCACAACAATGCTAAAAGGTTCATGATGTAAAATGCTATTTACCTTCAGATAGTGACCTGATGGATTCTAAGTGTAGATTGAAGCATATTCTTTTCTTTATTTTTTCTTCCTCCCCCCAAATGTAGCTAATGTGAAAATGCTTTGCATGTATTTCTTGCCTTCGCAAGGAGTGGGGAGGGCGAAGAGAGTTTGTAATGAAAATAAAATATTTAAAAATATTTTTAAAAAATCTTAGCCTACAAAAATAGACTGTGGACTAGATTTGTCCCTTGGGCTCTTGTTTGCCAACCCTGGTCTAGATCATCATATGCTTAAAAAAGAATTTCCTTACATCTTTGACAAAGGGTTGTCTATTCATTGCTCCTCAGTGTACCATCTGGACCAAGTAGAACAAGTCAAATCCATCTTCCACAGGACAATTGTTCCAGTCCTAGAAGATAGCTGCCATGGTGGCCATGACCTTCTCTTCTCCAGGGTAAAAATTTCCAGGTGTTTCATCTGATCCTCATGTTCTTAAGAAACTTCAACATCCTGCTTGCCCTCCTCTAGACACTTGCCAGTTTATCAACGTCTTTGCTAAAATGTGTCCAGCATAGTACATAATGGTCAAGTTGTGGTCCCCAAGGGAGGTGTCTAGTGGTGACTATCACCTCCTCTGTCCTGGACATCTTAGCAGGTGAAGTGACTTTCCTA
Organism: Phalanger gymnotis; assembly: GCA_028646595.1. Taxonomy (NCBI): domain Eukaryota; kingdom Metazoa; phylum Chordata; class Mammalia; order Diprotodontia; family Phalangeridae; genus Phalanger; species Phalanger gymnotis. The sequence goes on from CM053623.1 coordinate 357,253,615, forward strand.
GGGTCATACAAGTAGCATGCGGAGGGGGGGTAGAGTGGAGAAGGGTATGAATACAGATTTGTGAACTGTGAGAAAAGACAAGCAAAAAGAGAACTTTGTTTAGAGTCAGTAATGGCTGGAAAACATCACCATGATGTGGGCTTTTAGACATCCTAATATACAGACTATCCTTGTTTCTGGGTGGTTCCATTTGGGTTCATTTCTATGCACTGATAAATACCCATGTTTGGTTTGTGCTGGGTATTACTGTAGTTACATTATATCAAAAGGCAGGTCATGGTCAGCCACTCCAAAGATTAGTGGCCTTGGAAAGCAATAGGCCTTTTATTTCCCCTGAGTCAGGCTATGGAATTTATAGATTTCCAATGCTTAAAGTGAAGTAAAGATGAAATATGTATTTAGAAATAGGTTTTCCCATAAAGGCAGTGGTATTTTTAATATTCTAGTATCAATAATATTCTAACATCTAATCTAATCTTCTAATATCAAATATTTTAGCATCAGTAATAATAATCCTCCTCCTCTCAATCCAATGTTCTTGGCAGAGAAGGATCTCCTAAATACAAGCAGATATTAAAGGTTAATAATAGTAGCCACATCTTCAATTGTTTTGGTTCATTAGCTTAGTGCTTCTGCCATCCTTTTCATAATGTCTTCCCTGACACACTACTGCTCTCCAAACACAGAAAGGCACATAGCACACACAGAGTCTCCTCTCCTTGCCCAAATTTCTCATAATATTTCCTCTGGTTCTCCTTTGTTCTGATCACAGCCCATTGCATATCACACTATATTAGATTGTAAGTTCCCTGAGGGCAGACATAATACCTTTAAAAAATCATTGAACACTGCCCTCTCCCAACTTCCAGCACAGGGTCTTAGACATAGAAACCTAATAAAGGTTTGTTTAATTGAATCGGCCAGTCTCATCCCATTTTAAATTCAAAAATGCACAGTATCTAAGGTTCTTTACAACCCTAAATTTTACAGTCCTTCTTTAAGGGGTTTACTGACATCAGAGCTATAAATACAAATTCCAGATCCTGCAGCAAGTGCCACTAAATGTTCCCAGGTCGACAAACATAGAAGGTACACTCAAACCAGCTTTGAAATACTCATTTCAATAAGGTGGGTAGATGAAAAGACCTCTAGGAGAGACCTTGGACTTCTAGGTAATGCTGCACAGGTAAGAGAGAAGAAATCAGGGGCACTGCCCCCAAGGGAGGGAACAAGGCAGAACTGGGCCAGGGAAGACTTTATCTAGTTTGTATCCTCTTGGTAGCTTCCAATTTTGTTTTTTAAAATTATTTTTATTTCATTAAATATTTCCCAATTAATGCAAATTTTTTTGACAATCATTTAAAAAAAAATTGAGTTCCAGATTCTCTTCTTCCCTTCTACCACTCCTCACTCCTCAAGAAGGAAATCACTTTGATGTCTATTATACATGTGAAGTCATGCCAAACATATTTCATATTAGCCTTGCTGCAAAAGAAAATACAAATAAAAAAACCAATAAAATAGGGTTTAAAAAAGTATGCTTCAATCTTCACTCAGAGTTTATCAGTTTTCTCTATGGAGGTAGATACCATTTTTCATCATGGGTTTTCATCATGGAATTGTCTTGGATGATTGTCTTGATCAGAGTAGCTAAGTCTTCTGTCCTTACAATATTGCTGTTGCTGTGTACAATGTCCTCACGGTTCTGCTCATTGTACTTTGCATATAAGTCTTCCCAGATTTTTCTGAAACCACCCTGCTCATCATTCTTATAGCACAATAGTATTCCACCACAATCGTATACCACAGCTTGTTCCCAATTGATAGCCTTCCCCTCGACTTTCAGTTCTTCGCTATCACAAAAAGAGCTACTATAAATATTTTTGTACAAATAGATCCTTTTCCCTTTTCTTTGATCTCTTTGAGATACAGACCTAGTAGTGGTATTGCTGGGTAAAAGGGTATGCAGAATTTCATAGCTCTTAGGGCATAGTTCCAAATAGTTCTCTGGAATTGTTGAACTAGTTCGCAACTCTATCAACAGAGCTTTAGTATCCCAATTTTTTCCCATATCCCCTTCAACATTTGTCATTTTTTTTTGCCACATCAATCTAAGAGATGTGATATGGTATCTCAGAGTTGTTTTAATTTGAATTTCACTAATCAGTAGTGATTTAGAGTATTTTTTCATGTGACTATTGATAGCTTTTATTTCTTCTTCTGAAAACTGCCTATTCATATTCTTTGAACATTTATCAACTCAGGAATGGCTCTTTTTTTTTTAAACAAGTTTGGCTCAGTTCCATACATATTTGAGAAATGAGGCCTTTATCAGACAAACTTGCTGTAAAATTTTCCCATTTCCTATTTTCCTTCTAATTTTGGCTGCATTGGCTTTGTTTGAGCAAAAGCTTTTAATTTCAGGTAATCAGAATTATCTATTCTACTTCCTATAATCCTCTCTATCTTTTGTTTGCTTATAAACTTTTCCCTTATCCATAGATCCAACAGGTACATTTTCCCATGCTCCCCTAATTTACTTATGGTATCACCCTTTCTGTCTAAATCATTTATCCATTTTGACCTTATTTTGGTACATAGTATGAAGTATTGGCCTAAATGTTCGTTCCTGTCATGCTATTTTCCCATTTTCCCAGCAATTTTTGTCAAATATTCAATTCTTACATCAAAATCTTGAATCTTTGGGTTTCTCAAGCACTAGATTCCTATTGTCATTTATTACTGTCTATCGTGTACATAATCTGTTCCATTGATTCACCACTTCATTTCTCAGCAAAACCAGATCGTTTTTAATGATTACTACTTTGTAATATAGTTTAAAATCTCAAACTGCTAGGCTTCCTTACTTAACATTTAAAAAAAATTTGATTCCCTTAGTATTCTTGACCTTTTGTTTTCCAGATGAATTTTGTTACTATTTTATCTAGCTCTATAAAAGAATTCTTTGGTAGTGTGATTGGTATGGCACTGAGCCTATCCAGGAGCAATTAATATTTCTCTAAATGCTTAGATTTGTCTTCATTTGTGTGAAAATATTTTGTAATCATGTTTTTATAATCTCTGTATTTGTCTTGATGAGTAGATTCCCAAATATTTTATGTTGTCTGCAGTTATTTTAAATGGAATTTTTCTATCTCTTCCTGCTGATTTTTATGGGTAGTATATAGAAATGTGGATGATTTATGTGCTTTTATTTTATATCCTGCAACTTTGCTGAAATTTTTAATTATTTCAACTAGTTTTTTTTAGTTGATTCTCTAAGATGCTCTACTTATAGCATCATATTATCTGCCAAGAGCAATCATTTTGTTATTCTTTGCCTGTTTTTATCCCTTCCATGTCTTTTTCTTATCTTGTTGCTATAGCTAGCATTTCTAGTACAATACTGAATAATAGAGGTGATAATGAACATCTTTGTTTTCTTGATCTTACTGAGAAGGCTTCAAGTTTATAGATAATGCGTGTCTTGGTTTTAGAGAGATACTACTTATCATTTGAATTTTGAGGAGTAGCTAGGTGGTACAGTGGCTAGAACACCAGGCCTGGTGTTGGGAAGATTCATCTTCCTGAGATCAAATCAGGCCTCAGATATTTACCAGCTATGTGACCTTGGTCAAGTCACCTAAGTCTGTTTGCTTCAGTCCCTCATCTGTAAAATGAACTGAAGAAGGAAATGGCAAATCACTTCAGTATCTTTGCCAAGAAAACCTCAAATGGGGTCACAAAGTGTCAGACATGATTGAAAAGCAACTGAACAGCAGAACTTGTCATTTGAAGAAAGGCTCTGTGTTGTATTTGGTCAAAGGTTTTTTCTATATCTATTGATATATCATGTGATTTTGGTCAGTTTTATTATTTGTTATGGTCAATTATGCTTATAATTTTCCTAATATTGACCCAGCCCTATATTCTTGGTATAAATCCCACGTAATCATAGCAGATGATCTTTGTGATATATTGCTATAATCTTCTTACTACTATTTTATTTAAAATATTAGCATTGATATTCGTTAGGAAATCTGTCTATAGTTTTCTTTCTCTGTTGTTGCTCTCCCTGATTTAGATATCAAAAGTGCATTTATATCATAAAAGGAATTTGGTACTGCTCCTTCTTTACCTATTTTTCAAATATATAGTGTATTTACGATAGTATAGAATATTTAATATTTAACATATTGTATAGTATATAGTATGTATAGTATGTTTTTACATAGTATTGGGAATAATTATTCCTTAAACATTTGGAACATGGCAACAGCTTCAATAAGAACATTGCATTTGAGCTAGTTAGTTTTGTTGACATACAGAACACCAGGCACTAGTATCTCCAAGACCTGGGTGTCCTTAGTTATGATTCTTATAAGAACATTTACCTTTTTTCCATTTGACTAAGATGCTGCTTTAGGACTCTTCTGCTAATTGTTTGGTATTAAAAGATTACATTCACTTTGGGACTTGTGTTTTCATTGAAGTAGGATTAATCAGCTAAGACAGATATGATTTACAAGGCAAATGGTAATCTAGCATCACCTGATGACATGATTCCATTGGGGGTCGGGGCTTGTGGTTTGGGAATTCTATGTTCTTTGGATATAGAACTAGAAGAGACCTGAGAGATCATCATCTAGTCCAAATATCTATGTTTATAGATAAGAAATTGGGGCCTTTTCAATGCCCTAAACTGAAATCAGCATTTCTTTTCAGTTGATCAAAATCTACTTCTTCATTCACTCAAAAAAAAAGTTAATTTGATTTTGGCTTTGTGATGAGATTAGCTAAAGGTTTAATGATTTTATCAGTCTATAAGAACAAATTTATAAATTTACCAATTTCTACTATTTTTTATTTTTACATTTCTTTTCTAATTTTCAGGATTTCTTTTTTGTTTAGTTTCTATTTCCAAAATTACATATCCAGTTGATTATGCCTCTTTTTAAGTTTTGTTAATATGTGTTCTAGTTAGTGTTAATAGGTTTTCCTCTGAGAATTCCTTTAGAATCTTCCCACAAATGTTGGCATTTTGTTTAATCTTTAAAATTCTTTCTCACAATTACTAATTGTAGTTTTTCTGTTTATCTCTCTTGCTATTTTTGGATTTCTATTTTTGCTTTATCTTGTAACATGATTGTTTTTTGTTGTTTGGTTGCTTCAGTCATATCTAACTCTTGGTGACCCCACTTAGGGTTTTCTTGGGAAAGATATTGGAGTGGTTTTCCATTTCCTTCTCCAGCTCATGTTTGCAGATGACAAAGCTGAGGCAAACAAGGTTAAATAACTTGCCTGGGGTCACACAGCTAGTAAGTGTCTGAGGATGGACTCGAACTCAGGCCTTCCTAACTCCAGGCCTTGTACTCTATCCACTGTGCCACCCAGCTGCCTGATGTGATTTTATTATTGATATTTTTTATTTGCCTAGGTGTAGTAAACTTTCCAGCTTCTCATTTTCCTTCTTCATTTGTCTTTAATTTTTAAGGTGTTTCTTGTACACAACAGATGTAGTTTTGTCTTCTTAGCTATTCTGTCACTGTCTTTCATTTTGTTGGGGTATTTAATCTATTCACATTTAAGACTATGGGGTTATTTAATGGTATTTTCCTTTATCACTTTATTTTTATTTATTTTTATCTCTTTTCTCTTTTCAGTCAGTACTTGATTCTAGTGATTAGTTTTGCTTAAACTATTTTGATGCTAGTTGACTACACAGGCTCTCCCTTACTCCTCCTTAGTACCTCATGACCAAGAGGACCCTCATTCCCTCTGACTGGAGAGATTAGAAGGCAGACATTGGAGAGCTCCTCTCAGATCTTCCATTTAAGGAGGGGACCTAGGGCAGCCTATTATTTCATCACTCCCATCTGGCTGCACTCCTTGGACTTCATCATGCCCTTTTACTCAGGTATAAGATACCCAGGTAGCCTTCCCTGCCCTTTCAGCTTCTTTTTATGTATTGGTTTCCACCTTTAGATTGAGTCTGAGGCTAGGGAATGTCTTTTGCCTTTGTTTGTATCCCCAGTCCTTAGCAGAATGCTGTGCACATAATTAATGGTGGTACATAGTTGCTTCTTAAGGAATGCTTACTGATTGACATCCCAACTACTATATATATATCCTATCACAAGTTCATTGAATTTATTTAAAGTGTTAATGTCCTGTCTGTCTGTTTGTCTATCATTTCTTATTAGCTATCATCTAAATATCTGTTCATTCCCTCTTTTGGTCCTTCCCCCACTCCCACCCTATCCAGTAAAGTAAGAAGTTGAAAATATTCTCCCCTCACCCAAACACTTTTTTTAAAGCAATTTTTCTTTTTTTGTTACCTTAACAAAGCATTTCAAATTTGGCTTTGTTTTGTCCTCACCATTTTCTCCTCCCAGTTTATTCTGGATTTTTTTCTGAATCCTTTTGTCCATTTAACCCCTTCTTTCTATGTTATTGCCTTAGTAAGTGTAATTCTATTCTTCCCTTTTTTCTGTTGTGCTCTTCTCTTGGAAACATCAGTTCGTAACGGGAGCAATGTCATGTGTTATGTCATTGTTACAATGTAAAATGTTGCGTTAACAGACAGTGTTGTGGAGTAGGATGGAGGGAAGGAGCATTTGTATTGCACCTACTATGTGCCAGACATTGTAATAAGTGGCAGTGCAGAGTAAGAACACCACTTTCCACCCTTTTAGACATTTAGGAAGCAAGGATGAAAATCCCTTATCTTCTAAGTCATAGATGTAAACTCTAGTTACCAGGTTGCCACTAATGAGCAGAATTTGCATATTTATCTAATAGTATTCAATTTGTAAGTGTATCTAAAAGTAATCAATCATCAATTCATGTGTCCCAACCTGTACTTGATTAAGTTTGACTACCTGAAATTGATCGTGACAAGTAAGTTTAAATTATCCTGAAGAGATATTGGAATTATCTCACCTTGGAGTCACCATATGTGCCAGATCTTTGGTCCCAGTCCATGCCCTCTGTCCTCAACATTCCAGAGGCCATATTGTCATATATTTAATTCTAACCCAGTTTTCCTCCCATCTCCTGCCAATAGTCCGTATGATGGTTACACTTAGTAGCTCATGAGTCACCTCTCTTGGACTGGGATGTAAACCAGGGAAGTGCAGTCCTTCTCTGGATAATGTGGTCTCCTAATTTTCAGATTCTCCAGGTGAACCTCATGTTTCAGTGCAAACAGGCCCATTCTCTTCCATAGGAGTATTTGTTAATGCCACCCTTTCCTATCTCCCTCTGGATGAGAACTTTCCATCACAATCTGCCCTTCTCAAGCCCTTACTTCATTGCTTGTATTACATTCTCTTGCAGGTTCTCCTTCCCCCTTCCAAACCACTAAAGAGATTATTGTCCCTTTATTGTTAACCTATGACTTTGTAGGGCCTGTGATCAAACACTCATTTCTGTTCCTTATTTCCCTTCTCTTCTTGGGATTTACCAGTATTTATACATCTGACACCAATTACTAGTTCTCAACCAAGCCAGTGTTTCAGAGCTGTTCGGTCATTTTTCAGTTGTGTTTAACTCTTCATGACCCCATTTGGGGTTTTCTTGGCAAAGATACTGAGTGGTCTGCAATTTCCCTCTCCAGTTCATTTTACAGAGGAGGGAATTGAGGTAAAGAGGTTTAGGTGACACAGTTACTAAGTATCTGAGGCCAGATTTGAACTCAGGAAGATGAGTTCTCCTGACTTCAGACCAGGTACTCTACCCACTGAGCCACCAAACCCATCCTTGAGGTCCAGGAGACAAAATTATATACCATATAAACCCATACTTAAGGTATATAATTTTGCTACCTAAACCCCAACTTTAAGCATATTCTTTCTCCAACATGTCTCCCTCACTCTCTGACTAGGGTGAGTTTCTTGCATGTGGGGCCGAACCTCTGTTTCTGTTGCCAGAGTATATGTACGCATTGTTTGTCTGTTTGCTGTATCACATAACAGTAATGCTCATGATTGTATCATTTCCTGAGTACCAATTTTCTAGAAATCCCAAACCCAAGTATTTGCTTTAGACTGAGTCATGAGGCCAGATGAAGCATATGTCAATGTCGGCATCATCATCATCATCATCATCATCAGCTATTAACACTCCTATACTTTATAGACAGCACTTCCTCCCACTCCCAACTACAGACACCATCACTGGCTCCACTGAACCCCTCCTTTTATCTATTTCTCTAAAAGAAGCACCTAGCTCAGTGGCTCTCATTCCATGGTAGCCCCATTCTATTGTGGGTTACAGCGATTAGAACAGCCTGTTGGATCCCTTGGTGACCTCCGCAGCTTGTTGTGATTGGAATCTAGCCTAGTCATGGATCAAAAAGTAAATGTATTCCCTTCCCCCACCCCAGCAGACCCATACACACACACAGATGCCTACATGGATTTCTGAATACCAAAAGACTTGTATGAAGCTTGTTTCTTTGGGCTAATGCATTCATTTGTTGAGGAGATGGGTAGGTTGGAAATGCCTTTGATCCCACTCATCTCTGAGTTGACATTCAAGAACAAAAGTAAAGGAGAGGGGAACCTGTTTCAGACTGAAGGTTAGGAACCAGAGGAACTTGCCCTGAAATCCATGCATTTTGGGGTGGGATGAGGGGTGGGGGTGGCTGTAGGCACACAATGGCCAAATTGTGGCAGAGCAGCTCAGCTCAGTGAGTCAGTGCTAGAATATTCAGAAAGGATTCCCTGATCCCACTGCCTGGGAACCCCCTGGAACTGCTGCTAAGATGCTTTGTTTTCATTTCCCTTTTTATTAAAACAAATGACATTCCCTTTTTATCATTAGAGGGACTTCTCAACAACATTCCCAGCTGGTCACTCAAACAAACAATTTTTTCATTCCCTTTTTGCTTATTCTTCCAATGTAAAAAGGCATCTGACCTCATCACTCAGTTGAAACTATTCTCTGTAAAGCGAGCAATGATGTCTTCATTGTTTAGTTTTATGGCCTTTTCTCAATCCTCATTCTTTCGAGACTCTTTGTAACATTTGATATCACCAACAATCGTCTCAGCATGGATATGTTCTCAACATTGGATTTTCACCACTCTTCTCTTGACTGGTTCCCCTCCTGCCTACCTAACTGCTCCTTTTCAGTTTCTTTTGTTGACTCACAATCCAAATGTTGCCCTCTAGTTGTGGGTGGACCCCCAGGCTTCTTGGTCTTTTTTATCTATACCCTTTTGGTGATCTTATCATTTATGGGGGATTCAACTTTTGCCTCTACAAAAACGACTCCCAAGTCAGCTAAGTGGTACAAGGGCCAGAGCTCCAGGGCCTAGAGTTAGGAAGATTTGAGTTCAAACCCTATTTTACACATTAACCATCTGACCCTGGACATATTTAATTTTTCTGTGCCACAATTTCTTCATCTGTAAGATGGGGATAATAGCAGCATCTACCACCCAGAGCTGTTGTGAGGATCAAATGAGATTTGTAAAACATTTTATACAATGCCTGGCACATAGTAGATGCTTTATAAATACTTCTTCTTGTTATATCTTTCTCTCTTTGAGCTTCCACATCAGCAACTACCAACTGGACATTTTAAACTTGATGTCCCCTAGGCATCCAAAACAGATTTCATTACCTTGCTCCACCAGAACAATTACCTTTTCAAACTCCTCTATTTTTGTCGATGACCATCATCCTTCTAGTTACCCAGGTTCCTAACCTCCAAATCACCATCAACTTGTTTTTCTGTCTTATCCCATTGATTCAATCATTTGCCAAGTCTTTTCATTTGTATCTCTATAACATCTCATCTTCATACCCATTTGTTAGTTGGAGAGGCCACCACCCCTACGTAGGCCCCCATCACCTCCCAGCTACATCATTTTAATGGTCTTCTAATTAATGCCCCTCCCTGAAATGTAATCACTTCTCTTCATTTCATCATCCGCACAGCCGCCGAGGTGACGTTCCCAAAACACAGGTCTGACCATGGCACTCTTCTGCTCAGGAAACTCCCTTTCTCCTTATTCCCTAGGATCTAATAGAATCTTTCTTGTGCCATCTGGCTCCAACCTACATCCTCAGACTTCATATTCATTCTTTCCCTCTTGTCATCTACACTCCAACCAAACTGGCCTTCTTCTTGTCCTTCCCATAAAGCATTCTACCTCCCATTTGTGAGCCATGGTGCTCTACCCCCAGACCTGGAATGTACTCCTTTTGCAATTTTAGGACTTTGAATCCCAAATTTCCTTTAAAGCTCAGATCAAGTACTACTTTCTATGTGAAGCTTTTCCTGAGTACTCCTTCCCAACCATACCTTATATTTATGTTGAATATATTTTGAGCATAACTGTATGGATACATGTTTGTTAGTCAGTCAATAAACAATTTTAAAGTCCTGTATTGCAGGTGCTGTGCTAAGTCCTGGGGATACAAAAAGAGGCAAAAGACAATTTCTGCCTTCAAGGTGCTCATAGTCTAATGGGTGAGACAAGCCAACAAATATGTAAAAACAAAGTATATACAGGGTAAATAAGAAATAATTGAAAAGCAAGACACTAAAATGAAGAGGGATAGGGAGAGTCTTCCTGTAGAAGATAGGATTTTAGCTGAGACCTAAAGAATACCTGAAAAGCTAATGGTTGGAGATTGAGAATAAAAGCATTGCAAGTATGAGGGACAGTGAGAGAAAATGCCCAGAAGCTAGAGATAGGGTATGTTGTTTGTGGAGTAGCAAGGCAAGTGCTATTGGATTGGAACAGCAGGGGTCAGGGAGGAAGGTATAGGAAGACTTGAAAGGTTGTTGTTCATCCTTTATTTTCAAAGAGGACCAATGACATTAACATGTGATGGGTGATGTCTTGACTTGTGCATGAACTGGATTAAAGTGAGCCAAAGCTGTGCAAGTTGTGAACGATTTTGAATACCCAACAGAGTTTGTATCTGATCCTGGAGGCAATGGGGAGCCGCTAGAGTTTATTGAGTAGGGAGGTAATATAGTCAGACCCGAAATTTTGGAAAATCACTTTAGCAGTTGAATTGGTTGCAGTAGAGAGAGGTTTGAAGTAGGCAGATCCATCAGCAGGTTATCGCAATAGACAAGGCATAAGACTGCACCAGGGTGGGGGCAGCGTCAAAGGAGAGAAGCCGGAGATGCTGCAAAGATGAAATCAATAGACCTTGGTGACTGATTGGATATGGGGAGTGAGTTGAGAAATAGTGAGGGGTCAAGGATGACACCCAGCTTGTGAGTCTGAAAAACTGGGAGAATAGTATTATCTTCTATAGTCACAGGGAAGATAGGAGACGGGGGAGGGTTTGGGAAGAAAACAATGAACTCGGTTTTGGCCATATTGAGTTTAAGATGTCTACCGGAGGTCCAGTTGGAAGTATCGAAAAGGCAGTTGGAGTTGTGAGGTTGGAGGTCAGCAGAGAGGGTGGCGCGAGATGGGCAGATTTGAGACTCATCAGGAAAAAGATGGGCATTAAATCCACAGGACCTGTTGGGATCACTAAGTAAAGTACCATAAGGTGAAAAGAGAGGAGGGCCCAGGACAGAATCAGGAGGGAAAACTATGGTTAGAGGGAATGATCTGGAGGAGGATCCAGCATGGGACACTGAGATGGAGTGTTCATATCAGTAGGAGAAGAACCGGAAGACAGTGGTGCCCCCCAAAACCCATTGTTGTTCCTGAATGAAATGGAAATTCCTTGGGAGCAGGATCTGCTTTATTTTTTTCTTTGTATCTCTAACTGCCTGGCATGTCACTGGTGCTTAAGAAATGTTGGTTGCTTGACTATTCCTTTATATGACAATTATTTTCAATTATCAAGCATTTATTTTTCTCCCTCTTAACCCTCCCCTCACTGGGAAAAATAAACAAAAATCAATTCCTTGTAACAAATATGAATTGTTCAGTTGTATCAGTCGTGTCTGATTCATCATGACCCCATTTGGGGTTTTCTTGGCAAAGATACTGGAATGGTTTGCCATTTCCTTCTCTAGCTCATTTTACAGATGAGGAAACTGAGGCAAACAGGGCTAAGTAACTCACCCAAAGTCACACAGCTAGTTAAATGTCTGAGGCCAAATTTGAACTCAGGTCTTCATGACTCCAGGCTCAGCACTCTAACCACTGCTCCACCTAACTGCCTCACGGTTATGAATCCTGACTCGTTAGGCTGTCCTTCCACACCTCTGGCCTTTACCCCCACTGCCAAGAGCCAAAGAAAGATTCAGTCCTGCAGCTTGCCAGTCCATTCATAGTCATGTGGACTTTGGAGCCTGTGAAGGAAATAAAGTAGCCTCAGTGTATCATTAAAATCATGTGCGAGGCTGGGAAAGCACAATGCTAGGGTTTCCTCTCAAATTCACAGATATTTGAAATTAAGCGATGCATCAGACAGCTAAAATTTCCCAGACCTCTCCTTGTTAAAAGCTGCTAGCTATAGCTCAAACGATGCTAGGCTCTGTGTAAATGTTAGTATCTTCTGAGAGTGTCTAATGTATGCTAGACATGCTTCTTTGGGCCCACTGAGCAAGCCAGGGATTAGCTTTAATTTCAATAAATCTTCCTCCTTAGGACAGGAAATCTCCTATAAATGTGAATGGGAAAAAGCAAACAAGTTAAACTGAATGATTGACTTCTCTGATGCAAATATGACTGGAACTGAGGGTTATATGCCATGAAGACAGAGATCCTCCCATCCTTATGTGAGTTGCATCTATGAGAGATACATCCTATACAAGAGATGCACGGATCAATCCACACACATTTATCAGGAACCTGCTATGTACCAGGCACTTTGCTCTGTGCTGGAGAATCAAAAAACAAAATTCCAGAGCAATCTCTGCTCTCGTGATGCTTATATTCTAATGTAGCAGACAATATGTACATAAATCAGTATATACAAGATATATGCACAATGGATCACCCAGCAGACAGACCACTGGTTTTGGCTTTAGAGGAACAAGGTTCAAATTTCAGACTCTTTCCACTTATGTCCTCTTGGGTCCATCCAATCTCTATCTGAGATAAAGTTTTGTTTTCTGTAACATGAGGGGTTTGGATCAATCAGCTTCCTCGCTCTTTGCTCTAGGACAGCATGGCTCCAAATTCTACTCTAGTTCTCTTGTTCCATGATGCTTCCTCAGTTTCCCACTCTGCCCAATGATGGGGATGGGGTGGGTTAGACTAGAAAATTCCTCCTCCCTTCCTGCCAGATGAGAGGATTTCCCTGCACCTGGTTGGGGAAGGAAACACAAACAAAGAGAGATGGTCTCTTGTGCTTGCCCAGGTAGGCCCTGTGTTCATGGCTGTGTGTCATCATTCTGCCCCATGCCCTGCATCCTCCAATATTCTGGGATCTGCTCTGAAGAGTCCTCAAGCTTTGAATCCAGAAAGGAAAGGGAGTCCAGATTTGAACTCAGCAAGAGGAGCCTTCCTGACCCTAGTCTGGGCACTCTATCCACCGTGCCACCTGGCTACCATAATCATCTTCAGAAAATAATAATGGGCCCTATTTATATAGTTCTTTAAAGTGTAAAAATAAATTTGCCTCTATTTCTTGATCTTCCCAACAACCTTGTTGGGTAAGTTCTACAGGTATTGTTAGTCCCATCTTACAGAAGAGAAGACTGAGACCATGAGATGAAATGACTTATGACGGTCAGTCAGGCAGGATGCATCTGAGGCAGAATTAAGAGCCTGGTATTTCAGACTGCATTCAACATTCTGCATATTGTGCTAGGCTGCACTGTCCATGGAATGAAGCACATCTATTCTGAGACCACAAAAGATCTGTCACTTTCTGTAATTGTATCAAGAAAGTCTGAGAGGAAGTTTAGAGTCCAGGGAGTATCCACCCCTTGGGAAACTCTGGGGAAGTTTTCTGCAGGGCAATCTTATCCAACCTTTAGAAGGACTAAGTTGACTTGGGGTAGAGAATCCAGGTGGAAGGGGAAAGGACAGAGTTTCTGTTTAATTTCAGAGTTCCTGGGAAGCCCCAGGAAGTACAGAAGGGAAACAGATGAGTAGCCCGCTCTTTCCATATGAGGCCAGAAGAGAGATGCCACGTTCAATGAGTCATTCTCCTATCTTTGAACCTTGAGAAGATCTGGGGCTTTCCAGAGGATTGAAAGGGAAGGGGCCCCAAAGACTCTTAAACTTATCAACAAACACAAAACGAGCTTTCTTTTGGACTGGGAAACTGTTAACAAAAATGTATGACTTTTTTTATCAGCCTAACAGGGAATGTGATCTTTCCCTTGAATCACTAAGAACACTTAGAATAAACTGCACATCAATATTTATTAAAAACAAACAAACAAACAAACAGAAACATATAATCATGTGAGCATTTGACTAAGATTCTGGATTCAAATTCTGGCCTTGATACTTACTTCGCTGTGTGACCCTAGGCAAATCTCTAGCCCTCTGTGAGGCCCAGTAGTCTATTGATAAAAAGAGAATAATATTGATTGCTTATAGGATTGTTGTGAGAAAAGCACTTTTAAAACCTCAGAGTGATACAGAAATGTAAATTAGAGTTGAGGACCAGTCTTCTAGAAGGTTTGTTATAACAGCTAAATGGCTCAGTGGATAGTGCTGAGCCTGGAGTCAAAAGGACCTGAGTTCAAATCTAGCCTCAGACACTTCCTAGTTGGGCAAGTCACTTGTCCTTGTTTGTCTCAGTTTCTTCATTTGTAAAATGAGTTGGAGAAGGAAATGGCAAGCCACTCCAGTCTCTTTGCAAAAAAAAACACCCTCAAATGGAGTCACAAAGAGTCAGAGATGACTGAAGTGACTGAACAACAACTTCTAGAAGGCATTTCTTGGCCTCGAATTAGATGAACGATTTAGAAAGGTCTTCCAATCCCAGCTGTTGATTTTAGATTTGAGGAGTGTACTCAGTAAGCATGTGTCTCCAACTGCAGGTGACCAAAATGATGAAGGGCCTGGAGATCAGAGAGTACCACACCTAGGACTGTTTCTGAAAGAAAAGAAAACTCTGAGAGAGGCCTAAGACAATTCCAAGGATTTACAGGATTGTTATGTGGGGGATGGGGGTGGGAATGGGGTGGATTTTATTTGTCTTCCTAGATCTCCGAGGGCATCCATGGTAGAAATGGGTCAAGTTAGGGAGAGGCAGGTTTGGGTGAGATGTAAGGAAGGGGTGAGGAGACACTATAATTTTAAACATGGAAGAACAATCTCAGTGAAGTTAAGTAAGTTGCTCATGGCCTTGCAATCAGTAAGGACTATTGCTCACAGGGCTGTCATGAGGCTCAAGAGAGACAATGGATTTAAGATGTTTTGGAAACCTGAAAGCACTACAAAACTGTCAGGTAGGGGGCTAGAGAGTGAGGAACAAATGGAAGCCTTTTGGATTTGGGGAAAAGGTCCAGTAGGCCTATGCAACCCCACACACCATTTCAGCCTGACAGAGTCTTCTAGGGTTTGGGGAAAAGGTCCTGTAGGCCTATGACAACTCCACAGACAATCTCAGTCTGGATTGTATCCTTGCTTCTACCTTCAAATTTCTTTTCCATTCAACAGGGTAGAAGGGAGAAATGTTGCCCCTGGCACAAAGTCCTAATCCAAGAACTAAAGCTAAAGATATGAGCAGGCATAGATCAAAAGAATCATGAAATAAGATCCCAGAAGCAAGCCACTGAAATAATCACAAATCAAACTTCAGAAAAAATGAATTGGTCACAAGGACTCCAAGACTGGATAAAAGAGAAAAGGAAAAGCTGAAAGAAGAGCAAATTCGAGTTCTTTGAAGGAGAACAAACAGTTTAGAAGAAAAGATAGATAATCTTATCCAAGCAATTAATAACATAAAAATTATACTATAACAAAGAGATCTCAAAGATTTAATGAAGCAAGAAGAATATTTTAACAAGGTCAAAAAACTATACACTATGATAAGAAGTAGGACATATACTCTAAAAAACAATGAACTTGGAAAACAGGACAACGGAGATTGATTTAAGAGTCATGTGATCATTCTCAAAAACATGACTTGCTATGGCCATTACTCCACAGGCAGAGTGCCTTCCTTGGAAAGTGGCATCAGGGTAACAGATTCAAAGCAGCCCTTGATGCTATCCCTTCTCCCTCCCACCTCATCACGATCTTTGTTTAGGTCTGAGCTCTACTGCAGTTTCCTACAGGAGCCCTATCCTAACCTTCTTGGTGTCACTGCCCTCCCTTTTCTGAAATTATTTTTCAATTTTCATTGTATGTATTTTGTATTTACTTAATTTTAATTATTGAATTTAATATTAACTTACATATTTGATATAATTTTGTATATTTCTATATTTGATATATACATAATTTTATATATTTATTTTTAATCTTAATTTTCTACATATTTGTATCTATGTTTATGTTACTTCCTTCAATAGAACATGAACCCTTGCAGGTCAGAGACTTTCATTGTTGCTTTTGTATCTCTATCACCTAGCACATATGCAGACAATTCATTAATAAATACCAATTCACTAAATATATGAATTTAAAGAAAGAATCATTTGACTCAGACTTCCAGGTAACATGGCCATATGTTAGGTCACAGTGAAGACCAACTCTTCTACTTTTATGTCTACTAACCTTAAGCGGATAGAGTTTCAGTCATAGAGTCAGGGAAACTACTCTTCCTGAGTTAAATCCAACCTCAGACACTTATTAGCTGTGTGACCCTGGGCAAGTCACTTAACCCTCTTTGTCTCAGTTTCCTCATCTGTAAAATGAGCTGGAAAAGCAAATGGCAAACCACTCTAATATCTTTGCCAAGAAAACCCCTAAAGTGGGGTCATGTAGAGGAGGACATGACTAAAACTCCTAAACAACAACAATCCTAATTACCTAAAAAGAGAACCAGATTGAATAATGACCAAAAAATCCAGAGAACCTTGAGTAGGTTCTTTCATCTAGCCTAAGACACCACAAAGAATAAGGAAGCCCCAGGGTGGGACAGAAGACCACACAATGCCCTTTTAAAGAAGACCCAGGAGGATATTGACTACTTTGATCAGAGATACCTCAAGGGGGATAGAATACCACCCAGCACCTTGATCAAACACATATCTTATAGGAATACTGAAGCCTACCAGCTATCTGAGTGAAAGCCAGCACAATAAGCTTGGGAAAGCAAGTTCAGGACCAAGCAGAGACTGACCACCAAGAATGTGGAAGAAGACAGTTCCTGGCCTGGCACTGAATCCCGATTTGGGAAGTAAGTCCAGAAAAGCAAACTAATGGAAGAAAATCCCAATGATAAAGAAATACAGGCTTAAGATATGGACCCCAAACACGAGAATAACTCCACACCAGCTACATTCAAAGTCTCAATGAAAATCACAGATGTACCATAAACTTTATTGTAATTCTTGAAAGAAAGAAGCAACAGTTAAAAATAATAAAAATGAAATGAGAGCTATAGACCACAAAATGGGAAAAGAAATGAGTACTCTATATGAAAGAATTAGAGGAAAATAAACAGTTCAATACAGGAGGTACAAAATTAGATTGGACAAGACAAAGATCAATGACTCCATGAGATAACAATAAATACTTGGATTGAATCAAAAGCTTGAAAAATAAATAAATACAAGGAATATGCTAATAACCCCACCCTGGAAAATAGATCAAAGGGAGATAATCTAAGAATCATCAGACTTCTTCAAAACATAAACCATAAAAAAGATGGATGTCACATTTCAAGAAATTATGAATGAAAAGTACTCAATTTAGTAGAACTGGGGGGGGGGTGCAAAGGGAAATTAGAAAGAATGCTCTGTACCTCCTGAAAAAAATACCAAAATGCAAACTCCCAGGAATATGATGGACAAAATCTAGGGCTCCTTGTCAAAAAAAAATGCTGGAAGTGGCCAGAAAGAAAGAGTTCAAGTACAAAGGACTCCCAGTCATGATC
>CM053623.1:357280911-357296388 GCA_028646595.1 Phalanger gymnotis
TCACCAATCCACACCCACACACGTTTCACACCTGACAGGGCCCTGGGCCTGGGGCTTAGCACTTAACAGCTGAAAGTACTTCCACTCAAAAGAAACAAAAGCCATGCTAATGAGACAATTTTGCTTAACAACACAAGGGGCTTTTAGGCCAGCACCTCATCCATCCATTTCAATTTTACAGGAAAAGAAACTGAGGAAACAAAATCAGCAATATTCCCTTGGAGAAAGAGTGTTAAGTAACCCAGTCAATATGTGAATCCAAGCCTCCTGATCCCAGCTCAAGTGCCTCTTTTCCAGCTCCAGGTTGCTTTGTAAAGCCTGGTCCCAGACACTCATCTTAGACAAAACTTTCGCTCGCACAAAGACATAAAATCACAGTACTGGGAGGGACATTAGAGGTGAGCTAATTCAAGTAATAACTAACTGAGAATAGCTTCTAAAATATCCCCAAGAAATCACTATCCAGCCTTCTCTTGGCAGCCTCTCTTGCAAGGGTATCAAATTCAAACAGAAATAGGAGCCAGTGATGCATACAACAGATTCCTTGCAAACTAGGCCCAAAGGGCTATAAAAATGTGAATACCCTTTGATCCAGCAATGCCACTACTAGGGCTGTATCCCAAAGAGATCATAAAAAAGGAAAGAGAATCTACATGTACAAAAATATTTATAGCAGCTTTTTTAGTGGTAGCCAAGAATTGGAAATTGAGGGGATGCTCATCCATTGGGGAATGGCTGAGCAAGTTTTGGTATATGAATGTAATGGAATACTATTGTTCCAAAAGAAATGATGAGCAGATAGACTTCAGAAAAACCTGGAATGGCTTACATGAACTGATGCTGAGTGAAGAGAGCAGAACCAGGAAAACACTACACAGCAACAGTAACGTTGTGCGATGATCAACTATGATAGACTTAGCTCTTCTCAGCAATACAGTGATCCAGGATAATTCCAAAAGGCTCATGATGGAAAATACTATCCACATGCAGAGAAAAAACTATGGAGTCTGAATGCAGATCAAAACATTCTATTTTCACTTTTTATTTTTTCCATGGTTTTTCTCTTTTGTTCTGTTTATTCTTTCACAACATGACTAATGTGGAAATATAGCTAGTATGATTTTACATGTATAACCTATATCAGATTGCTTACTGTCTTGGGGAGGGGAGAAGGGAAGCAAGGAGAAAAATTTGGACCCCAAAATCTTATAAAAATGAATGTTGAAAAACATCTTTACATGTAATTGGAAAAAAGAAAATACTATTTACAAAGAAAAAAAGGTTCCTTGCAGGCCACATATTGACTTTGTTTTGAATTGTATTGTTGTCTATGTCTTATTCAATTTTTGTTTATTTTCTTAAATAATTCCCAATTACATTTTAATCTGGCTTGGGTTCACTGAGGAGTGTTGTAGGCCTTGTGCAGCCCTTGGGCCCACGTGTATGAGTGACACCTCTACTCTAAAGTGTAGGAATTCACTACCTCAAGAAGCAGTGCATGCTACTTTGGACAGCTCTCATTGCTGGGAAGTTTTACTTTCTAAGGATGCCTCTCTGCAGCTGACCTCTATTGCTTTGCTTTCTGACCTCTGGGGCCAAACAAAATGTGCTCATCCAACTTCCACAGACAGAGTTTTTCAAATACTTGAAGATTTTCTTCTTCCCCTCCCTCAAGTCTCCTACTCTCTGGGTTGAACATAAATAGATAGACTAATCAGTAGATGAGAAATAGACACCTACATATACAGAGGAGTGATATATTGGTGGTTCAGCAGCTAGAGCACTGGATTTGGAGTTGGGAAGACCAGAGTTCGAATCCCATCTCAGACACTTACTAGCTGTGTGAACATGGGCAATCTAGTGAACTTCTCTCAACCTCAGTTATTCTTATCTGTAAAATGGAGAAAATCATTGCATCTGCCTCTTACAGTTGTTGTGAGGACCAACTGAGAAAGTCCATTTAATGCTCTTTGAAAACTTTTAAGTGCAACATAGAAGCTAGCTATCATTGTCATCACCACCAATGTCGCTACCTTCATCATCGAGGACAATGTTGCCAGATGGTACTGGGACATCTCATCTTTTTGAATTGCAAACAGCCTGGGAGAGAGAGAAATTTAAACCTCTTGGTGACTTTCATTTTGCAGTTCAAGAGAAAAAGTAGTCAGAAAAGTGGATCATGCCTTCTCTGAAACATGATGGGCCTAGAGGCATCATGCCTGGATGTTGGGCCAAACAAAGGACTTTCTGTCCACAAAGCCTAAGGACCCAATTCTCCCACCAGCACTCAGGAACAGTTACACAAGTAAAGAAACGTCATTTGGGAGAAGACACTTCTATTTGTTTCCTTGTGTTACCTAGGAAAACATCACCATCGTTGGATCAAAAAATGTTCCTATTTTCACCTGGCTTGCAAATATAGCAAAGGCCCATGAAGGTTACAACAAGGCTAATGTATGGCGTCTAAGTTTAGCATGGAGAGCTCAGATTTTGGCATCTCTCATAGGGCTCTTCCTTGCCCTTTGAGAAAAGTCAGTCCCACCAATGGGCCAGTCCAGGATACAGCACTGTGTTTTTTGCTATAGCAACTTTCTGAAACTTGAGAGACTTTTGTCATGGTCTGTCACAAAGAGCACAAGGCTTTAGTGTTAGAAGTATCTTCTCACCTAGACAAGCTCTCTTATTTTACAAATGAGGAAACTGAAGCTCTGAGATGTTAAGTCTCTGTGCCCAAGGTCACACAGGTTGTAAGGAGCAGTTAGGATTCTCTGTGAAGCTTGCTTAAATACCTTCTCAGGTCCTGTTGGATGTCTAAGTTAAACAAGCAGTGCTTACCGCAGGTGCCAGTACCTCCTTAATTTCCATCTCCATGCTCTCTGGCCATCTTTGCTAGCTGTCCTGCATGGCTGGGATGCTCTCTCTTCTCATCCCCACATCTCTGCTTCCCTGGCTTCCTGAAAGTCTCATCTAAAATGCCACCTTAGACAAGATGCCTCTTCTGATCCTCCTTCACTCTAGACTGGAGCCCGGCATTTGTTGAACATCGCCAGTTTATCTTGTCTGTAGCTTTTCTGTATGTAGCTGTTTGCATGTTGTCTCCCCACTAGACCACGAGCTCTTTGACAGCAGGGACTATCCTTTGCTTTTCTTTGTATCCCAAGCACTTAGCATAGTGTTGGGCACATAAAAGGTGCCTAATAAATGTTTGTTGACTGACTACTGAGTTGTTCTTAGATGTGTGGATCAGTTTCCTATGTATCTTCAAAATCAGACTCTTATGAGAGGCATTTGTGGCAAAGATTGTTTCTGTTGACTGAGAGTTTGATATGCCCTAGATCCCACAACCATGTGTCTGAAATGAGATTCAAACTCAGGTCTTTCTGACTGAATTCAATCATCAATATACTGTGCTATGCTGCCTATCAGTTAATATCTGGTTGTTAATAGTTGGTGATTTTTCTTTTGAGGAGTTTGTATCCTTTGACAACTTGTCCATTCATGTTAATACACTACTAATAAGACCAGAGGACTTTTGGCAGATAATTAGATATTGACTAAAAAGTGGCTGCTTTGCCAAGAGGACCAAAGTTGAAAATAACAGTAATGTTTGAGAAGTATCAGCTGCACATGGCTCCAAAGCTTTCTTGCTCTGTAGAATGAGTCATTTTTCAGTCTTGTCTGACTCTTCGTGACCCCATTTGGGGTTTTCTTGACAAAGATACCGGAGTGGTTTGCCATTTCCTTCTCTGGCTCATTGTACTGGTGAGGAAACTGAGGCAAACAGGGTGAAATGACTTGGCAAGGATCACTCAGCTATTAAGTGTCTGAGGCCAGATTTTAACTTAGGAAGAGGAATCTTCCTCCAGGCCTGGCATTCTCTCCACTGAATCACCTAGCTACCCTGCTCTGTAGAACTATGAGCAAATAAGGAACATCACTATTTCAAAAGATTTGTGATTTCAAAGATGTGGTTACTCCTTTGAATAAAGCAGATCACAACCCCCAAGGGTCACTCATCCTATTTGATGCTCTTCCATGGGAGTTCACTCAATGGGCTACAGCACTTCCTCTACTTCACTTGACATTGCATGGTGACTCGATGGTACACATAGGTCATCCATCCATTGTCTCTCTGACTGGTGAGCTGACTGGTTCCTATCATCTTTTGGTCATACGTCTCTCTGATACAATCTTTTACGCCCCTTCTTTGGAACAGCTCTTGGTTGACAATGTTTTGGAACTTCTCATCCCCCATGTTCTCTATTTTGTTTAAATAAGTTTTTATTATTGCCTTTTGGTTTCTTCTTATATCACTGTAGTATCCTCCAGTTTCCTGCACCCTCCTAATAAGAGCCATCCCATAAAAACAGTAATTTTTAAGACCAAAAATGAAGAGAAAAAATGAGCATAACTGGTATATATATACATACATATATATATACATATATATATTAACCAGTTATGCAGATATATATAGTCATAAAATATGCACTATGTTCACCTCTGGTGGACTGCCCATTTAGGCAAAGCTGGGCTCTGTGTCAGCTTTTGAGCGACTCACAAATTTAATTTTTCAGAACCTGTGCTCAGAATCATCAGTTCTTCAAAGCAGGAACCATGCAAGATTGTTTGTCATTACACCTATCTCAAGTCATGCCTCCAACAAAGGGTGACATCTGCAATGGTGTCATTTCTCAGTGACTCCAAGCCTCCTCCTTCCTTCCAGGAAATGATTCCAGAGAAAGACAGCTCAATTGTTATGTTTTGTCAGATTGCTTAAACACATGGTACAAGATCTGCTAAGATAGAGTGAAGAGTTGAAGGTGAAACCTGGGTTGTGAAGCTGGGGCACTGGGAGGATGGTACCTTCATAGTTCCAGGGAAGTTTAGAAAGGGGGTAGGGCAAATAAGACACACACTAGAGGCCCCGCAGGAGAGGAATGAACCACTATTAAGATGATTGAGTGTTTGTAAGGCAGCATATGGAAACTGCACAAGACACTATCATGTATGCTACAAATTGGTGGATTATGGGAAGCCAGTCTCCACTTCCACTTCTATCAACTAGAGGCAGCTGGTGGATAGAGCACTGGGCCTGGAGTCAGGAAGACCTGAGTTCAAATCTGGCCTCAGACACTTACTGGTAATGTGACCCTGAGCAAGTCACTTAAACCTCTGTTTGACTCAGTTTTCCCAACTGTAAAATGGGGATAATGCCACTTACCTGATGGGATTATTATGAGAATCAAATGAGATAATATTTGTAAAACACTTAGCACAGTGTCTGGCACATAGTAGGTGCTACTGCAGTG
Organism: Phalanger gymnotis; assembly: GCA_028646595.1. Classification (NCBI taxonomy): domain Eukaryota; kingdom Metazoa; phylum Chordata; class Mammalia; order Diprotodontia; family Phalangeridae; genus Phalanger; species Phalanger gymnotis. The sequence goes on from CM053623.1 coordinate 357,286,224, forward strand.
CTTATTCTCTTTCCCTCATCTCCCCCATGCCATCATCAAATCATATTTGGTAAGCACCCATTATTTGCCTGACCCTGTCTGAGGCATTAGAAATATAAGAAATGTAAAGATATGGCAGACAGGAGGTTAAGGACTTGCTGGGCAGGCCACTTCCATTTGAATAAATGCTGAGCTGGTGCCTTTCTCTAATCTCAGTATGCTATTAGCAGTGTCATCTTTCAGATGGGGAAGAAAGCTAAGGAAGGCTGTGGCCAATTATGGTTATTTAAGAATTAAGTGGTATGAGAACTTATCCTGAGAAAATGCAGCTAGATTTGGGCATAGCTATAGATGGAGCTATATTGGTGTATTTCCATGTCTATGTAATAGCTTATCTATATCTATAACTATAGATAGCTATATATGCTGCACATTGCACATATTTTCAGACTTTTTCAATATATTGATTAGTTGTGTTGATTTTTCCTCTTTTTCTTTTTTTGTCTTTAAAAATTACTATTATGTGGGCTGGTTCTCTGGGGGGGAAGAAGAGTAGTAGGGGAATTATAGTGATTTAAAGATAGAACCGCTATTTGTAGATATCCATATTTATACATAAATATCTATCTAGATATAGTTGTGTTTAATCATGTCTAAATATAGAGATATAGATAAGTGGGTTGGTGGTGGTGGGTGGGGAGAGAGAGAGAGAGAGAAGTGTATGGGTTGTATATCGGTCCATTGGCTATACTTCATTCTTGGTGCCTTACTGATTGCCTCTTAGCTCTGTGTGTAACGGGCACATATATATGCATAGAAATATATAATACATAATATCCAAAGGTATACATGATAGACAAATATATATATATATATATACATATATACACATGATAGATAATTATGGTTATCTCAAGTCTTAATGCAGTTTTAAGCTATTAATGCTTGAAATTGCACTAAGACTTTTGGAATACTGTGTATATATATATATAGGATGTTCTGTGTGTGTACACATACATATATGTATGTTATATGCATACACATAAAACATGCATATACAGTTGTATACATGTAGTAGTTTGTATGTATGTGTACATATGCATATGTATAGACATATATACATAGGTTGTCAATTAGTCCATTGGTTATATACTCACTCTTTCTGGCTGTTTAGATGTGTGTATATGTCTTTGTGTATGTGTGTACATATGTGTGTATGTATGTATATATGTCCAGATATTTATAAAGATATAGATTATGTATCTACAGGCAGGTAGGTGGCACAGTGGATGGAGTGTTTGACCTGGAGCCAGGAAGATGAAGTTAAAATCTTGCCACAGACACTAACTAGCTGTGTGACCTTGGGCAAGTCACTTAACCACTGTTTGCTTCAGTTTCCACAACTGTAAAATTAGGATAATCATAACCCCTATCTAGTAGGGTTGTTGTGAAGATAAAATGAGATATTTACAAAGTACATTGCAAACCTAAAGGCAGTATATAAATGGTAATTTTTTATTGTTATCGTTATATAGTTAAAGTACAGATATGAATCAACATCACTAGAGTTCATCAAGAAAAGACCAGATGACTACTTCTCTGTAACATTGTGTTAGGGATTTGTTGTTCAGGTTTGGGTTGAATGAGATGATCTTTGAGGTCACTTCCAACTGCAATCCAATGAGTTGGTGGAGTGGTAGTGACATGGCCAAGGTCCCAGTGGATAGTTAGTGTAATATGAATTCCAACCCAGGTCTTCTAACTTCCAAGCGAGGGCATTCTCTACTCCATCACACTTATTTGTTTCACCTCCTGTTCAGACCTCATTCATTGCTCTAGTCTCCTTACTTTCACTCATTGGTGTTACCCTATGGATGACCATGTGGAGATAGCCATGCTGCTTTTAGTTCCTTGCTAGGATAGTACAAAAAGGGTGGCTAGGTGGCATGGCAGAAGGGGTGCTGGGCCTGGAGTCAGGAAGACTCATCTTCCTGAGTTCAAATCTGGCCTCAGACACTTATTAGCTGTGTGATCTTGGGCAAGTCACCTAACACTGCCTCAGTTTCCTCATCTGTAAAACAAACTGGAGAAGGAATTGCAAACCACTCTAATATCTTTGCCAAGAAAATTCCAGATGGGGTCATGAAGAGTCAAACATGGCTGAAATGACTGAACAACAGGAGAGTACAGTAGACAGATTCCCTGAGAAGACATAAAATTTTCTGGACTTTCCCACTAAGGACACTTCTACTCTTTTCAGATCCTACTAAGTTTTTTTGAACTCGACTCTGTTCCAGTTCTGAATTAGGGTCACATATTGAAGTCATCAGAGGACCTAGGCTGACTGAGAACCAGCTCAGATAAGCTTGAACTTGGAAATTGTGTTCCTTACCTTTCATTTTGTATTTGCTAATAAGTTAGATGCCCCCTTCCCCATCATTAAATTCTGGCACATGAATGGCTGTGATTTTCCATTCTTTCTCACTAAGATACAGGTCAAATTATTTTGTGACTATTTTCCTATGTCAGGGTGTCGTCTTCCAGATTCCAAAGTCTTCAGAATTGAGGATTTTGTTGGGGCCATGGGCAAGAGCTCATAGCCCTGCCAGCTTTAAGTCCTGTGATCCTGTAGATTGTTAGCAAAGATCCCAGGGTTTAGAGAGTCACAATGGCCTTGAGTAATAAGGACAACCCACCATCTCCCTATGCAGCTCCTCCCATTTCTTTGTAGCCCTTAATGGTTATATTGTTGGGGATTCCCCTCCCCCCCTCCATTTTAGGCTTAAATTTGTCTTTCTAAACTTCTGCCCATTATTCTTAGTTCTGTGCTCTGGGGTCAAGCAGCATTCTCATTCCTCTTGCTTGGGACAGCCCTTTGACTATTTGATGGGGGCCATGTTCCCCTAACCTTTCTCTTCTGAGATGAACATCCTTGATTCTTTCAAAGGATTGTTTGTCTGGCATAGATTTTAGTCTGCACGTTGTTCTGGCTGCCCTCCTTTGGATGTTCTCAGTGTAGTAAAGTTATTCCTAATATAAGGGATGAAGGTGATTAGGAGAGCTGTTGATTAGTTGGAGAAACTTCTCTTTCAACCTGACGAGATTACAAAGGGCAGGTCATTGCTGGGTGTGGGTAATTGTTGGCATCCCCCAATGGAACATGTGCCGACTGAAATGAAGCTGATCTCTTCTGGTTCTGCCCTCTGGGGCTAAGCAGAACAAATGATTTTCTGTTCTTCAGGCTAAACTTCATCACCTCTTTCAAATGATGCTCATACATGATTGACTCAAGGCCCTTTACCCTTCTGCTAGCTCTCTTCTGGACACTCTCCAGTTTGGCAACGTCCTTAAGCTGTGGGGTTCAGAACTAGCTACTGCCCTCCAGCTGAGTTCTGCTGAGGGCATGGTACAATGGAACCAACCCCCCTATTCCTGGAAGTTCTTTGTCTCCTAATGGAGCACAAGATTACACTAGCTTTCTTGGCTGCCATATCATATTACTAACGCATATTGAACTTGCAATCTAAAAGCCCCAGATCCTTTCCAGAACAACAGTGGTCTTCCATGCCTCCTCCCATCTAGCACTTTGAAGTTGGGAGTGGGGTTTGTACCCGGGTGAGATTTTCCATTTATCTCTATTGGATTTCACTTTATTAAATTCACTCCAATGCTCTAGTCTGGGAAGATCCCTGCAGATCCCGATTGTCACCTACTCACTGTGTTAGCTCTCTCTCCTGGATTTTTGTCATCTGCCAATTTCCTGAAATCTCTGCCTTTCTCCAAGCAATTAATCAAAATGTTGAACAGCATGGAAAGCTGAGAACAGATCCCTGGGGTACTCCACGGAAGAGCTCTCTATCCTCCTCCCAACCCCCATTCAACCATGTGACCAGGCATCGGGGACCAGTCATTATCCCTCAGTGTGTTTATGTCACTGAGTCATTTCTGGGCTATTTCCCTGGGCTACCGGCTTGGGTAATGATGGACTTTGATTCTGGATAGTAATTTGGACCAGGGAATATTCCCAAACTCCCTGGAATCAGATCACTTTGATTAGCACCTTCCCTACCCATTATTATAAGGTGTACTCTCCACGCTTGGAATTCTCTTCCTCCTCATCTCTACCTCTTGACCTCTGTGGCTGCCTTGCAGTCTTAGCTTAAATCCTGCTTTTACAAGAAGCCTGACCATGATTTCTCCTTAATGCTCATTCCTTTACATTAAATATCTCCAAGTTACCCTGTGTATATCTCGTTTACACATAATTGTTTGCACATTGTCTCCCTCATTAGACTGTGAGCTCCTTGAGGGCAGGAACTGTCTGTTGCCTTTCTTTGTAACCTACTGCTTAGCACAGTGCCTGGTGCACAGTAGGTACTTAATAAATGCTGATTGACTCACTGATGGCATATATTTATTGAAGTATCATTTTGCTAGCAATTATGAATAATTTATAATAAATCACTGTCTATATTGGACAAACTGAGGTCATTCAGGGCAGAGGATGTCAGTAGGTATATGCCTAAGAACACTCTCTATCCATGAACCAATGAAGAGTATCCACAGTTGGGAAATTTTGAGTTAAGAATCCTGACTCCTGACGACTATTCTTCTTACAATGCCCCCTTTCTTACTTTTTGGGAAAACAGTATGGTCCAGTGGAAGAAGATGTGGAGCTGAAATCCGGGGGCTTGAGCTAAATCCCAGTTCTGCTACTTACTAGCTGTATGTCCTTGGTCAAGTCCCTTTCTGTTCAGGGCCTCAGTTTCCTCATTGGCACGGATGATCTCTAAGGTCCTTCCTGGCTCCATATAGTCTAATTCTATGGATCTGAAGCAGCCACACCCCACCTAGTTCTATTTGTTTGCCCCTGCAGGTCCGATTTCTCCTGCTCCCCAGTCCTGGGGAGGCTGAGCATGGAGGAGAAGAGTGAGCTGGCAGTCAGGAATGTGAGGTCTGACAATGTCAGGAAAGGCCAGCATGGGAGGCAGCTTGAGGAGGAAAGCCAATGTTCAAATTAGCGTTTTTATCTCTGATGTTTCCTGGATGCTTTTATGGCTCTCCTGTGGCTATTATTGAAGTTAATTTTTAAAAATAAAAATCCAGTCTTCACTCTCTGCCACTTTTTATAGTTCCGTTAACCTCCTGCAATTGCCTGCTTCTTTTATTGGCTTTGCTAATGCTCTTCTGTATGGAAGGCCGTAAGGGATGTTGGCCAAACTGGTCCGTTTAGATTAATTCGTGAGCGAGCTGATAAAACTGCTTGCTCTTTTCTCCAGCAGCAGACAACTCAATCATGTCCCCTTAAGGTTAATGCGCTCCTTTGGTTTAATCATAGAATGTTGGAGGCAAAGGGCCCTAAGAGACCATGGAGCCCAATCTTCCCGTCTTACGGAGACTGAAACCGAGGCCTGCCCAGAGAACTCAAGTTTATCTAGAGGATACACAGCAAGTTAGTGCAGAGTCTGTATTCTAGAATCCAAATCTCTCGACTCCCTAATCAGAAGATGATAGGCAGCATCAAACAAATCCTCAAATCAAGCCAGGTGGTGCAGTGGGTAGAACACCAAGCCTGGCACATAGTAGGTGCTTAATAAATGCTTCCTTCCTTCCTTCCTTCCTTCCTTCCTTCCTTCCTTCCTTCCTTCCTTCCTTCCTTCCTTCCTTCCTTCCTTCTTTCCTTCCTTCCTTGCTTCTTTCCTTCCCTTCCTCTTTCCCTCCCCCTTCTCTTTCCTTCCTTCCCTTCCTTTTTTTGTCTCTCCCCCTCTTTCTTTCTCCTTTCCTTCCTCCCCTTCCATTATTTAGAGATCTCAATAACTGTTTAGCCCAACTCGTATCTGTAAGGATAAGAGGGAGAATAGAATAATCCCCTTTCAAAGCTGTGAGGGACATTAGAGGTTATTTGATCTAACACCTCCTCTTCATTTAATAGGTGAGGTAAGTGAGGGGAAAATGACTTGCCTAAGGACCCTCAGTGGATAGGAGGCAGAGTCAGACTCAAGAGCCAAGTCATGGGACTTGGGAGTAAGGGTTCTTTCAACCACCCCAGGCTGCCTGCAGCCTCAGTGATGGAATTTCCTAGCCTTAATGGGTCAGATTTGTCTTATGCTCATTTCTGGGAGAGGCTGAATGCCCTGGTGAGCTGGGATTCAATGTTTCTTAAGTGGATATCCCAGGAATGACTGGATTTGAATTAAATGCTGACATGCTTTGGCAGGAGGCAACATAATTCTTAATAAACCCCAGCATCCATCTTCTGAGAAAATTAATGCAACGTCAGCTTTTTTATCCTTCCACAAAGATGGAAAAAGGAGCTAATAGAGTAAATGTAGAGCTTGCACTCAGGTGGAGGCTGATCTGGTCAATGTTCTGGTCAATCAGGCTTGGTCAGATAGGTGGAAAGTTTGCAATATTTCCGTGGCATCCCAGGTATGAGTAAAAAATACACATAGGTGTCATTGCCCTCCTGGGTTCCTTCTGATGCCTTTCATCATGGGTGATTGCCTCCTCCAAATCAAAAGATAGTGCCTTAGGGCCAGCAGAGACTTTACAGGTGTGCCTCCCCCCCCCCCATAATGACTCCACAGGTGGGGTATAGAAAATGAAGCTAGGAAGATTTGAGTTCAAATCCTGACCCAGACATTAGGAGTTGTGTGATCCTAGGCAAGTCACTTAATATCTTTGTGCCTCAGTTTTCCCATCTGTAAAATTAGGATATTCCCAGTGCTTATCTCACAGGGTTGCTCTGAAGTTCAAAATGAATTAACATATGTAAAATGATTTGCAAACCCCAAAGCCCTGTATAAATGCTACCTATTATTATTATCCAGCCAACTTCCTCATTTGGGGAACTGTAGTATGGCATGCCTTGCCAAAGTCAATCAATCAAGCCCTAAGACTTTGTTCAGCACCTACTATGGGCCAGGTACCCTAGAGCTACTGAGGATGCAAAGGCCAAAATGAAGTAGTCCTTGCCTCAGGCAGTGAGCATTCCACCAGAAGAAACAAACATAGGTTTATTAAAAACAGCCACACAGAAAACAGAATACGATTTTTGAAGGAAGGCACTAAAGAGATCAGGAAAGGTCTTGAGGAAGATGTGATGTGAGGGGTCCGGAAAGGCCTCGATTAAGAGGTGGCCAATCAGTGCAATAAATTAGGTACACATGATGCAGTAGTAAGTGACCATAGTAATCTAGCATTTGATAAACCCAAAGATCGCAGCTTTGGGGATAAGACCTCACTATCTGACAAAATCAGCTAGGAAACCTGGAAAACAGTGTGGCAGAAACTAGGTGTGGAGCCTAGACCAACATTACACCATATGCCAAGATCGGATCAAAATGGGTACATGATTTAAACTTAAAGGGTGATGTCATAAGGAAGTGGTGTCCAGAGAGGTCAGGAAAGGCTCATGGAGGTGGATCTGAGCATTGAAAAAAGTCAAGGACTCTTGAGAGAGACTTGGTGAGGGAGCTATGCCTGGAGGAAGCCGGGAAAGCTGACAGCCTGTGAAAGGGCCCAGATGAGGGAGATAACATTTATGTATGAGGGGTGGCAAGAAGTCCAGTATAGCTAGACCACAAAGTGCCAGGCACTGGCCTAAGCACAGGGTTACAAAGAGAAACAAAGAAGGGAGGAAATGTGGCTTCTCAAGCCCAGAATGGCAGACAATTAAGTGTCCTAGAGGCAGGGAGGAGTCATTGGTACTTCTTGAGTAGGGGAATGGCATGATCAGACAAGTGCTTTAGGAATATGGCAGCTTGTGAAGGAGAGGAGACAGATGAGTTAAATGAGGCAGGGAGACCAGCATGAAGTAAGATTACCAGAGGCAAGAAATAAATTAATTTATTAAATAATAAATTCATGATAGATTAATAAATAAATAACAATAATAAAAGACAAAAAATAAACAAACCCTAAATACCCAGGCCTTCTTTGTTCAAACCCAGTATTCTTTCCATGACGCTGCTCCAGAATGAGCACCCTCAATGGCTCCTTCTCAATTCATAGTTCACAAATCAGATTTTCTCTTTCGCTATTAATGTTGATCATTCAGTCATGTTTCACTCCATGTGGCTTCATGGACTTTGACTACAGGGTTTTCTTGGCAAAGACACTGGAGTGGTTTGTCATTTCCTTCTCCAGTGTGTCCCCATTGTACAGATGAAGAACTGAGGCAAATGGGGTGAAATGACTTGCCCAGGGTCACATAGTAAGTGTCTGAGGCCAGATTTGAACTCAGGTTTTCTTGACTCCAGACCCAGTGTCCTATCCACTGGGCCACCACCTAGCTGCCCCTAGGTTTTCTCTTCTATGCAAGAACACATGCTCCATAATCCTCTATTGCCCAAACCTTCCCTTGCCCTCATCAAAACTCTCCTTCTTTCCCCAGGAAGTTGTTCTTAATAGTTATAACCAGCAGCTAACATTTATGAAGAGCTTTAGATATATAAAGGATGTTTGTATGCAGATGTGTTCCTGACCTCTCTAGTCACCATACACATATACACACACACATGCACATACATATGTACCTTGTATATACTTACATAATACATATATGTGTGTATATGTGTGCATATGTGTTATCTGCAGTATATGTGTATGTGTGTGTGTGTATGCGCGCGTGTGTTTTATAAAGACCCAGTAATGAAGGGGTCCTTCCTGCGAGGAAACACAAGATTCCTTTGTCCACCTTTGCTTTCTTCCAATGGATTCGTTGTGTCCTGCTCATCCACTGCAACGTTGTTGCTGGGGAACAAGATAGGCCTGAGCCCAGTACTTCCCAATTATGAAGTAAAGGAAAGGACCCATCAAAAGTTTCCCTGTTGGGTCAGTGTGAACATGCCTGGTTCATTGGATAATCAATGGGAAACACCACACTGGTATTAGGAGGGAGCTAACGCATTAATCACATTTTAATAATGCACAGTGTACAGAGGCAGACAATATGGGGACAGCAGGGGTGGGGGAGGGAGGCAGTGCGGGAAAGAGGTGGGAGTGGGGCACAGAGAGTCATATAACTGCAGGAATCAGAGTTGAAGCACTCAGGCAGCACAGACCAATGGCAGGTAGAGGAATGCTGGGAGGCAGAGGCTTCGGGGTGGGGGACAGACTAACTCAAATAGACTTAAAAAATGAGATTTTATAGTTGTATTTATATACACACACACACACACACACACACACATATATATATACATGTATGCTATTGGCACACATGGCATACATACATATATACGTGTATATGTCCACGCATGTATACACATACACTATCTATAGTATATGTATATGTATTGTTTGTGTGTGTGTGTGTGTGTGTGTGTGTGTGTGTGTGTGTGTGTTCGTGTTCTCATTGATCCTTATAACAACCCTAGGAGGTAGATGTTATTATTTTAGATGAGGAAATTCCAGACTGAGGTTCAGTAACTTGCCCAGAGTCACACAGCTAATAGACATCTGAGGCAGGATTCAAACTCAGGTCTTCCTAGCCTCAAGTCTGGCATTCTATCTATTGCATTCCCCTAGCTTCCTCTAAGAGGAAAAAAAAATCATGGATGCCAACATGTAAGATAGTGTGAACTCAACCTTCCCTAATGGAGTAGAACTGGAGAAGGAGGAGACTGTTTGAACTGAGTGACTCTGAGGATCTAGGGCCAGAGCTTAGCTGTGATCTGCTCTTTTTGTGTGACCTTGGGTAGGTCACTAAGTGTCCCATCTGTGAAATGAGGACATTGTACTAGGTGACTTCTAGGATCCCTTTCAGCTCCAAGCCAATCTCCTTTTCTTTTTTTCTTTTTTTTCTTTTAATTTTTTTATTATTTAATATATTTAGTTTTCAGTGTTGATTTTCACAGGAGTTTAAATTACAAATTTTCTCCCCATTTCTACCCTCCCCCCCCACTCCAAGATGGCATATATTCTGGTTGTCCTGTTCCCCAGTCAGCCCTCCCTTCTGTCACCCCACTCCCCTCCCAGCCCCTTTTCCCTTTCTTTCTTGTAGGGCAAGATAAATTTCTATGCCCCATTGCCTGTGTATCTTATTTTCTAGTTGCATGCAAAACCTTTTTTGTTTTTGTTTTTGAACATCTATTTTTTAAAACTTTGAGTTCCAAATTCTCTCCCCTTTCTCTTCCCACCCACTCTCCCTAAGAAGTCAAGCAATTCAACATGGGCCACATGC
>CM053623.1:357296888-357310909 GCA_028646595.1 Phalanger gymnotis
CTACTCTGTTGTCCTTGGTGTTTGTGGGTTGAGAAGTCTGGTAACTGCCTCAGCTCATTGATTCAGGGAGCTAGGGCACGCTCTGCCGGCTCCTGGTCTGGTTGGTCTGCACTGCCCATGCTGGGCTCAGCTCTGCTCCCCTCCGCTCCCAGCTCCGTGTGGGATAGACCATACCCAGAGACTATCCAGGCTGTCCTAGGCTAGAGCCCTGCTTCCCTCTGCCACTTTGTGAGTTCTGCAGTTCTAGAATTGGTTCAAAGCCATTTTTTATAGGTTTTTGGAGGGACCTGGCAGGGAGCTCACGCTAGTCCCTGTTTTCCAGCCTCCATTTTGGCTCTGCCCCCCCTGCTTTTTTTTCTTGACCTGCTGATGTGATAATAATAATTTAATGGAGCTTTTGCCTTAACCCTCAGTAAGTCCATTCTGCCTTTGAGTTTGCAGAGCTCAGTTTCCCCATTTTGGCTCTTTCTGTTGCCTACACAGGGGGCATCAGTGTAGTTAGAATTCAGTAAGCTGCCTGGGACTTTATAAAGTTCCCATGGACTTCACCCAGCAGCCTCAGCCTGGGGATAGACCCCAGGCATTTCTCTTGCAGCTGATTTTCTTCTATGCAGACTTGGACTGGTTAAGCACTTCCTCCACCTTGCCAGCTTCCTAAGCAGAATGCCTCCTCCTTCATGTAGCACACTGAATGCTGAGTCCTGAGGGTGATGCAATGATCTCACCATCATTAATGATTAGGACACATCTCCCTGGGGATTTTGGTTCGTTGTAGCCCAAAGTGAAATTCTATCTTCCTACACTAAGTATTGAGGATTATAAAATGAAAATTAGCTTACCTGTGATGCTACAGTGCCAGCCAGTAAGCAATTCAATTCCTTCTTGGTAGATTAACCAAAGTGGTGTTTCCCAGGCAAAATGGACCCACCTTGAGGTTTTAATGGAATCTATGCAGGAGCTGTGTACATAGAAAGTATTTGCTTGGCACAAGACTTCAAAGTGAATGGGGATGAGGATACCAGAGCCGTTTGATGTGAGAGTAGAGGGAAGACTCTTTTCTGTTAATAGTGTTGGAGATGAAACCAGCCCAATAATCAGCCACAGCTTTGATGTGTCCTTCAGATCTCAAGGAACAGAGTATTTGCAAAATCAAGCAGGCCCCCTTCTCTAGCTTCTATACCATATCTATGTACAGTTGAGAGACTAGTTTTAGGTAGTGAAAGAATTAACTAAATTTACCAGGTCATTTTGAAAGCAAAGCCCCCATCTGGGGCCTTGGAAGCCATTTGGTTCAATTTAATCAGTACTTATTGAAATGTATTATCCCCCCAAGGCACTGGGTCAGATTCTGTGGATATGAAGACAAAAATGAAAAACATACTCTGCCTTCTACAGACATCATGGGATCAGAGGTCCCCTGTTTCCCTGGAATACAGATTAGTTTTCCCTAGGGGACCCCAAAACTGTCTCTGGGATTTGGTTGCCTCCTGCCTCCCTTGATGTAGCTTCCTGGTTACCTAAGGGCATAAAAGTCCCACCCACATGGAGCTGAGACCCTTCTGACTTGATAGATTTCTGAAGATCATGTGAATCACCATATGTTGCGCTGCTGACCAGATGCATTTCCATATGGAGATCAGAGAAACTAAGTGCCCCTGAAACTTAGTGCATGTCCTTGCTAGGTTAGGATGAAGTAAACCTCCTTTTGTTGACTGTTCAATGCCTTTTCAGAGCTCATTTTGCTTCAATATCAAACAAATAGGATGCTGGTATTATGCTCACCCCCCAACAAAGGGCTTGTATTACCCTGGTTGGTGGAGGTGGTTGTGGGGTAAACATTCAAATAGGTCAATAAATACCAATGATATCCTAAGTTATTTGGTAGAATGAGGTGGACACTAACATGGTTTAGGGGAGGGGAACAGCAAATGCATGGATAAGGAAAAGGCACCTGAGCTGTGTCTTGAGCCAGAAAGTATTCCAGATGATGGCTTCTGCAAAGACACAGAAATACTAGTTTCACACATCCGCAGGCAGGGTCAGCTTTTCATATATACTACTATGGACCTAAGATCTCATGCATGTGGGTAAATCCCCTAATGGTGTGCCTTGTCTATAGACCTTTGTCATCCTACACAACTCTTATCCATGTTCTCTTGTAATCTTCCAAAATGAGTTCACCTGATGTTCTAGGGCCCTTTGGTTTAATCTCAGGACCTTTCATGGATATGACTTTCATGGCTAATTTAGATTGGACATTGGCCATCTCTCTTGTCCTCCTTTTCTGGTCATACATTGTCTCTTTCTCTTCACTTCCAAGTAATTCTTTATTGCTAATATATTGCAGCTTCTTCATCCCCACTATTCACCTCTGCTTTGCCCTTTGGAAGACCCTCAACTTCATTTTTTTGTAGACTGTGGCATTCCATGACTCACAACATTGAATTACAAGAACAATGTTGATGATAAGAAGATGGGCCTTTGTTTCCAGGAGAATCTTGGGTTCATTAAAAGTGCTCCAACTTCCCAGATCTAATCAAGCCTTCTATTCTCATCTTGTTCACATCCATTTATCTGTTCCATATATTGGCAATAAGGGACAGACTCTAGGAGACATCCATCCAATTGTATGTCATACTTAGGTAAATAGGAATTCTTTGCATACAGTGTGATTTAATAAAGAAATTGATGAAGCAAGGTCCTCTTGCCTCCAAACATTAATTCGGGCAACCTGAAATTCTGTGTACTATCACTTTGCCAGAAATGGTCAGTGACCAGAACTGGAAGAGATTTTAGAGATCCATAATTCACCCTCTGATTTATTACAGACTGATAATTTTATCACTTTGAGGTTTAAGGTTCTGTGAAATTAATCAGTATCCTGCTTTATCAATGGGGTAATTATGAAATTCTGTATAATCTTTTCATTTAAACTGTGGGATACATACACAGCCCTTTCTCCATTATTGCCATTTCATGTGCCTGAGTTTTTGAGTTTATACTCATGAAATTGTTTTCTTTAATAGTCAGCTCACTTAAAATGTGATCTAAATACCTCCTTCCATTTAGAGCAGGTCTCTAGCTGTTTAATGTTGACAGACCTTTTCCACTATTTGTATATACTCAAAGGCAATCATAATAGCACCTACTTTCCAGGGTTATTGTGAGGATCAAGTGAAATAATATTTTTAAAGTGCTTAAGACAGCATCTGGTACATAATAGATGATTAATAAATGTTTATCTCCTCCCTCCCCCCTTCTCTTCCTCCCTTCCTTCCTTCTCTTCTTCTCTTCCTTCCCTTCCTTCCTTCCTTCCTCCCTCCCTTCCTTCCTTCCTTCCTTCCTTCCTTCCTTCCTTCCTTCCTTCCTTCCTTCCTTCCTTCCTTCCTTCCTTCCTTCCTTCCTTCCTTCCTTCCTTCCTTCCTTCCTTCCTCCCTTCCTCCCTCCCTTCCTTCCTCCTTCTTTCTTCTCTTCCTACCTTCCTTCCACTGGGCATGTCTGCTGCCAGTTCTTAGCCTGAATTCTCATAGTAAATATTCCCTTGGAGAAGGACTTCTCCTGCCTTTCACAGAACAGCACATTTAGGAAATATTTAAATTAAGACCAGGTCATCCCAGGCCAACCTCATCTCTCTGCTTGACTCACTATCTAGACAGGTAGATGGAGGGAATGTCAGAGATGTACATCTGGATTTCAGTAGCACATTTAGCAAAGATTCTCATGTTCTCCTAATGATCAAGGTGAAAAGACATGGACTGGGTAAAGTTAAGTTTAGTTGAATTTCAAATTGGTTGAATGACTGAAACCAAAGCGTAGCCAATAATGAGGTGATATAAACTTCAAGAAAGGTCTCTATTAACATGCCTCCTAGAGATGTGTGTATGTGTGTTTGTGTGCATGAACATGCATGCATGCACATATACACATATGTATATGTGTGTGTAGATTCGTATATATGTGTGTGCATTCAATATATATTCTTCATTCACTTGGTTATTCCGGCATTTATTTTTAGGCTGACTACCCTCATTTAATTAGCCTGAGATCTTACTAAGAAGGCTCAGTATTGTTACAGGGTTGATGGAATAGGATCATGTTACCTATAAATTGAAGAATCTCGATGTCTTCATCATCCACCAGTAGTCCTAATTTCATTTGGACTCTGTGCGGGACCTAAAGAGTCTTGTATTTTGCTTACCTTTCAATCAATTATTTAACTGTGAAGATGCCGAGTGATACAGGAAATGGCTTATGAAAGCCCTTCTGTCTGTCTCTCATATTTTCAGCAAGGATGTCCTCCATGATCAGACTTTTATTATAAAGATTTTATGGAAAAGAGCAAGTGGGAACAGGGGTTGGGAAGCTTGAGCGCCATTTTGGTGGCTTTGGGTGATGGTGGGAAGATAATGTTATTACTTTTTACTTATTCTGATCTTTTAGTGTCTTCTCTTTGGGATAGCTTGAAAGTTGACCCTTCAAAATCATCAGAATTATGCTGTTTTAAGACAATTGGGGAAAAGGAGACAGAACACATTTTTCCTTAAGCTGATTGTGAACACCGAAAAACGAGATGACCAAAGGTACCACTGTATGCACTCCATCCTTGACAGTGAATGTCAGAATCCTCATCTCCTTTTAAGGCTTGTCTCAGTTGCTGCCTCTGCCACAAAGGATTCCTTGGTGTCCCTAGTTATTAGTACTCTCCCTCATATTTCCTGGGCTTTACATGTGCATTCACGTGCTATTTCCATAATACTTAAAATCCCTTAGGGCAGGAATTGTTTCCTTTTTGTTCTTATATTTTGAGTAACTTTCATACTGTAGGTGTTTGATTCATGCTTGTTGAGTTGAATTGTGTTCCTTGGTTACCTGCTTTTTTTTTTGCATATTCTACAGGGGGTTCCTAAGGTCTGGACACACAGGCAAAAATACATATTTTCAAGAAATGAAATGAATGAAATTTTCAACATTTTATTTAGTTGGAATATTAACAAATAACATCTTCAATATGATTTCCATCATTCGCAATGCAAAGGTTGATGTGCTTTGCAAGTCACGTGAACTCGATGCAATAACTCCACATTGCCGTCAATTTTAGCATGTTCAATCAAGTGTGTTGCATCTGTGATTTTCACTGAGTACACCTTCTTCTTTAGCATACCCCAGAAAAAGAAGTCAAGGGGGCTAAGGCCTGTTAATATTCCAAATATTTCAAAATATGCATTTTTGCCTATGTGTCCAGACTTTAGGGACACCCTGTACATTATCTTTCAAAAAATTGTCAGCCAATGCATTCTCAATGTAGTGACATCAGTCCTTTTAGACAGCTTTCTCTTATTCAATAGAATAACTTGGGTTTATATCATCAAAATTGTTATTCTTCAGGGCTTCTCATCCTTCATCGGCCAAGTTTCCTTGTATCCTTCCTATCCTTTCTATGGGTTTGACAGAATTTTTTTTCATAAAATCAGAGGTCAACCTTAGTTTATACACAGCTTCCTGTCCTCTATCATGAAAGTTAAGATGGTATAGTCACCTTCCCCTAAGAGTCTGTCATTTTAACTCCAGGAAAAAGTTGCTTTGTATTCGTCTGAATCAGGTCTAAAATAGCAGTTACTGAGTTTGGTTTTTAGAAGAATAGAATTTTCATCGGAGTAAGTCAATAATTTCTCAGTATGTATGCTTTTGGCATGTAAGATCTTCATTGGCTGCTGAGGTCATTTATGTCTAATAGCACTACCATATCATGTCAAATTTCTTCCCTATCCTCTTTATCAACTTCTTCATTTTGGTTTGATGGTATAAGATTCATATTTACCAGTGTTTCTGAGATTTGGCTTCTTTCCCCCCACTCACAAACTATAGAGAAGCAGGCCCCTCTTTCTCCCTTAATCTCAGGGATTTGCTTTCCCTTAAAGAGACAGAGATTGGTCCTGGCTTCACAGAAGCAGCTTCCTGGTCATCTACAGCATAAAAAGTTCCAGCTGCTGGCTACCAGGGTTACTCCAGCTTTGTGGATTAGCAAAACCACTTGAGATACAATGTCTTTCCCTATATCCTGCATAGGAGCACTCAGATGCACTTCCAGATGGAAACGTGTCCCAGGCCCTAGAAGTTAAGTATGATTGTAATCTTGATGCATATCCTCGTCGAGTTAGGACAAAGTAAATATCTTTTTGTTAATTATTAAATGACTTGCAAAAGCCTCACGTCTTCCCAACATTGAACCTTTACTAAGAGGGTGCTAGTGTTAAAGCTGCCTCCAACAGCTCGACTGTAATATATTCCCACCAGAATGTCATGTGTGTTTTTTCTTGATTGATTCTCACCAAACGATCTCCACAATAGTCCTCCCTCAGGCTCCTGGAATCCCTCACACAAGCATATATTCTTCTTCTTCCTCTTTTAAAAAATTATTTATTTTATTTATGGACTGAAACAAGCATATCTACAACATTATATAATAAAAAGATGACTACACACGAAACTGCAAATCAATTATATACAACTTGCTATTCTTTTTAAATATATAATAAAGTATAACCCTACTTCCCCTCTTAAGGTGTATGGGTGTTCAAGGCCCTCTGGTGAGAAGACACGCTGAGTCCTTTTCAGGGCTGCTCATCCACCTTTGGCATCCACCTGGCACCCAACTCTCCCCTGTGGCTCCAAGCAGTTGGGGCATGCACAGCCTCCACACCCTGGCAAACCATCTGGGCAGCTAGGCTAAACCAGGCTGAAGGTAACCAAGAGGCCATAAACCCACTGATGAGTTAGGGGAGGATGTCTACCCCAAGCACATGAAGACTTCCCCCAGCAGAATAAGTGGATGAGAACAGTTTGTTCCAATGGCTATGAAGGCAGCTGAAGCAGGCACTGTGGAGAGCTTAGAGCTTGGTATATCATTGAGGCAGAATCCATGACTTCAAAGATAACCATGAATGTGCCTGAATGGTCTGGAATCACAGGATATAAGGAATTCTCTAAGTAGAAGGCAGAGGAGTTAAAGCATTTATTGAAACTCAAAAGTAGCAGACCCATGGATCAGTGTCCCCAGTTTGACATCCTGGCAAGAACCTTCCAAAATCAGTATGCCCATCTCACAATAGTGACCAGGAGGCCGCAGAAAAACATTATGGCAGCAAGTGAAGCCATACTGGTGCTTCTCCCCGCCCCCCCAATGCCAGGGCCCTCCAGCAAGAAGACCACCCACTGGCTTCAAGCCCCTGCTCAACACTCTCCGGTCTCCACGCAGGTCAGTCCTGCTTTTTTTGTAGCGCCTGCCGCTGTCACCGCCTTCCACTGCTTCTGCCACAATTTCCAAGCTGTGTTCCAGGTAGCTGACTGCTTCCTCTCTCCTTCAGCTCTTAACTGCTCTCACCAACTGCCTCTTAGCTCCGCTCCAACCGATCAGCAAGCTCCTCCCACCACAGGCTTCATGTCATCATGTGGACCAGAGCTCAGGAGCCCACCATTGGCTCCAGTCCTAGCCATGCCCCCCAGGAACTGAGAGTCCTGCCCCCAAAGCCCAATGAATGGGCAGGAAAGATTTTCCTGTTCACTGATTGCCTTTACACTTGGTCGGACATAGAAAATGCCAAGGTCATCTCCTGCATTCCTGGCCATCACCAGCCACCCTGACTTTTATCTTGCCCCATGGACATTGATGACTCTGGAAAAGAGAGTGAAGCTGGTGACTTTGTGTAACTGTCTCACTTAAATCCAATTCATGCACAAGTTAAGATATCACCCTGTGATGTCACTGGTCTTCTTCAAAAATGAAAGACAAGCAGCAACAGCAACAACAAGTTGTCCTCTCAGCATATTTATTGGGGGGGGCATAGTTTACCTTCCCAGTGCTGTATTCCAAGCATGAGTTAGATCTCCTAAAGTATACATGATACTGTAAGGTCAAGGTTACTTTCTTCCATCAACTTTTCTAGTTTGTCTTGTTTGTTACTTATACTCTGTGATTTCCTGTATAGGCACCTGTGACCTCACATTTTTATTTCCTCCTTTCTTGGAAATTGTCTCCTTTAATTTACTGCTCTTCAGCTCTGCTATTTTTTCTAAAATGTACCCACCACCCTCTGGAATATCTGGTTTCGCTAATATATGTAGGTAATGTACTCCTTTTCCTTCCATTTTCAGTTAAAGCCTTTCTTATCAAACTCATAAGTCTCTAGGCAAATATATATTTTCCCAGTGCCCATTAAATGTACTCTATTCCTCTCCAATAATCGATTATTTTTCTTTGAGTAGAGACACACATAGATTTAGACACAGACACAGAAACAGAAACACAGAGAAAGTACTGACCTCCTTTATGACATTAAGTCCCCTCGTTGTCATGGATGAAGCTAGTGGACATACTGCAGGCTATCGGCATGTTTCCTGAACTATAGCACCAAGAACACCACCCCCTCCCCATACACACACAAACACACACATCTTGTTCTAGGTGTGATGTATCTAGTGAAGATGAAGCTGAAGGCTTGATTTGTCAATAGCAGGTCCAGAAGATCACAGAAGGAGAGCTTCCAGGGAACTTAGTCCACTGAAAGCACCAGTCAGGTTAAAAATCAAAAACATCCTTTTCATGTCACAGTTTTGTTGTTATTCAAATCATTTCAGTTGTGTCTTACTCTCCATGACCCTTTTTGAGGTTTTCTTGGCAAAGACATAGGAGTGTTTTTGCCATTTCCTTCTTCAGCTTGTTTTACAGATGAGGAAACTGAGGCAAATAGGGTTAAAGTGACTTGCCAAAGTTCACACAGTTATTAGGTACCTGAGACTGGATTTGAACTCAGGTCTTCCTGACTGCAAGCCTAGTACTCTAACCACCATGCCAGTCACCTAGCTACATATTGCATAACACGTAGTATAAGGGATTAAACCTCCATATAGCACAAGTAAAGAGAAACAGATGGACAACTCAAGTAAGTACCTATTACCTATTAGTTTGAAAACTAGTGTTCTTTCCTTCGTACTGGGCTGGATCATTGTTATAAAATTTAGCACCAGCAAGGCTACTCTTCCCTCATATTACAGAAAAGAAAATAGATATAGGAAGGGGAAGTGAGTTGCCCAAAGACACAGAGAAAGTTAATAACAGAGCCCACAAAACAAGCTAAGTGCCCTCCCTCCCCATATACCATACCGTAGTTCTGTGGTTTACAGAGATCCTAGAGATGAGTCTATAATTTCCATGCAGACCATTGCTTCTGATGATTATTACTATTTCAGATTCCAGTGGTTGGTAGGGACAATGCAAGGGTACTCAATTTTGAAAGTGTGGTAGCATGATATCATAGGATTACAGGCTTAGAACTACAAAGGTATATCCACTTCATTTAACAGATGAGAAAATTTAAGTCCAGGAAGACAAATTGAAAGCCTTTTAATAAATGATAATGTCAGCATAAAAGTTCTTCTCTACTTCTTTCAGATATTTTTGGTCGTATTCATTTTACCTTTATGTCAGCCCATTCTTTCACATTTCAATGGATGAGTGATCTCCTTGGTATGATTCTCTCCCCCAGTGCCCCACTTCGTTGATACTATTGTTCACCCATCCATGCTACAATCCTTCCTCTAAAGTCTAGTTACTTTTCACAGGTAATTACTTAGGCTGTCCATCTGTTTCCCTTTACTCATACTCCATAAAGGTTCAATCCCATATACAATTAACCCTTCCACACTGTGACTTTCCCCATGGCAGTTTCAATATGTCACAGGTCAGCATTAAAAATTAAATGGGAATTTTTGGGAAGTTTTGTGGAAGTCACAGATAACATGCAAAGGCCAGTGGATGATACAGAAAAAAGTTTGGAAACTCAGAAATGTATAAAATATATGTATGGTATTGTATAATACCAACATATTTTATTTTTAATACCACGATAATTCAGACTTCTTCTCTGATATGAAGGGATGGCCAAAAAGTTTTAGATAGATTTTCAGCATGGTGAGGGCACCACATCCCTAACCTCCATGATGTGGAAGGAATAACTATACTATGTTATTTTTGTTTTTAACTTGGCTTACGATTGCATTATACTCTCAATAACATTTTGAGGGTAGTAGTATCATCCACAATTACCACCTCCATTTTTTATTAATATTTTCCATGTCATACCATGTAAAAAGAGCCCTTAATACTTTCAAGACTGTGGCACCTTGAGTAGTCTTGCCTTGGCAGGCTACCTGCTCTTCCTAATGTCTTCTCCTTCTTCTTCTTCTTCTCCTTCTTCTTCTTCTTCTTCCTCTTCTTCTTCTTCTCCTTCTCCTTCTTCTCCTCCTTCTCCTCCTTCTCCTCCTTCTTCCTCTTCCTCTTCCTCTCCTCCTCCTCCTCCGCCTCCTCTTCCTCCGCCTCCTCTGCCTCCTCCTCCTCCTTCTTCCAAAGTTTTTATTTTATTTTGTCCCCTAATTTTCTAAAACAGATTTAACAGATCTTTTTTTCCTCATAACTCTGTCTTTGCTTCAACAGATACATTTAGCTATTCATCCTCAGAGGAAGAACTGATGGTGTCTGAATAAAGATTGAAGAATACTTTTTTGCTTTGTTTTTCTTGAGGGTTTTTTTGGTCTATGCTTTCTTTCACAACATTACTTTTATGGAAATGTTTTGCACGACTACAGATGTATAACCTATATCAAATTGCTTGCCTTCTCAATGGAAGATGGGGTAGGGATGGAAGAAGGGAGAAAATTTGGAACTTAAAGTTTTAGAAATGAATGTTAGTAACTGTTTATTTGTAACTGGGGAAATAAAATTCAAAATTAGAAAAAATGGACAGGTACATTTTAAATCTAATTGTATTAATAACTTTTGCTTTTCCATTGTATTCATTTTTGACTATTTTATTCCCCCTCTCATTCCCAGTGAGCCATGTCTTAAAGATTTAAAGAAAAGGAAACAAGAAAGTCATTCAGTAAAGCTAGCCAACACATTGACCCTGTCCAAAAGTACATGTAATATCTCACATCCATAATTCTCCCCCCTTCATCTCTGGCATCCATCTCATTCTCTCTATTCATAGAGCCACCACCCTAGTTTAGACCCTTATTAACTGATGAACTATTTCAATAGCCTCTTTTTTTTAAGTTTTCATTTTTAATGACAACTGTACAACAGACCATTTTATTCTTGCATCTTTTCAATGGTTTCTTCTTTACATTTGCCCTTCTCCTTTCCAACTTGTTGGGATTTGGCTTTACCTTCAAGAATCTTTTTGCAATCTTTGTCCAGTTTTAGTCTGGTGATAACTATCTTTCTAGGGTGAATTCCCACATGGACAATTGTGCCATTAGCCTTTTCTTGTTGCACATGTTCAATGTAGATGACATATTTCTTTCTGTAAACCTGGACTACCTTGCCAATTTGTTGACCTTTGTAGTGTCCATGAACCACCTGAACCTTGTCATCCTTCTGGATGGGCATTGAGTGGACGTTGCATTTCTGCCTCAGCTCTTTGGAGAGTGGGGATGACACGATCTTGTGCCGGATGTGTGAGGGCACGTTGAAGTGTCTCTTGAGGTTCTTGCTTCGGTCTGAGGTCATGAATGGATTGAACTTCATTTCGGCAAGTGGGACCACCCAAAAAACTCAATAGCCTCTTAACTGATCCACCTTTCTCGAGCTTCTCTCCCCACTCTAATCCATCTTGAGTAGAGTTGCCAAAGTAATTTTCCTTAAGAACAGGTCTGACCATGTCATTTCCCTACTCAGTAAATTCTAGTAACTTCTTATTACCTATGGGATCAAGCATAGAGTAAACTCTCCTCAACATTTAAAATTAGTCACAATCTGTTCCCATCTTACACTGCTAGCCTTTTTATACTTTATTCAGCTTCACATATAGTACAATCCAGCTGCCTGGCCTGCTCCATAGTATTTTAAAGTTCATAAGACACTTATAGTGTTTTGGTATCATGTTCTAAATTGGTGTTGCCCTTGCCTTGGTTGTCATCTTGCTCTGCTTGACAAGGAGATCAAAGGTTTGCTAGGAAAGAAAATATCTGCTCTTCTCTGCTTCTTGTTGCTATGATTACTTTGTAACAGGCAAAAACATGGTCATAAACAATGTCAATATCTGTCTTTTTCATTTCCTAATTTTTATTACATTATCATTTTATTATTATATTTTAATATTGAGCACATTTGAACAGGTTAGTTTGGAGATGTTGCAAATATATGCAAAGTTTTCTCCTGATTATATTTTCTTCTGAGGTGATGTTTATTTTAAACTTTGCTCTTGTTAGTTGATGGTCAGATTGCCCATGATCAGATGATTTTGAAAAATGTCTATGTCAGTAACTGGTCATTTCTTTTCTGTTGAGATAAAACAAATGAACGTTTTGTCATCTTGTTTATTGTTTGCCACATCCAGAACCTTTTGACATCTTGAAACGTTCATGATATACAAATGTGAACATCCACATAATAAGTGTTTGGACTTTTTCTATTTCTTAATCCTGAGCCACATTTTATAACATATTTCTTGCCACCTCTCCTTTGTCCACCTTTGCATTGAAGTCACTGAGTATTCTGGTAAATATTGATCACTTTTGTAGGGTTTTGGCAAATTCTTCCATAAATTTTTCCTTCGTCATTTTTTTTGCAAGGGTCTTCTTGGTGGCTTTTTTGTTTAAGCTCTCCACAAGCATTGCTAGAGAAGATGACCAAGTATCTCATGTAGTTTATCATTGTTGCCTTTGGGAAGAATGATGAAATCAATTCTGCTAAGTAAGTCCTTTGCTTTCAAGTTTCTACAGATAATCTACGAGACTTCTTGACATTTAACTGCAATTTCCATTTGTATTCTGCTTTCATTTAGCACAGGAATTAATTTAGTTAATTTTGATGTGATTAAGTACTCCCAATAGTATATTGATTTTGACATTCCTAGCATGGGATTTTAAGGGATTAAAAACATAGCTTTCTAAGCTACTGCTAACTACTAGTTTTATTGATAATACACAAACCACTGGTGTTGCACCTTCTCACACACATACATACAAGGATGCACAGATGTCTGTGCTAGTCTGTTTTCTTGGGCCAAGCAAGTCCCATATCTTGGTTTCTGAGAGATTACATAGCACACATACATCAGAGTCCCGGGACATCAGTCTTTCCTGTAACAAAGATCAGTGATGAATGAGCCCAGGAGTTAGGACTAATGTTATTTTATACTTAGGAAGGTAAAGAGCTTAGAAGCCTCTTAAAATGGATCAGTGTAGAGTAAGCAGAACCCAGGCACCATTTGAATATGCCAATGAATTGGATGGGTAAGGATAAACACAAAGATTGCAAAATTTCTTTGCCACCCTGTTAAGTATCTGAGGTTAGATTTGAACTCTGGTCTTCCTAACTCCAGGCTCAGCATTCCATCTACTGTACTACCTAGCTGCCTTGGTCACTTAATATCCATTTACTTTAGCAAAAAAGATATTTATTTTCAAGGACATGGTGATAAGAAAAGCAAAACAGCCCTCTTCCACCTTCCCCGCCCCCCCCCCCCCCATCTCAGGGTCACATACTCTCTATCTTCCTCTGTCTCTTGGGAAAGTATGCTCAAATGTAGTTTGGTTCCTACCTATCATTGAACCCACCAAACTTATATAAAAATTCAGCATTGCTGCCCAGTGAGTTCCTTGGCTAATGCAAGGCTGAGTCCCAAAGGTCATTGCTTGATCTTTGGGGCATTAATGTCTATGATACAGTTCTCTTGGAAGAACTGTATTCATGAATTCCAAAGTCATTCTAGTTGTTTCCATCTATGTGTGTCCCTTCTTTCTCCCTCAGGGGGAAGGGATCTAATTTGGGTAAATTGTATAAGATTTATTAGGCCTTGGATAAAGATGTCATATTTAAAGGACCAGCAATTATGTTAATGTTTAAAGATGGTATAAATCTCTCCCCCTCCTCCCTCCCTCCCTCCCTCCCTCTCTCTCTCTCTCTCTCTCTCTCTCTCTCTCTCTCTCTCTCTCTCTCTGTCTCTGTCTCTCTCTGTCTCTCT
>CM053623.1:357311009-357332702 GCA_028646595.1 Phalanger gymnotis
ACTAAATAATTCATCACCTAATATCTGTTTTATTGGTGATGTTATTGTCCGTGCTCAATTAGGTTCGTCTTTGCATGTCAGATATTGTCTTTTACCCAAGCTATATTTAAAGCCTTCACATCTTGATGGAATCTGATGGTGCTTCAAAAATAAATAGCCTTCAAGGATTCAATGTTACTCACTTACTGTGATGAAACATCAAAGTAGGACTTTGTAAACAGTTGGTAAGGCTATGGGTCTTATTTTCCCTGCTGCCACATTGTAAGGACCACTAGATTTTGCTAACTGCCATGCTGCTGCACCATATGTAGTATTTCCACTGCCTTACAGCTGAATCTTGCTATTCATGCTGTCTCACTCTATTGGAATGTGAGCTCCTTGAGAGCAAGAACTGTGTTAATTTTCTATTTGCATCTCCAACACTTATCCAGGTTCTTTGCTCATAGTAGGCACATAGAAAAGAATATGTTCATAGACATAGAAAAAAAAAGTTGTAATGGGGGATTGGCTCATGTGTACCATGTATCAGCTACCATGGCTGATGCAAATTTCCCATGTGGAAAAGGCTGAAGAGCCTATTTCTGGGAGGATCTTGATAATGTGTAATGCAAGTGCCTGGGGAGACACTGGCACATGAATAGAGATTCTTGCATTGGTTCTTGTTGGTTAAAATCTTGGTAAATAGTGGTCTTTTAAATTGGCTGTGGAAGCATTCAAAAGACTTGAGTTGGCTTCAGCCCTTTCTGCTGCCCTTTTGTGATTGAATCACTGATGAATTTGGTGAGAGACAATGCTGTAAGCAGAGATGCCTTGAGCCTTTCCCAGAAAATGTGCCTGAGTCCTTGTGTTGATTCTTTTCTGTATGAACTGAATGTATTAGAGATTTTGACTTGTGAGTTTTGAAAGTTCAGAGGACTGAGCCTTTGAATCCTAATTTCATAGCACTCTAGTGTTTAGGCATCCTATCATCTTAGAATCCAAGTGTTCCACCATCTAGGTTTGGAGCCAGCTCAACATCCATGCCTCAAGGATTAAGGAATAACCTTTGGCACTCAGCCCTGTTTTAGCTGAAACAGGAGCTCAGTGGGCAGCAATGCTGAATGTTGATATAAGTTTGGTGGCATTAATAGTATATAGGGACCAGGCCACATGTAAGTGTACTTTCCCAAGAGGCTGAGGCGGGACAGGGGAGAGTGTGACTCTGAAGTGGGTGTGTGTGTGTGTGTGTGTGTGTGTGCACGTGCGCGCACGCTTTTGTTATTCTTATATCCTTGAAGTAAATATCCCTTCATCAAATTTAATAGATATTAAATGGTTAAAGGCAACTGGGTAGAACATTGGATGGGCCTGATGTCAGGAAGACCTATATTCAAATCTAGCCTCAGGCAATTACTAGCTGTGTGACCTTGGGTGAGTTGATTAACCTCTGTTTTCCTTAGTTTCCTCAATTGTAAAGTGAGGATAAAAGCTACCAACTCACAGGTTTGTTGTGAGAATCAAATGAGGTAATATTTGTAAAGCAGTTAGCTCAGTGCCTGGCACTGATGGGGGCTCTAGAAATGCTTATTCTCTTGCCCCAAAGGGAACCAAGGTGCTTGTCATTGGCACCTAACAGTGTGTGTGCCTGTGTGTGTGTGTGTGTGTGTGTGTGTGTGTGTGTATGTGTGTGTGTGGGTGGGTGCGTGCAAGCGCGCTCATGGAGGTGTGTGTGGGGGAGGTGAGTCCACATAGTCTGTGGGGTTGTGAACTGATAGCATTAGAGAAAAGATGCCCTAAGGATACTCTAAGATGTAGCTGGCCTTACTCTGGAAGAATGAGGCCATCTCTTATTGGCTACGATGTAGCACAGCCATGTGGATGAGGAAAGGACGTTTGGGTCGCACTGTTTGATTGTATCAGCCTGTGTGGAGGGCTACAGTAACCTAGAATCTGAGGGAAGGAAACAGAATAAATAGACAGGAGGAAGGCTGAGAATACTGGCTAATAACAATGTAATTGTTGAGAGATCCTGCTAAAGATCTGCTGACGAGGTGAGATATCTGAGCATGGCTGGGAAGTCTGGGGCTCTGGGTAGAAGCCTCCTGCATGTGAGCATGTGTGTGTGTGTGTGTGTGTGTGTGTGTGTGTGTGTGTGTGTGTGTGTATGTGTGTGTGTTGGAGGGTATATGTTCATATGTGTGCGAGGGGTGGGGTGTATATGTATGTGTGTATAGTAGAGTATATGTCTGTGTATGTGGGGGGTGGAGGTGTATTGTATGTGTATGTGAGGGGTGATGTGTGTGTGTGTGTGTGTGTGTGTGTGTATGTGTGTGGTGTAGTATGTGTTGGGGGGAGTTACTGATCAACTTTCCCTGTGGGAATAAGAATTAGGGGATGGTGTGATGTTTGTGCTCTCTGGGTAGTGGATCTCTCTACTGGCACTCTGCTGTCCCAGAGCTGCTGCATTTTCTTGCTGAAAAGTAAGTTCTGATGTTCCGCATTGCAGAGTAAAGAGGGACCACAGAGTCCATCAAATATAACCCAAACTCCCAAAAAGATTTCCCTCAAAACATGTGTGACAAGTGATTCTCACAGTTTCTTCTAGAAGATCCTAAAAGGGAGAATGTATTCTGGACTTTGATGGCACTCACTTCACTGTGACACAAGTCTAACTGTTAGAAAGAGTTCCCTCTACCCTTAGGTTAAACCTGTATTTACCACTTGGCAAGATCCACAGGCTGCTCCTAGCTCTAGGCAGCCTGGGGATAGAACGTTGGACTTGGCATTGAGAAGAACCTAATTCAAATCCTGCTTCATTCACCTAGGATCTGTGTTACCCTGTCAAGTGACTCAGTTTCCTTATCTGTAAAATAGGGATAATAATAGCACCTACCTCCCATGATTGTTGTGAAGATTAAATAAGATAATAGATACATATAAAACACCTTATATGTATGTGTTTATAGATTTGAGCACTGATGCACTATATAAATGCCATCTATCATTAGTATGATTATGCTTATTATATCCCCAGCACCAATTAGTGTAAGTTTAATCTCTCTTCTTCATGGTAGATCTTTAAATATTTGAAACCAGTTATCACATCCCTCCCATTTCTTCTCTTCTCTAGGAAAAACATTCCTGATCTCTTTAGCTATTTCCATTGTGGCTGATCTCAGGACCCTTTCCCATCCTCTACCTCCTCCTTGAATGTTCTCGGACTTATCAAAGCCTTTCCTAAAGTGTCACATCCAGACATGAAGACAAATCTCAGAGAAGATGAATTTCAGAGCCTTTTCCTGTCATCAGGGGTCAGAGTCCTTTGGCTCTTCAGCAAATTGGTTTAAGGATTCATTTATCAAAGACATTTGATAGAGTCCCTCTCTTCATTTTAAATGCAGCTTGTGCCACTTGATCTCCTATCTCTTGTAGCTTTGTACTGGTCATCCACCATGCCTGGAATGTATTCCCTCCTCACTTCCATCTTAGAAAATCTCTCTGTCTTTACAACAAAGCTCTAGCTTCATCCATCTTCTCCTTGAACTTTCCCCAATCCTCTCACAGGCTAGTGCTCTCCCTCCCAGACTACCTTGTATTATATTTATGCTGCATATATTTATATATGTACCATATTGGATCCTCTGTTAGAATGTAATCTCCTTATAACTGTTTACAATGGGATTACAATTCCAACTACATTGCTTAATTCTTTGTAATTCTATCCCCAGCACCTAGTAGGCACATGCAACCTAGTTGGTGCTCAATACATTTCTATTGATTGACTGATTACCAACCTAGTGTAAAGGATTCAGCTTGGGTTGTTATGAGGATGGCACTTCATACATTGCCCAGTGATCTAGAAATGTGTTACTATGCCTTATCCTGCTTCCCCAAAGGGAAAGCTTGCATGTTGCTTAATTAGAGGGGCAGTTTGAGGGAAAAGTATACCATCTATTTTGCAATTCAAGATTTCGCAAACAGTCATTCCTTCAGAAATTAACATTAGTCTTTTACTGGAATCCAAATTTCAGTGAGCAAAAGGAACCAAGATTATAAATGTGTGGGATGAGAGCTCAGCTACATTATAAATGGTGAAAAGGTACATCTGGCTATTGCTGCAACATAAAATCCCAGAAGCTATTGACATGGAAAGATGCTCTGTTCCAAAGTGGACTTTTCAGGGAGAGGGGGCACAAATGAAAGAAATTCAAATGAAGAACTGAGAATGAAGAAATTCAAATGAAGAACTCAGCCAGACCTCAAAAGGAGGTCAAACACAAAAGCAATCTCCACTGAATCATCCCTGCCCATGCTCATCAAGGCCCTGTGTGAAAATGGGGCTCTAATGAGGCCATCTTGTGACTTTTAGGTAGTTTCTAGAAGTCTACAATAGAAAGAACATGAGACTGGAGATCTCAGAGAAATCGAGTCCTTGTCTTAGTTCTACCTAGATGTGTGACCCAGAGGAAAGCAGTTAAACTCAGTATTTCAGTTTCCTCACCAGAACAATCAGGGGGTTGGACTTTGGGGATATGATTAATTCGTCTCTTCCAGGTTCAACATTTGGAGTCTATGTTTCTCCCTCAAGTTTGCTCCTTTTTGCTTTGACCTTAAAATATGTTGGGATGCAGAAATGTCCTCAACTGAGCTGCTCCATTATTGGGACTGGGTAGTGGGTGTAGATGGCACTGAATAACACAGCAGCATAACTATTTCTACCCATTTCAATTGTATAACCCTCAGCCATGATATGATAGAAAGAAAGAAAGAAAAAATGAATGAAAAAAGTTTTAAAAATTTATTTTTCGGTGAACAAAACAAGTATTATCTCTCCCTTCCACCATCCCTTCCACTGAAAAGAAAAAAAAAAACCAAAACCCTTGTAAAAATATGTGAAGGCAAGGAATATAATTCTACACATGAACCATTTCCAAAAATATGTCTCATTTTGCAGCCTGAGTCCTTAACTTTAGGTACAGTTCTCTTCTGGACTCCAAAGATCAGAACCTTTCTTGAACTGAGAGTCAACAATTTCTCCACCATGATGATCATGATGATTATACTACACTTAAATTGCTATCCTTGTATCCATCTGTGGCAGTGTGTAAATATTTCTATCATTGTGTGTGTCTCTGCTCCCAGTTGTATGTATTGTCTCCTATTGATTTTTTTTTCTGATGACATACACAAAGGAAAGGGAGAAGGAGCAATGAAGAACTTCTATTCTCTTCAACAGTGGTTCCGTTCCCTATGAGGGACTTAGTTTGAACTGTAATCTTCACCTCCCATGCTGAAGTCTTCCACCACTGGAATTAACACATTGGGATCTAGGAAATGTTGAAATTTCCTTGCTATTTAATGCTTTTGGAGTTAGGATTAGTTTATCTGGAAACCAATCAGTTTTTCCCTTCTTGACTCAAAGAGTTCCACGTTTTGGGGTGCAGCCTATCTTGTTTACACTTCATGTCCATTGATCGTTTCTGTATCTCAAAGAGGCATTATCTTGTGATGTTGCTGGTTTTTCTTCCTTCATTCTTGAAGAGGACCAATGACATCAGAAGGGTGATATCTTGGACTTGCAAGTGAATTGGATTTGAATGAGGCAGAGCTGTGCAAAGTCACCAGCTTCTCCCTCTCCTCTACAGTCATTAGAGTAGAGTGCCAAGACATAAGTCAAGGTGACTGAAGATGGCCCCTGATGCAGTGGGAGACTTTACCCTTTTTAAGCTAGGGTCTTTCTTAGGACTCCGTTTGACTTGAGGCAATGCCCATTCAGTGATAAAGGTTAGGTAAGAATGGAGATAAGAGATGGCCAGTTTGCCTTTCCAAAAGAATCATTCTGGGAGAGAAAAATCCTCAGAGTTCCTGGCCAGAACAGAAAACAATTGTTATTTGCACTCTGTCTTGTGATAATGGTTTCATGGCATAAGGCATCTTGTTAGTAGAGGTGGGAGCTTTGGACCTCCACGTGTTATAGGAATAAAAATGCCAAACAGTGCCTGCATGCAAGTATTTAACATTCTAATATGGGAAAGGAACATTCGGGGTGGAGTGATGGACAGAGAACAGTGTTTGGGTCTGGGAAGTC
Source organism: Phalanger gymnotis (assembly GCA_028646595.1). Taxonomy (NCBI): domain Eukaryota; kingdom Metazoa; phylum Chordata; class Mammalia; order Diprotodontia; family Phalangeridae; genus Phalanger; species Phalanger gymnotis. Next base: position 357,317,077 of record CM053623.1, read on the forward strand.
ACCAGGATGGTGGGTGCAACCATAGATGGTGTTGCTTTTGTCATAGTTTTCACAACTAGATATGAAAGGGAGAAGCTGAGAAGGGATGGGGATAGTGTGCATGTGGTGATATCATGTGGACATAGAGTACTGCAGAAGGTCTGGGTCTGGTCTAGATATGGAAAACTCTCATAAATCAGGATGCTTGTGGATCCCCATTCTACCTTCTGTGGTGACAAACGTCCTTTGGGACATTTGGTGTCATAAAGTTTGCTTTTGGCATCAATGTAGAATTCTTCATATTTGATCTCTAGCCTTTCTACTCGTTCACCTTGTATCAAATGATGTAGCAGATGATGGGATTGGAAAATACTCATTCTCTCACCATTAGTGTTAGCTTACCATTTTATGGCACAGGCAACTTTTTAATTTGTGCAGGGAAAACTCTGCTCCTTACTATAGAAAATGGATATGGGCAGATTAGATGGGAGCTTCGTCAAGGTGATTCTCTAATATACTTTGGGATCAAGGAACAGAAGCAATCATAGCTATCTTTAATATGGAGTTCATTAAAAGCATACCAACCAATTCAAATCCAGCATACCAGTGGTATTCACACAGAAGGAGACACTCCTTCACTGCACTGCCAACCAAAGATTGCCATCTTTATGTGGATTAGGGAGGTAAAGCTTCACACATAATTACAACTCAATACATTTTTTTTTTCTATCTTGAGAACTGCAGACTAACTCAGAGTTGACCAAGGTATTCAGTCAGTGTGGTTTTGTATTGAGATAGACAAATAGAACCTAGAGTTTTTAACAAGTGTCAGTCTAGGGCAAATAGATTCCAGCCCTTTTTGAATAATAGGTCAGATAAAGATAAGGACAGGGATTGGTAGAATGCCTTTGATATTCAGGAACTTCACAGAATGGACTCATCAGTCATCCTAGCTGCATCTTACATGCACTACAATCTCTGGGAACCAAAGAGTTAGTGGCATGGAATCCATGATTAAGAGGAGCTGAAATGCACCTATCTTTTATGATGAGAGTTTGGTTTGAGGCATCTCCAGAGGAGACCAAAGGAGGAATAATACTTCCAAAGCTCGACTTATACTAAAAAGCAGTGATCATGATATCTATTTCGGTACCGTATTAAAAAATTGAAAATTAGATGAATGGAACTGAGTGGAGAACAAAGTGTCAGACACAATTGAACACAATAAGTCAATGTTTCATAACTTGGAGAAGAACTTCCTTTTTTAGATGAAACTTCTTGCAAAACTGGAACGTGTTTTGGCAAAAATTAATTTTAACCCATGGCTTACATCATAGATCACAAAAACCCAAAATAGATACTTAGCTTTAATGTTAAAGGTCACATTTTTAAAAAAAGACCAAAATTGCATACATTTTACAGCTGTGAAGTGAGTTCTTAACCACAAAAGAGATAGAACGGATCACAAAATTTAAGACTGAAAATTCTGATGACGTTCAATTGAGTAGCGTTTGCAGGAATATAATCAGTGCAGTTCAGATAAGAAGGGAAGTTGTTGATTGGGGAAAACTATTTTTGCATCAAATATCCTTCACATCTGAGGTATCCCTAGCACACCCATATCTCCCCCATCTTGAAAAAGCCCCTCCCTTGATCCTTCCATCTTTACTAACTTTGTCTTCTAACTCCTTTGCCCTTTATAGCTAAACTTCTCACAGAGGTCATCTACGATAAGTGCCCCCAATTCCTCTGCTCTTGCTCTATTCTTAACCTCTTACAATCTGACTTCTGACCTCATGGTTTCACCAAAACTTCTCTCTCCAAAGATCTCTTAGATGACTAACCCAATGGCCTCTCCTTAATCCTCATTCTCCTTAACCTCTCTACAGCTTTCGACACTCTTAGTCCTTTTCTCCATCTTTATACTCTCTTCTCTATGTTTTCTGCACAATTGGTTCTTCTACTATCTATCTGTCTGCTCCTTCTCTGTCTCATTTTCCGGATCCTCCTCCAAGTCACACTCTCTAACCATAGATGTCCCTTAGGATTCTGTCCTGGGTCCTTTCCTCCTTCCCTATAATACTACACTTGGTGATCTCATCAGCTCCCATGGATTTAATGACTACCTCTATGCTAATGGTTCTCAAATTTACCTATCCTGCTCCACCCTCTCTGCTGACCTTCAATGTCACATCAATTACTTTTCAGATATTTCAAACTTGGTGTCTAGTAGACATCATAAACTCAATATGTCCAAAATGAAACAATTTTCCTTCCCCCTAAATCCTTCCTGCTCCTACCTTCTCTATTACTGTAGATAGCAAGAACATCTTCTCAGTCTCTCAGACTCACAATGTAGGAGTCATTCTGGTCTCTTTAGTATCTCTCTCACCCCATACACAAGCTGTGGCCAAGGCCTTTTGATTTCACCTTTGCAATCTCTCAAGTATTCCCCTTTCTCTCCTCTGACATTGCCACCCCCTGATGCAGGCCCTTATCATCCCACATTTGGATTGTTGCAATAGCTGCTGGGGGTGGGGTCCGCCTGCCTTGAGTCTCTCCCCACTCCAATCCATCCTCCATTCACCCGCCAAAATGATTTTCTGAAGTGAAGCTCTGATCATATCACGCCACTACTCTATAAACTCCAGTGGCTCCCTATTGTCTCCAAGAACAAATAGAAACTACTTCTGTTTGGAATTCAAAGCCCTCTATAACCTAGCCCCTTCCTGCCTTTCCAGTCTCCTGATAACTTACTCCTTGATACTCCTAAATCCAGCCACATTGGCCTCCTGGCTGTTCCACAAACAAGACACTCCGCTCAGCTTTGGGTATTCTCTCTGGCTGTCCCCCAGGCCTAGAATGTTCTCCCTCCTCCACTCCAGCTACTGACCTCCCTGGCTTTCTTTAAGTCCCAACTAATTCCCACCTTTTACAGGAAGCCTTTCCCAGCCCCTCTTAATTCCAGTGCCTTCTCTCTGTTAATTATTTCCTATTTACTTGCTTTGTAAGTATTTGTTCACATTTGTCATTAGATTGTAAGTTCCTTGAAGGCGAGGACTCTCTTTTGCCTCTTTTTCATATCCTTTGGACTTAGCACATAGTAGGTGCCTAATAAATTTTTGTTGGTTATTAATTGTTGGAGGGGGGAGGAAAGGCAGATTCCTTTCTTCTCTACTCCCTTTCCTCCTTTTCTCCCTCCTTCTCTTCCATCCTTCTTTCTTTTCTTTCTTCCTTTCTTCTGACCTCCAAAGAGGTCATTAATAATTTCAAATCACTAACTGCATCCCAGATGACTGAAAGAACTTGCACATGTTATTACTATCATTTCACTGGATACAATTATCCAGATAGTTCAATTGAGAAAAGCTAATTTTGTCTTAATTACCTGATAATTTCTGGCAAATGTTTTGAGGCTGGCTAAATTACATAGAAAATGAGCTTGCTTTCCCTCCTCATTTTAAATGTGGAGATACAACTTCTAAGGCTTGTTCTTTTCCAAGGACAGTGATAATGGTGAAACACCATAGAGAAAGAATCAATCACATTCATATCCTTCCCATCCTCCAGATAGTCGGCTTCCCTTTCTCTTTCCGGCTGAGCTGGTGGGAGGCTTGGTTAACAGGCAAAAAAGCCAAGTGAAATGCAATTAAGTCATTTATAGTGCTCTGAGTCAGCAAAAAGAGCCAGGGCTGGTGACTTAAATGTCAGGGTCCTGACCGGGATACTGAGCTGTTGTGCTCAGATCCAAGCCATCTGGTGTTCCCTTCCTTATCTGTCTCTCGCAACAGAATACTACTGTGGCAACAGTGGGGTGGCCGAGGTCAGTCAATCAATCAAGGTTCTACTACATGCCAGGCACTCTGCTAAGTGCCAGTGCCCCTTGGGTGGTGGCTGGGCATGGGGCCTGAAGGCGGTGGTGGAGACAGATAACTGAGAGCTAGCACTTACCTAGCCTGAGTGCTGCGGTTTTTAGTCCAGAACCCAACAATAATTTAAATGGCCACCTATTTCCAGGCACTATACTAGGCACTGGGGAACAAGAGATTCAAATGACAGTGAAGAAAGCCTGCATTCAAGGAGCATATATTCTTTTGACAGTAGGGAAGACCAATATGGAAACCAAAGTCCAAGGTAATTCTGAGGGGACAGCTAGGTGGCCCAGTGGGATTCAGAAAGACACATTTTCCTGAGTTCAAATCTAGACTCAGACATTTACTAGCAGTGTGATCCTGGGCAAGTCACTTAACCTTCTTTGCCTCAGTTTCCTCATCTGCAAGATGAGCTGGAGAAGGACATGGCAAACCACTCCAGGATCTTTGTTCAGAAAACCCCAAATGGGATCACAAAGGGGTGGACACAACTAAAATGATCCACCACCAACAAAGTACTTCTGAGTAGAATTTGGGCATCTACAATGGCTTCACAGAAGAGGTGCTGTCTGGGCTGAGCCTTAAAGAAAGAAAAGGTTTGGGGGAGAGGACTCCTCCCCCAGCTGCCCTAGTTTAGGCCCTTATCACCACTTGCTTCCACTATTGTGTTAGCCTCTCCCAACTTTATGTCATTCTCCATACCACTTCCAAGGTGCCATCACAAAAGCCCAGGTTTCCCAGTGCCCTGTCTACCCTGTCGAAGAAGCTTCACTGGCTCCTTAGATGCCTGTGGGATAAAACACATCCCCTTCTATTTGGCATTAACATCCTTCAGGACTGAACTCCAGACTACTTGTACAAACTGATTAAATAATTCTTGCCCTCATTTATTCTGTATCACCCACCTCTGCCCCCAAACTGGCTAATCTTGCTGCTCTACTTATGTATAGCACAATTGAAGCAGTAGGATTATACAGTGGCTAGAACATTGAAATTATAGCCAGGAAGACCCGAGTTCAAATATGCCCCTAGACACTTAGCAATTTCTGTGACCCTGAGGCCACTTTGTCTCTCTCTCTGCCACAGTTTCCTAATCTGTAAAATGGGTATAAAAATAGCACCTAACTCCTAGGTTTGTTGTGTGGATCATATATTTGTAAAGTTCTTAGCACAATATCTGGCACATAGTAGGTATTAACAATTTATTATTATTATTACTTGTTAATTATTATGGTCATGATTATTTGATTTCATGCATCCCCCTTGCCTAGTATGCAGGAATGCCTTTTCTTGGGATTTGAGATGCTTTCCAGGTTTTTCCCACCTCCTTTCAGAGGCTTTTCCTGATTCCCTCAGTTGTTGGTGACCCCTGTTCCCCCCCCCCAATCCTTTGTGTTTCTTTTTTTTGCATCCTCTTTTTACTTATGTGTGACCATCTTGGGTGGGAGCTTCTTCTGCCCTTCTTTGTCATGATCGCAACTTAATGGGGATTTGGGTGTGGGCAGCTGGAGGAAACACCTGCATCTGAGACATCGCTATGTCAGCTGTTGGTATCTCATGGGTATTCTCAGATTCACAGAAGGCATGAAGTTGAGAAGTATCACTAATGTGCTGGATAGCTGCCAGAGTTAAGGAAGATATCGACAGGCTAGAACACTGAGTCCAACAAGCAAGAGAACATTTTTATAGAGGTAAATGGAGAGTCTTATACTTTGGTACAAACAAAACCCATAAACAAACCCACCCTACCTTCACAAGTCTAAGATGGGGGGTGGGGCATAGCTCAGTCTGAAAAAAAGATCTGGAAGTTTTAGTAGACCACAAGCTTAATAGGCATCAGTGGTGCTGATGTGCTTGGTTAAGAGAAGCACAGTGTCCAGAAATAGGAGGTGGTAAGTCTCACTTCATTCTGGACTGGTCAGACCCATTTGTTGCTTTGGGATCAGTGCTGAGCAACACATTTTTGAAAATATATTGGTAAGTTGGAAAGTGTCCAGAATAGGGCATTCAGGATGGTGAAGGGCTTTGGATTCATTCCATATGAGGACTGGGTGAAGGAACTTCATATGTTTAGTCTGGGAAAGGAAAAAACTCAAGGAGGACATTACAGCTATTGAAAACTATTCAATCAAGGGGCAGCTCACCACCAGCCCTGGAGTCAGGAGGACCTGACTTCAAATCCAACCTTAAACAATTACTAGCTATGTGACCCTGTGCAAGTCACTTAACCTGATTGCCTCAAAAAAAATATTCAGTCAACTGTTCCATGGAAGAGACAATAGACTTGTACTTCTTGGCTCTAGAAGGCAGAATGTGGAGTGATGAGTCAAAGTTGTAAGGAGGTAAGTGTCAACTTGATGGAAGGAAAAACTTCTAGGAAGGAGAGTTCTTGATTGGATTATGTGGCTGCTGAAGCCATCCCAATTTGGGGATGCAGTGATTCCAGTGGAAGATGAAGAAAGGAGAGCTAGAAGAGAGCTTAGAGATTAGCTCAACATTGGCTGAGCCTTTTACTAAGTAGCAAGAGGCATGGCCAAGTCCCAGGGTCTGTGAATGAAACAATGACAAGTAAGACACCCTTGCTGTCCTTAATGAGATAAGAGTTGAATATGGGAGATATTCCCATATGCAGGCATCTAGGCAGTGCTGCAGTGGATAGAGTGCCAGGGCCTGGAGTCAGGAAGATGTATATTTGAATCCAGCCTCAGAATGTGCCACCCTGGGCAAGTCAGTTAACCCTGTTTGCCTCAGTTTTCTCATCTGTCAAATGGCAAACCATTCCAGCATGGTTGCCACCTTGTTGTCCTTTTGATGATTTACTCCATGTGCTCAAAGCAGGAAAGCAAACGCATTAGCAATGGTGGTGTTGAGTCCACTGATGTTTGCTGTGCATGTTTCGGCTCATAACAGCCTTTTGCCAGGCACTGTTTTCATCCCATGTTCTAGGTTTGTTGTCTGAGGACTTGAGTTGGAACCTTGGCTCTACCACTCACTACCTATGTGGCTTTGGATATGTCACTTAGGTTGAACTCTGTGATTTTTAGCCTCAAATCTATGATTCCATTTTCCCATGAGCTCCATTTCACAGATGAGAATATTGGGGTTCAAAAAGGTTAAGGGATTAATTCAAGGTCACACAGCCAATAAATCTCAGAGGTAAAATTTGAATGTGGTTCTTCCTGGCTCCAAATCCAGCAACCTAAGGAAGGTTTACAAAGCCCATGCAATATAGGAAATAAAAAGTTACTATTTCCATTTAACTAATAAAGAAACTGAACTTCAGAGAGATAAGGTGACTGCTGCCAATAGCTAATATGTGTCACATGAAGCCTATGATCTCTATTATTTTCAGATTGTTATGATGATGGTGATGAAAGTATAGCAACCTTTATGGCCTGATACCACTACTAACTGACTGGCCATGAAAGCTTTGACTTGCTCTGTTTCTGACTTAAGCTGGCTTTCCCCTCCTTATGCCACCAGGTGATCTCTACTTTTGGGGACTCACCATATTGGTGCTGGACATAGGGCCAGCACCATATTGATTTAGCAAGTTGAAAACTCAGAAATCCTGAGCTTATTAGCTTCAGCCTCTCCAGTAGCAGGTTTTACATGTGAGGGGCACAAAGGCAGACCCTTTAAAATATATTTTATTATTTATATATGAATTATATTATTATATATGTTATTTATATATTAAAAATATAATAAATTCAATGTTTCAAAGCTACCCTGCTTTTCTTTGTGTCCGTCTAAAACTCCTTCTGTTCTCTTCATTAAAAATCTTACAATAACCCTTTTTTCTTTTTTTCTGCTTTGTTTAATTTTCCCCTTACTTTCTCTCTTTTTCCCCTCTCCCACAAGAGAACCCTCCTTAAAAATCATTAAGAAAAAGAAATCCACACCCTGGCCATATCAGAAAAGATATATCTTTATATGTTCTTTGCATCCCCTACCTCTCTGTCAGGCTATGAGTAACATAGCTTATCATTGCTATCAGTGGGTTTTTTTCCCATTCATCATAGCTCTTATGCATTTCATTGTTGTTTGTCTTAACAAGATTGTAGTAATCATGTAAATTATCCTCCTGCTGCTGCTTACTTTACTTTGAATCAGTTCATACAACTCTTCCCAAGTTTCTCTGAATCCATACCTTTTGTTATTTCTTATGATACAGTAATATTCCACTATGCTCACAATCCTAATTTGCTCAGCCAATAGGGAAACTCTCCCAGCATTTGACTTAGGTATCAGCACTGGAGATTGCAGATAACAAGGCCATTGTCAGAGTGACATCAGGTAAGACACCCTTACTTTTGTTTTTCTTGAAAGTAATACCAAAGATCTAGCTCAAAGGTTGGTGATTTGGTTGGAGTGAATCCTTCTTCCATTGAAGAATCTCACTCCTCACTCCTACTCCCTCTAAATCTGAGGAGATGGCTCCTTTCACAGTTCATCGGTATGCAGCACACAGATAGACATAGTCAGGACAGCTAATAAGTCCTATTTGCTGTTTCCTGACTTTGGTGTTTCATTCTCCACTTCTGTGCCTTTGCGAAGGCTCTCTGTCCTGGAAGGCACACCCTCTTTACATCTGTGTCTGAGAGTCTTTCACTTTCTATGAGTCTCAGATGCACTTCTTCTTGTTAGCGCATTCTCCCTCCTTGAATGATCATGTATTCATCTTCCTCAGCTCCTACCCAAGCCTGGAATGGAACTGCATGAGATGTGCTTGGAGAAAGATGCAGCTCTCGATTGGCTGAGAGATGATGAATGCAATGCCACACATCTACATGAGCGCATTTCAGGTGCCCCTGGAGCCACAGCCATGACAGGGCCAGGGACCAATGGAGGGATGCAGTTCTCCTCTCCAAGTATTTCCCTCTCTGTCATCTTCTCTTCAGTCTCTCTCCATGTCTATCTCCCCAAAATGTGGAACCAACTCAGTAAGTCCCTCGTGAAGATATGCAGCGTCATGCTCAGCCTTGTCTCAGCCACTTGGGAGCCATGTCCTCCTCCACATGGGCAACATGAAGCACCACTCCAGTTTAGATAGGAATTACATCCAATTAGTGTTGTAAAATCTGGGTAGAATGCAAACTCATTGATGGCCAGGGCCTTCTTTTGCACATACTGTAGTATCTTGTCCATAGTAAACTTTATTAAATTTGCATTGAATGGGATCGAGTGGAATGGTCCTTACTGGGTCCTGTAGCCTGGTAGTCAACCTTCCTATTGAGTGGCAGCAAGCTGTATGTATAGAATACTGGAAGACCTGGGTTCAAATCCTCACCAATATGCATACATGTGTGACCTTGGCAAAGTCATTGAACTTCCCTCAATTCCAGTTTCCTCAAGTGTAAAATGGGGATAATTATACCTGCAGCACTTCCCTCCCAGGGCTATTGTGGGATTATTTATGCCTGATCTTTTTTCTACCCTAAAAGTTTATCAATAATCTGTTATATACACATATGTATTCACACAAAGAGTCCACTTAAACAGTCCTCTTGTCAAGCTCCATTGGCTTAGAACTCTCTAAGAAGTCTTTGGCCATGGAAAGTAGAAATCATGATGGTTTTTTAGTGATCTCCATTCTTCTGACTTCACTCATCTTTTAATTGGTGAGGGGAAAGAGTATTTTCATCAGCTGTGTTTAAAATTCTACGGATTATTGGAGATTCTCCCCCAATAAGGTACTGGCAGGAAGGAGGCTCCAACATGCACATAGTAACAGCGTGAGGTGATTCTGATTCTTTACATTTTAGTGTTACAGTGACCTGTAAATATAAGCCTTCTGAGCTCACATTGGTCTGATCAGTCACAATCAGACACACTGTACCTTGACCCCAACATAATGATGTTATAATCAACCCACCAACCATGTGCCAGGCACAAATACAATCTCATTTCATCTTCACAACAGCCTTGGGTGTATGTGCTAATTCTCATTTTTTACAGTTGAGGAACTGAGGCAGACAGGTTAAGTGACTTTGCTGGGATCATGCATATGCAAAGTGTCTGAGGCTAGATACGAACTTAAGTCTTCCTCACTCTGACCCAACCCTCTATCCACTGCACCACCTAACTCTATGGGGACTGGCAGCTGTAAAGGAATATCAAGAAAATTTTGGAAGCTGTTTTTGGATGCATTCTTTGATAAAGAGAGAGAGAACTGAAGGGCAGAAATATATAATTGCAGAAGGAGATTAGCTTTTTCATTTTGACATCTACTTTCCAGGCCGCTTACAGCTCTCACAGCTGAGATAAATGCAGAAAATCCTCTGACATCCCCAAGCCCCTACTGTGAGATGAGGCAGCCAGGTGGCATGTAAGAGAGAGTGCTAGCCTTGTAGTCAGGAGGACCTGAAGTAGAATCCTCATCAGAGACTTACTCACTGTGTGAGCCCGGGTGGGGCAGGCACTGCCACTCTCAGCCTCAATTTCCTCATTTGTGAAATGATATTTCCTACTTCACAGAGGCTGTTGTAAGAAGCAAATGGAAATATACTTAAAGAGCTTTGCAGACCTTGATGTGCTATAGAAATGCTACTGTCATTGTTGCTGTGTTAATATGTGTGTTTGTGAGGCAGTGGGGAGGCTGGCCAGCGAGACTGGTCTTTATGAGTGTGCTTAGTAAGCTCAGCTTGATCCAATCCCCAAATGGAACTCAGGATGGGTGCACACTATGAGGGTTTCCTGCTCAATGAACATGTGGTAAGGAAAGACTTTTTCATTGGCCTTTCAGCCAAAGCTAAGCAGGCATTAAAAGGCCCAAACACCAAGACTTTCCTCCTTGTCTGCATCAGATAGAGGAAGTGTGTATATAAGGATATGTGCATATATAATGTATATGTGTGTGTGTATATGGGGCATGTATGTGTGTATATATATGTATATACATATACACATACATATACATATATATGTGGGAGCTAGGAGATGTAATGGATAGACTCATCAAATCTGACCTCAGACACTAGCTGTGTGACCCTGGGCAAGCCACTTAACCCTGTTTGCCTCAGTTTACTCATTTGTGAAATGAGCTGAAGAAGCAAATGGCAAACCACTACAGTATTTCTGCCAAGTAAACCCCAAATGGGGTCACAAAGAGTGGGACACAACTGAAAAATGACTGAATACTACATACACATACACACACAACATATATATATATATATATATGTCATCTGTACATAATAGATTCTCCGTTTCACCTATTACCTTTTTCTGTTCTACTTTGCATATGGAAATGTTCTCTTTTGACTGTATAAGTTCAAAATAATATGTTTAAGCAATGAAAAACAAACAGAATTCAGGGATACACACACGAATTACATGTATTCCATATGTGTATTATATACATACATACCTCCCTCACTCAAATCAAAGTCAACTACAAGTCATGTCATCATCTCCCTAGTGCCATGGTCTTCTTCGAGAATGAAGGACAAACACACATATACATAATACACATACACATGTGTCTATATCCATACATACACACATACATGCATACATGTTGTCTCCCCTGATGAGATTGTAAGCTTCTTGAGCAGAATCACAGCTGAAGGGTTGGCACATAGTAGGACTTAAGAGATCCTTGTTGGTTAATTGACATAGAACTCTGTGTGTATTATCTCATCTACCTTCCCAGCAGTGATTGTGGGGCAAACATTATAATTGTCCCTGTTTTATAGATTTGGGGACCAAGGCTCCAGAAGATTAAGTAACTTGCATGGATCTCCTTGCTAATAAATGCTGGATGGGGTATCTCCTAACTCTTCAGTCCTGCACTGTGCTCACTCCCACATTGGCCCCTAGCTTTTAAATCCACAGAATCCATTGGACTTAACCCCCTGGATGTTCTTCTTAATGGGCTGGCCTGAACCCTTGCTGCTGCTACTGCCTCTGCTCATCTTTTGTTTGATATAAATGAACAGATGTAAAGGCCTTGTCAACAAGAAGAGGGAGGTGGGGCAGAGCCTGAGTCTCCAAAGGGCAATGAATTATTTATGGCCTTGTAGCGCAATGGTCCAGGACTGTGCTCTGGAGTGTATTTTGTGAGAGTAATGAAGTTTGGAGTAACCTGAGCCTGGAGCACAGCATCAGTCTCTTAGTTGGAAGGGGGAAGCATTCTCTCAGTATGACCTCCTCAGGGAACAGTCCAAGGCTGACACATGACCCAGGCAATAACCCTGGCAACAAAAAGCTGGTTTGGACCTCTAGCTTTAGAGAGTTTGAAACATGCAACTGTTATTGGGATGATTAAAACCCTCTGTTCCGATTGAACGCTTTACAGCCCGGCGAATTCGGGTTGGCTCTGTTTGGGGCTGTGTTTCTTCACACCTTTTCATTCATGCCTTTTCTAAGGGAAAACAGTCTGCAGACGCACCTCTGAGTCATCAGCTAGAAGAAATTCAGATTTCTAAATCAAAAGCACCAAACAGACAGAAATAGGGAGGAGCTTAGGAAAAGAAAGTTTGAAGAAGAAACACAGAAACTTGGGAGAAACTGCTATTAGGAGGATACGCTTGGTCTGCTTGGCTCCAGAGTGCAGAATGAGGACTGCTGAACAGCAGATTTCAGCACAATCTAAGGAATACAAGTCCTAACAATGAAAGCTGTCCAGAAATTCAGTTTAAATTCGTTAGCTTTTCTATACATACATAGACAGACAAATAAGATCTTTTAAACGATAGGAAATATTTAGCATAACTTTGATACATTGGGGAACTCTTTATTTACCCATAGTCAAGGCAGGATAAAAAGCTCAGGCTCAAACACTTGTTTCAAGATACTATCACAAGACAAATTTATTCACTATTCTTATTCGAATGGAATGAGTCCTCCCTTCCATGTCTAACTGTGGAAGAGTGGAAAGATTACAAGCCAGAGGGCCAGAGTTCAAATCTCAATTGTTTTACTTACTACCTATGTGATTTTGTTCATGTCATTGAACTTCAATAGGCAAGGGTATGCTGGAACCGGCTCCTACCAACTCACAAGATGATTGTTAAAATTTCAGCATAAGCATTTATATCTTGGAAATCTGCAAATGCTAAAAATGAAGGCTTGACTTATTGTTTGTTGGTTGTGTAGATTTAAGAAAATGATGAAGAAAATGTTAATGGAGGTTAAATGAAAAATAGGTTTTGCATATTTTTCTTTTTTTTTTGGAGGGGGGAAGGCAGGGCAATTGAGGTTAAGTGACTTGCCCAAGGTTGCACAGCTAGTAAGCGTGTCAAATGTCTGAGGTCGGATTAGAACTCAGGTCCTCCTGACTCCAAGTCCAGTGCTCTACTCACTGCACCACCTAGCAGCCCCTCACATATATTTCTTAAGAGAGCCATTTGTTAAACGTTTACCAGTGTACACTTTTCTATAGGTCTCAGTTTCCTTATCTAAATATGAGGGGAATGGATTAGGTGGCCTCTAAGCTTCATTTCAGACCTAAATCTATGATCCCAAGATCCATTCATATTTAGAAAAGTATAGATTTTAAAATAAAAAGAATTACTTCTATAAATTGGTCAAATGATAAATGGAGCCTTTACTTTTTTATTTCAATTAGTGGCCAAAATATTCAAAACTGGGAAAATTTTAAAATATTTTTCTCTTATGTTCATTATCTATAGTTTTTAACTTTTTTGGAAAAGCAGGTACTGCATCATTCTGGATAAGAATATGAATTTGAGGACCTTACTTCATTTACTCAGCTTAAAAACAAATCCACAAAATATATGAATTTCAGGAGAAAATGTATTGTGATAGAATGGATTGATTTCATCTCTATCATCAGTTTCTTCTTGTATCTCAAACACTTTTCAAAATATTTTTGCGTGATAAAATGAGCAAATTTCTTACCAATATAGAAATGCCCTCAGCTCACCTTTCATTAGCCATAGAGTTTTTTTTTGGTTTTTTTTTTTGGCAAGGCAATTGGGGTTAAGCGACTTGCCCAAGGTCACACAGCTAGTACATGTGTCAAGTGTCTGAGACTGGATTTGAACTCCAGGGCCAGTGCTCTACTCACTGCGCCACCTAGCTGCCCCCTGGCCATAGAGTATTTTTTCTCATGAATTTGAATATTCTACTAACAACTTTGGGGAAAAAATCTCCATGGTTCCTCACTCATATTTCTTGATACAAATGATTGTGAAGCATGCGATACGCTTACATTCCATAAGGGGCCACATTTTAAATTATTGCTTATAGATCTGCATTTTGGCTTGGCATCAGTTGAAATCAGTCAGTGAAGAGTCCAATATAATTCTCCCACATTATGCTCCTTTCATGTTAAAAATCCATCAATCACAGCAAACATTTGGCGTGCATGGGAACTGTCTTGCATGTGCTTAGTTAGGTCTCCAATGATTATAATCCCATTACCCTGGGAAAGGCCTTGCCTCACTGGCTTACTGATTGATGCCCAGCTTCATCTTACTGCTATGGTGACTTGGTCTTTGCTGGTTTAGCATTCCTGTGGGCTCCCTTTGGGGTGGCCAATGAATCCTGAACAATTTGGCACTTCCAGGTCCTCTCCCATCCCTTCTCACGTATTTGATCAAATGTTTAGACCTACCTTATGTGTATGTACGTGAGTACACATATGTGTATATACGCATACATATATACACAGGTATATAATCTTATAGATCTACATGTATGCTCACATATACATATTTGTATATACATGTGCACATATATTTGTACACATGCCCCCATGGTGCTCCAAAATTCTTAGTGTAGTTTTAAGCTTATTGAAGCTCAAATAACCTTTATGTAAACTTATTTAAGCTTTGATAAGCTTAAAGCTACACTAAGAATTTTGAGATTCCATGGATATATCTGTTATAATATGTATTTTTATATACACAATACTTTTTATGTATATGTATATATATAATGTGTGTTCATATATGTATATGTATATATGTATATAATGTGTGTGTATTATATGTAATCTTTATGTAGAATGCTGTTACTTCTGAATACTATACTATACAAAGGCTCATCCTTGAACTGAAACCAATTGCCTCCTTATCTTGATTCTCTTCCTCCCCCAATCTGTCCCTTCCCAATCCTTTTCTCATGACCCTTCCATATTAATTAAACTAAAGTCTCATTGAGAAGTCCCATTGAGGCAGCTAGGTGGCACAGTGGAGAGAGCACTGGGTCTAGAGTCAGGAAGAACCGAGTTCAAATGTAGCCTCAGACACTTACTAGCTAGACAAGTCACTTCACCTGTGTCTGTCTCAGTTTCCTCATCTATAAAATGGGAGTAATGATAGCACCTACTTCCCAAGGTTATTGAGAGGATCAAATGAGATAATATCTGTAAAGTGCTTGGCACACAGTAGGTGCTTAATAAATTCTTTCCCCTTTCCCCTACTGTCTAGCTGCCATTTAAGACCCTTCACAATCTGCTCTCAATCCAGCTTCAATTGTCACAGATCTTAACTGATGTCAGGCCAAAATGCAGAGCTAGAAGATATCATTTCAAATGTGTCATCTTGTCCAATTTGGACACTTTGAATGCATTCATTTACCTTCTTTTAAAAAAAATAATGCTTATTATATGCAGAGCTCTCTTAGGAGTCTGCCTCGGTAATCTCATAATTAATAGCTAATTCTTTCCAACTGTTTGGGATGGGGGAAGGGGAAGATAATAACTTGTATTTTTGTCACTAGGCCCCACCCAAGAAAGTGGTCACACATTGACTGGATGAGGGTGTTTTAATGGAGCAAGTTTCACTTGATTCAAATTTGACT
>CM053623.1:357333202-357374355 GCA_028646595.1 Phalanger gymnotis
TATGACACATAGGGCACAGCTTTCATCAAATGTAAGGGAAATACTATCTGACT
This sequence comes from Phalanger gymnotis, assembly GCA_028646595.1. Classification (NCBI taxonomy): domain Eukaryota; kingdom Metazoa; phylum Chordata; class Mammalia; order Diprotodontia; family Phalangeridae; genus Phalanger; species Phalanger gymnotis. The sequence continues at coordinate 357,333,256 of CM053623.1, forward strand.
TATGCCATTTTCTGTGTTTTTCACCAGGCAACTGTGTTGACAAGCAAAATAGTCTTTGTTTTCTTTGAGTAATTCAGTGTATTTCCTTGAGCCTTGCTAAGTGTTAAGCCCCAGGCCCAGAGCCCTGTTGGGTGTGGAACCTATGTAGATGTGAGCCTCCCAGGATCCTGGGGGGAGTGGCTAGCACTGGAGCCAATAGAAGCCTGTGGTGGGAGGAGCTTGTGGAACGGTTGGAGCAGAGCTAAGAGGCAGTTAGAGGCAGACAGAGGCAGTTGGAGAAGCAGTGAGGAAGCAGTTGGAGAGATTGTTGGTGACAGGAGTTAAGAGCTGAAGGAGAGAGGAAGCAGTCAGCTAGATGGAATACAGCTTGGAGAGTGTGGTGGAAGCGGCGGCGACGGTGGCAGAGACAGCTACAGCCGAAGCTGAAGAGAAAGCTGAAGCTGAAGCAGGAGCTGTGGAAGCAGAGCCTACCTGAAAGTAGAGCTGACCCGTGTGTAGACCCAGGAGTGCGAGCAAGGACTTAAGGCCAGTAAATATGATTTGGCTAAATACTATCTTGTTTTTCTGTGGCCTCCTGGTTACTCTTGTGAGGCTTATTGGGCCTAGAAGCTTGTGATCAAAGTGTCGAAATGGGGAGGCTGGTTCATGATTCTGTTTCTGTGGAGACTAAATAAATCTTTTATTGTGTTCTACTTAGAAAATCTCTCATACCTTGTGATTTCAAACCATTCAAACATATACATGATTATATTTGAGATTATAAATTCAGCCTTCCTACTTCGGCAACTCATTCGAATTTTCTTCTGTTTCACTATGTGTTCCTTTAGGTGAGGTAGTTGGTCTAGAATTCAGATTTGGTGATGGTTTCTCTTCCTGCAATTCTTGCAGACTCCTTTTGATCATTTCTGATTTCAAGCTGACACCTAACTTCATTTGTAGATGTATTTGGACTAGCAAATTCTTGTTGATTGACTGGTTTCATTTCTAGAAATCGTTGCATATAATCTCCTATGCTCCTTCACAGAGGAGCTTGGTACCTGTTTTAATAGTCTGGCTAGCAGCTGCTGTTGGTGTGTAAAACCAATAACAACCAGCTCACAGAATGCTATGAGCCCAGGTCCTTTTGATCTGTGTTACTAAGGAAAGCAACTTTAAGGGGTTAACAATCTTACCTTAATCCAGCATACAAATATCATTCACTTAGCTCAGGGGGAAAAGCCATCACCTTGAACTTCAGAGCAAATACAAACAAATTACAAACATACATTTATAAACAGACCAAATACACTTCATAGTTACCAACATCTGAGTTCAGCCAGGAGCTCGACAATGGCTGGCTCAGAGTCACTCATCACTACTGCTGTAGCTCAGAGCTCTGAAAAAAGAAAGCCAACTCTTGGTTTTAGATATCTTGTTCAGGGTCAAAGGTGAGTTACACATGCGACTCACCCACGTGACCTAAAATTGTTACAAAAATGCAACTTAAACCCAGGTGATCTAAAAGCCTCTGATGTCACAAACATGTCACTCAAACCCATGTAAACTAGGCTTTCCCTTGAGGCAAGGAGGCCATCAAAGACTCCTAATTTAATCAAGGAAACAAAGGCCAAACTGTTCAAGGGCACTTGGTTGAATAAGTGCTAAGAGCCCATCTTGATTCCCAATACAGTACCCCAAACAGATCTCCTAGAAGGTCATCTGTACAAGAGACAATGTGCTGTTGCTTTTTATCATATAATTGTTTTGACATAATATGCTGGCCAAGATAGAATGAAACCTCCTTCATAGTGAATGTTTCTTTCTGTGCACCAGCAAACTTCAACAACTTCAATACCAACACTTTTGGTCTAACCTGGATAGTGATGGGAAGAGGTCTCTGAAGTCTGACAGAGGGGAACAGCACTTCTGGAGAAGCTGGAAATGGCCAGAGCCCCCGGTGGAAACCACCTCAAAGAGTGGTTTCTGGCTCCATTACCAGCTTCAAGGACCCTTTTGGGGGGGAGGGGAGAAGGCCCTTGGTAGCATCCTCGAGTCAAGGGAAGCCCTCAACATTTTTTTTTTACCGAATAATGAATTCTTATCCCCCAAACTTAAGTCTTTACATTTGTCGAGCACAAGGTTAATCCTTCATTACTGTGTATAGTATGTCTGCTCTGTTCCACTAATCTACCTTTCTATTTCTAAGCCAGTATCAGACAGTTTTGATATTTACCATCTTATAATATATTTTGAAGTTTTGTACTGCTGAATGCCCTTCCTTTATATTTTTTTACTACTTTCTTTGAAATTCTTGCTTCTAAATTAATTTTGTTATTATTTCTAACTCAGTAAAATACTTTTTTTAGTCATTCAATTGGAATAACCTTGAATAAATAGATTAGTTAGATAAAATTGTTATTTTTATTATATTGGCTCTGCCTACCCATGAACAATTAATATTTCTCCAATTATTTAAATCTGACTTTATTTGCATAAAATGTTTTTCAATTGTGTCTGAAATCATTTTAAATGGAATTTCTCTTTCTATCTCTTCCTGCTGGGGTTTTTAATTTTTTTTTTGGTAATATATAGAAATACTGATGACTTGTGTGGGTTTATTTTATATCCTGCAACTTTGCTAGAGTTGTTGATTATTTCAGCTAGTTTTTAGTTGATTCTCTAGGCTTCTCTAAGTAGCTAGGAAACATTTTAATATTCTTCCTTCTGACTCCAACCTGTATCTTAGACCTAGTATTCCAGCTCCCCCCATGGGCTCTTGATTGATGAAAGTGCTCACTTTCAAGTGGAGACCCAGACCCACAGCCATGGTTCAGTTCTTCCATCATCTTCATGCCATCCTGATGCAGACCTTCATTTCTGGTCCTTTCCCCATCCACCTTTGCCATCTACCATTACAATGACCATATCATTTCTTGAGAGGGCAAGTCAACCAACCACCTAGTTGCTCTCAACTTATGTCCCTGTGGCTTCCCAGGCCAAAGCACCCCTCCCTGGCTACCATTGTGCTTTTTGTTGTCTTTACATGTTTTAATGTAAGCTTTTTGAAGGCAAGAAGTATCTTGCTTTTTGTATTTGTACACTCAGTGATTAAGGCCTCTCCTAGCACATTTTGTTGAGTCGTTTCAGTCATGTCTGACTTTTTGTGACCCCATTTGGTGTTCTCAGGTCTTCCTGACTCCAAGTGTGGAGCTTTATCCACTGAAACTCCTAGCCGCCCTTCCAAGCACATAGTAAGTACTTAGTTAATATTTTTTCATTCATTAATTCAAGACCAAAACGTAGGAGCCTACATTCCATTAGGGGAAACTGTGGCTACCCACATTAGTAAACACAAAAAAAATACTAAGTAATTCTGGTATGGGGGTATCAATGACAACTAGAGAAAAGCTGGAGATTCCCATGCAAGAAGTAACATTCAAGCTCAGCTTTGAAATTTAAGAGACTGAGATGAAAAGGGAGACTATTACAAGGATGGGAGAGAATGCCAAAGGAATGGTCTGAGGAACAGTAAGTGAGCCCATTTGGTTAGGAGCCAGTGTGAAGAAAAGTGGTGTTTATAAACCTGGAAGGCCAGACTGGAGCCAGATGGTCTCCATTTTTTATCCAAACTGTGGTTTTTGTTAATTTGTGAACTGCAAATATAGTGATTTTCTCCTATAAAACTGACCAGCAAGTCTGACTTAAAGGTTTAAGAATAGTCTCTGGGCATTGAATGTTAGATGTGCCCACAGTCACATAGCTACGGGTCAGTGGGTTAACTTGAACTTGAACCCTTCCTGATTCCTAGGCCAGCGGTTTGTCCCTGCTTTGTCTATTACCTTGGGTGCAATTAGTCCTGTTTTAGAGATGAAGAAACTGAGTCTCAGAGAGTAGAAGTACCTTGTCTGAGGTTGACTCAGGCAAATATAACAGAGGATAAGGAGTAAAGAGTGGAACAGGAGAACCAAGAAAGCAATTGAGAAGTGGCCCTGTTCATTCTCATATCAAAATATGTGTGAGACAAAGAGAGACATTTCCAGAGAAACTTTATGCTCTAGGCCTATTTGCTGAGCCAGATGTCAGGGCATCTTGCTTAATTATTTCTGGGAGGAGGGCCTCAGATAGAGTGGGAAGAAATATTCTCATCTCTGATTTTTGCATGAAAGGTTTATATATCTCTAAGCCTAGACTGATCAAAAGGCTCAGTCCTCCAGTGTAGCTGGGGCAGAGGTAAGTGGGCCTTTTACGGAATCTGTGCCTGCTCTGAGTGGAGCTGGCACAGAAAGGCCAGCTCTCCTTGCTTCCTTCCTTTCAGCTCACTCTTCAGCCTTGGGCACCTTTCTCCTGCTCAAGCTCATCTTCTACTGTCTCATAGCCAAATTTCACTTTTTCTCTTTCTTTGCTGTTATTTCCTAGACCATGCTAAAACTTTCTCCCAAGATGGGGAACAGAGGAAAGGTTATATATATATGTATATATATATGTATATATGTATGTATATATATGTATGCATATGTGTATATATATGTGTGTGTGTGTGTATTATAGATGCGTGCATGTATATGGAGATGAAGCTAGATAAAGCTATAGATTATGGATATATATCTCTTGCACATCTGTATTTATTAACTTTATATTTATGCTGTATATATATATACATATATATATGTGTGTGTATATATATATATATATATATATATATATATATATATATATATATGCATATATATACTTGTGGTATCTCCAAGGGTACGTTGGAGACATCTCAAGTGAGCTTAATAGCTGATTGCTAAGTTTTCAGCATGGGTACGTGTAACTCAGAAATCAGCAAATGCTAAAAATCAGGGCTTGATTTATGTTTTGAAGATTTTTCTAGACTTAAGAAAATCAGGAGAAAATGTTAATAATGAAAATTAAGTTTAAAAGGTCATGAGTATATTTTAATTTTTTTGGGGGGGGAGGAGAACTAGTTAAACATTTGGTAGCGCAGCCCATTATAAGCTTAATGTGAATAGGAATTATTTCATTCTTTGTATTTATATACACAGAATCTGGTGTATAGTAGGGACTTTGTAAAAGCTTGTTGATAGATTACTTTATTGATCTAGCTATGTTAAAGGGGCATACTTCACATGTGTGTGTATATGCATACATATATGTATGTATATATATAAAGAGAGAGAATGGATAGAGATATAATTTTTGTATAGAGAGATTATAGCTGGGCATGTGTCTATAAATTCCTAGGAAGGAAGGAATCCCTTGCTTGGCTCAGATGCTACCTCCAACATGAAGTCTCTCTCCTGGATGTGCCTGTAGCTGCTACTGCCCTCCTCACCTCTCTGGTCTCATTGTATATACTTGGTATGTACTTACACGTCAATATTCTATCTGGTAGAGTATAAGCTTCTTGAGAGCACAGATTGTTTTGTTTGCAAATTTCTAGCACTTAGCACAGTGCCTGGCTGTTGGAAGCACTTAATAATGCTTGTCGATTGATTCATTGATATATATCAGGGAAATAAAGTGCCAAAATTTAGCACAAAGGATGTCTACTATTTCTAATATTGTTGGGCAGAGAGCCACATCAATTCAAAATTACCAAAGGGACAGGAGGTGCCAAGAATGTGTTGAGTTAGGTAGAAGAGAAGCTGAATAATTCAGATCAACTCCAGGTGCTCAGGCCCGGCTCCTGATGCTGGTGGTCAGTGGGAGAGAAGTTGTAAAATGAAGGAGGAATTACAAAGAGAATCAGAAGCATGAAAGGAGTTAGAATATTAAGTGAGGTAGCAAGTAATAGTTGGGTAGGAAGCAGAGACTGGTTGATGGATCAGAGGTTGCTCTAAGAAACAGCATAAGGAATGGTGACTGACAGGGAAAGGAAAGGGCTAGAGAATGGAATGGGAAACAGATGGCAGAGTATCCCACTGGGAATCCCCTCTCTTGCCATTTTCTGATTATTTCACTTTGGGCTGATGCCTTTGCCTCTCGTGGATTTAGAGCCCGAAGGATCCTTAAAGGTTATGCAGAGACCCTTCTAGCTCATGCTAGCAACTCTGACTCACATTGGCTGTCTGTGTCTCCAGAGAGTGACTGACTTCTTCTATCAGGATTGCTGAGGAATTGTGGCTTCTAATACTATTGTAGATCAGTAAGCTCCATCTTATGTACGGATGTAGGACCCTTTTCGGTCTTTGGCTTTTTCTGCAAAAGAAAGGGCCAGAAATGCAGCTGAGTCCAATGTAGAGCTAACACCCTTGACCCTCGGGCTTACCTTGTCACTATGGCCATATCATGGGTCCTCTTTGAAAACAGCAAACAACAACAACAACATTGTGTGTATGTATATACACATATATGCACACACATACATATGATAATCTCAGAGGGAAGGCACCAACATTAAGGACTGCTGGGAAAAGCATCTTGCAGAAGAAGGGATTTTGGCTGAGACTTGAAGGAAGTCAGTGGGGCTAGGAGTTGGAGATGAGGAAGTAGAGAATTTCAGGCATGGGCAACAGCCAGTAAAAATGCCCAGAGTTGGGAGGTGGACCAGCAAGGAGGGGAGTGTTGATGGATTGCAAAGTATATGGGTGGGAGGAGAAATAAGCTGTGAAGCCAGAAAGGTAGAAGGGGCCTAGTTTGTGAAGGGCTTTGAATGCTAAATAAAGGAGTTTCTATTTGCTTCTAGAGGTAAAAGGGAGCCACTTGTGTTTATTGAGTGGGGGAGGGGATGCCATGGTTAGACATGCACTTGAGGAAGATTAATTTGACGGCTGAGTAAATGGTGGACTGGAGTGAGTAGAGACTTGAGGAAGGCTGAGCAACCAGCAGGTTTTTGCAATAGTTTAGGCATGAGGAGGGCCTGGAGAAGGCTGGGATCAGTGTCAGAAGAGAATAAGGGACCTATAAGAGATGTTGTGAAGGTAGGATGAATGGGACTTGGCAAGTGATGGTAACTGGGACGGTGAAAGTCAATAGTCAAGGCTGATGTGTAGGTTGGAAGCCTGAGTGACTGGAGAATGGTGGTACTATCAATATGAATAGTGGAGTTAGAAAGAGGGGAAGATGTGGGAGGAAAATCAATGTGGACCTTGAACATGGGCTAGCTGCCCACAGCCCCGATTTAGTTGGAAAGTACCTTACGTTGCCACATTTAGAATGCACAGTGCATATTCCCACCTTGCCCATTGAGGTCAGACAAGACAGAGCAATTTATTTTTTCTGAGGATGGAGCTCCCATTGGTCAGGCCCCAGCCATACTTGCTTGGCTGATCGATACATTCTGTCCCTCAAGGTCACTACTCTAGTTTAAGCACTTACCACCTCCAATCTGCATGGGAAGGATCCAAATGGGTGGTGAGGATCTCTGTTGTTAGCAAGGAATGTGAGGGACAGACCTAGAGCATTCTGGATTAGCTTTGTCCTCAGGTTCATTGCGCTGGGACTCGGTGGGGGTCTTTTGGACAAAAAAGATTATAAAAGTGCGTTGTTTTCAGGACTTTGTCAGGGGACTCCTGAGGTGCCAAGGATCCATTATGATTTCTCTTAATCTACTTGCCCATAGCCTTTATCTAAATTCATCTTCCTGGACTGCTTTTAGTCACCCTGGGAACTGCTTTTACTTGGGTGTATTGGAATAGGTTCCTGGTAAAAGGATAGTCAGCTTGCTCCCTCAGCCTCTGTGGGATCCAGGGTACAAGGTTGTTCAGTCATTTTTTTCAATTGTGTCCAACTCTTCATTACCCCATTTGGGGTTTTCTTGGCAAAGATACTGAAGTGGTTTGCCATTTCCTTCTCCAGATCATTTTACAGATGAGGAAACTTAGGCAAACAGGGTTAAGTAATTTGTGCAAGGTCACACAGCTAGTAAGTGTCTGAGGCCAGATTTGAATTGAAGTCTTCCTGACTCCAGGCCCTGTGCTGTATCTACTGAGCCACCCAGCTGCCCATGGAATATAAAGCTGGACAGAGCCTTATAGGGGATGAATGACATACTCAGGGTTAAACATAGTAAGAAAGTACAGCATTTGAACCCAGGTCTCCTGACTCCAAGTTTCATATTCTTTTCATTATATTGCCTGTCTCTATGTAGCCAATTTGTTACTGTCAGAGGAGATTAGGTAAGTCCTATGGGACTCTCATTTTATGAATCATCTTTATATAATCACAGAATATTTCTATATGAGAGGTCATCTGGTCTTACTCCCTTAATTTTCCATCCAAGGCAGTTGAGTCAACCAAGGGCCATAGACATCAACATTGCAGTGCTCCTGTGCCCTGACATCTTCTTACTCCTGATTCTGGCTTGGGCACAATTACTGGGGATAGATAAGAGGAAGCTGGCGAAAGCCAATAGCTCATTATTTTCCAGTAATCTCTTCTCCTTAAGGTGGATTTGGGATGGTTTGTTCCCAGGATTTTTCTGATGGATGAACATTATCCTCTCTTTTGGTTTGCTTTGGTTCAACCTGAAGACCAGACATCTACTATCAATCAATCAACTAACGTTTATTAAGCATCTACTGTGTACTAGGCATTGTGCTAAGTGCTGGGGATACAAAAAGAGCCAAAAGACAATCTCTGCCCTCAAGGAGCTCACAACTGAATGGAGGAGATAACAGGCAAACAGATATTTACAAAGCAAGATACAAATACAGGATAAATAGAAATAATCAACAGAAGAAAGGCCACCAGGAAAGAGATAAACTTTGAACAGATGCTGGAATACTCTGAGTTTGGCTGCATCAAAGGGGCCTGCTGCCTCTGTAGGACACCCTGGCATTCTTGTAAACATTTCCTTTTATGTACATCAGATTCCTAAGAAAAACATGTCTCCATATCCCCCATGGCCCTTGTTGTGTGTTTCTCTCTTCCATCCTAATAGTGATTTCCCTTCTCTTTGTCTTGTAATAGTCCTTCCAAATGGAGATGGGAGGGGGAATGGAATGAAATCTCTGAGCTCAGTTTCAAGGGGTTGGGATAGCCTCTCCCTGGGCCCATACTGGTTGATACAACACGCAAGGTAAAATAGCTCAGAAATACCAGACATATGAACATTTGAAAAATGCAAACATTTCCAAAGCCTGAACCCCAGTATCCATGCCATCTGACATGCATAAAACCAATTTTCCAATGGAAGAGCCCCACCAGCCATTCTTAGGAAGTGCAAAAAAGCTCTCTTGCATTTCTTCCAGCATCTAACACACAAACATGATGAAATCCAGGGCCCTTGCCACAAACCTTGGAGAGGAGAATGAGCTGTGAATTAGTATCAGGATCTTGTAAGTCATCCATCTACCTGACAGGGCCACCTGCTAATCGACATCCACATGGCCTCATTTTAGCCAGCAATGAATCACACTTCATGGGAAAAAAGTTACAGCCCCAAACTCCAAAGACTCCTATGTTTGTTATCATCATTATTTACCAGTAACCATGTCAGAAAGAGGCACAAGCTGTTGGGTTTCATTCAAGGGATGATCATGTGTGCGTGGGCCTTTGGGGAGCATTGACTTTTGCAGTCTCTCAGTTTGTAGGTTGTTTAATCACCATGTCAGAGAGCTAGCTGAAGGGCACTCTGGAATGAGTTAGTCTGACCTTGCTTCCGTAGCCATCATAGGCATGTTCCAGTCTTTCCTGGTCAGAAAGGTGTCTTGGGAAGTCATTACCACATACCATCTTTCTCAGTAATCAGTTTGATCGTACTGGTGACTCAATAATCAAGCATTTATTGAGTGATTATAACATAGACAAGGGAGTTATTAAGAGTGGTGATGGTAAGGCCCTGTTATAATTGGCCTTTTAAGCATCAGCTTCACAAGAATCTGATGAGTAGGTCTCACGGTATAGCCTGATGTGAAACGTCATGGCATCACAGGCCACTGGTGACTAGAGAAAGGAACTGGCTTCATTTCAGATTTCTTAAAGCAGAAAGGCCACTCTTTTCATTTTCCACATGAGGAAAGCTAGGTCTCTAGACGTGAAGTGATCGGCTCTGGATTTTATAGGTAATAAGCAACAGAACCAAGATTGCAAAAGCAGGTCTTCTGCTCCCTCATCCAGGGCTCTTTGAGATTCAACCTGGATTCAGATCCAAATATATCACTTTGCTACTCACATGACGTTGGCCAAGTCATTTCCCTTCTCTGGACATCAGTCTTAAATGGAAAATCAATTCAACTAGAGGACCTCTAAGCTGCCTTCCAGTCTGAAATCTGTCATCACGGAAAGTGTTTCTGCTTCACAGAACAGAGCCCTGTCCATTGTCCTATTTTTGCAGGACTTTGTCCTGTGAAAGTCAGGCCTCACATTCTTTTCCATGGAGGGGGAATGACTGTCTATTACATTGCTCTGAACCAAGGCCTCTTTGGGCACCCAACAGCTCTGAGCTCTAGGGAGAAATTGGCTGGAGTAAAACATTTGATTTCCAAAAATGTCTTTTAAAAATCCTTAATCTCATCATGGATTTGTCATCTCTGAATTTATCTAAAGCCATCTTGAACCTGTTTATATATTTTTGGCTTTTACCACTAGGTAAGGTAACTAGTTCCATATGTTTTCCTCCCTATTGTATAAGGAAGCCCTGACTTTCATTTTTGAATTTTATTTGTCCTCACACTCATGGCAACCCTTCCTGAGGGATGCCCTGGGTGTGATTTGCCCAAAGAACTCTCTTCCAAGAAACCTTTTGGGGGTGTTCTGTGGTGGGGAGAGTCTTCTGACTACCATATAAATACTTCAGGCATTCCTTCACCCCATACTCTCCCCTCTCTCCACTGGGGTGGGGGGACATAATCATCTTTTTCATCCCACCACTCTGCTTCCCCAGCTGTACTTTAATGTGCATGAGATTGTCTGACACAAATGGCCTTCTCACCCTCCTCTCTCTCTCTCTCTCTCTCTCTCTCTCTCTCTCTCTCTCTCTCTCTCTCTCTCTTTCTCTCTCTTTCTCTTTCCCCTTCCCCCCTCCCTCCCTCTCCCTCTCTCTCCATTTCTCTCACTCTTGTTCTCGCTTTCATTTTCCTTCTAGGGATATAAGAAATCTCATCTTGGTGAGAACACTGGGAGTGTCATGTGAGATGACCATGAAGGACAATTTGTCTGGATTGTAGAAGGCATGAAGGAAGGTTAAGTATACCCAGGCTGTACAGTTATACTGGAGCCAGGTTGTAAAGATCTTTACATGCTAAACAGAAGAATTTAGGTCCTAAAGGGAAGTGGATGTCACTGGAGATCATTGAATGGGGGAGTGATATAGCCACACCTGTGTGTTAGGAACGGCCCTAGTCATTTAGATGGTGGACTGGAGAGGGGGAGAGATTTGGTTGCCATGTGAATGAGAGATTAGAGAAGGGAGAAGCTGTGGGTAATGAAATCAGTTAGATACTTCTGTAATCATTCCAGTGAAAGGTTGTGAGGGCTTAACCGTAGGAAGTGCCTGATAAACACTTGGTGATGACTGAGCTAGGCATGAGCTCCATGGATAGAGAAAAAGGGACAACCCTGGGTTACTGGAGGGATGGACTTGCCCCCAAAGAGCTGAGGGACTTTAGACCATGTCGGATCTGACTTCTGTTTTGGACATGCTCAATCACAGAATGTGAGCTTTGGAAGGACCTTCAGGAGTCCACTAGTCCAACCCATGCCTGAAAGAATCCCTACTATTTCATGCATCAGTAAGTTTGTGTTTGAGAAGAAACCAAGTCAGAAACAGGTAATGAGCAGCTGCTGATGTGGGACAGTAAAGAGCCTGTGACTGGACTTATGGATCTAGGAGTCACAGTTATTTGAAGATATAATTGAACCCACGTGAGCAGATGTCACAGAGAGAAAGAATCTATTGGAATTGGTTCTTTTGGCCTCTTGATCATTTTTATTCTTTGTAGCTTTTCATCTGTCTTGGGCTAATTTCTCTTATGAAATTTGAATCCAAGAGATCTCCCCATCCTTTCCTCTGAAACCTTTGAGATCTGCTCTCCTAAAATGTCAGTTCCTTTTATACTAGGCTGGGCTTTCCTCTCTTTATCTAACCTGAATTCTCAGATGTAATGGTCACTTCCCCAACTCCCATAATTTTAGCTTCAACAAGTAGTTTTGCCTAGATAGAAATTGGAAATGGAATGGCATAGATAGGGGATAGCACATAAGGGAAGGAGAAGGAACAACTACTTATTAAGAAAACACCTACCGTGTGTAACAGAAGGGCAGCTAGGTGGTGCAGTGGATAGAGCACTGGGCTTGGAGTCAGGAAGATTCATCTTCCTGAGTTCAAATCTGGTCTCAGACACTAACTAGCTGTGTGACCCTGGGCAAGTCACTTAACCCTGTTTGCCTCGGTTTCCTCATCTGTTAAATGAGTTAGAGAAGGAAATGGCAAATCGCTCCAGTATCTCTGCCAAGAAAACCCCAAATGGGGTCACAGAGAGTCATACATGACTGAAACAACCCAACAACAACAAAGTATACTATATGCCATGCACTGTGCCTAGTGCTCTGCCAAGATTGATCTTCATGACAATTCTGTGAAAGAGGTAATATTATCTATTATTATCCCCATTTTACAACTGAGGCTGATTTGACTGGAATGCAGAGTTCATGACTGGGAGGAATGTATCCTAATTCTGGAAAGATGCATGGAAGCCTCACTGGAAAGGGTTTGAAATGCCAACTTTGTTGTTGATCCTGGAGGCAAATTACTTCAATAATCCTCTGGTTCAGAGACCTAAATCTGCTCATAGAGATGGCTGTTTCCTGAATCTATCTCTTGTCTTATTTTTCCATTGTTTTTCCTTTTTTATTTCACCCTTCTTTTATTTTCCCTTTATTTTTTCACTTAGTAGCAGTGAGGGTGCCCCTACCTGCTGTTCCAGTTTTTTTTATTAAAGTTCCAGACAACAGTAGTACTTTTTTTTTTTTCCTCAGAGGAAGGCATTTTATTACGTTCCTTGAGAGAGTGGGTGTAGTGCTCACTGGAACACTCACATACTGATACAGCTGCAGGAGCAGGGGTAACCATTCCCTCCACTCCTGGTAGAGTTATGGTTAGTTTACAATCTTTATTTTTTACATAGTTTCCCTAGGTTATACAGCTTATATAGACAGGATAATAAGGATACAGAAGCAAAAGTGAAGTTAATTGGATTTTCATTGTCTTAGTTTAGGATTAAACTACATTCTTTTACTTCCCCTACTTTCACTCTTTAACATGTGCAAATTATGCAAATCAATAGGCCTGGATTTTTGACTAAGACCAGACTCTAGATAAGCTTGAACTGGTTCAAGCCCTTTGGCCTCTTTAATTCCCCTGCCTTCTCAAAAAGCATGCGCATGCGTACAAGCCTCTGACCTCTCACCTGACTGACCTTGAGGCCTGGTTTCTGCTAAAGCTGGAGTGGGGGAGAGGAGGGAGTACACTTTTACTTCTGTGGAAACAAAACTCCTCCTCCCATTTCTTACAATTTCCTCCTCTTCTTTTATTCAAATTTTTGTTTCCACATTTTTAATATTCCCTCACTCTTCTCATCTGAATTTTTCTCCTTAATCATCACCTCTTTAAATATGGGAAGGATTGATCGATGCATTGACAAATCAAAGGGGGCAGTCCCCTTTGTAAATACAGATACAGAGACCCAAAAGAAAACGATAATGCAATTGTCCCTTTAAGATTCAAAAGTCTCTTCCCACAAGGCTGTCTGGCAGGGAACAACATCAGTGAAGTCTTCTGGTTCTTGGTATTTGTTCCAGCTGTCTCCAGCATCTTCTTGCCTTCTTGTAGGAACCAGCTTTCTTTCCATTCTCCTACAAAAGTTACCTTGGCACAATTTTCTAATCCTTATACCCTGATCATTTTTACAAATTTGAAATTGGAACTTTGGCAAATTGCCATGTTTAAGAAATTTACATCAGAACCCAGTTCCTCACACTCTACATTAACTCATTACATACTTTACTTCACATACTTTACATTAACATTTCCTCACCAGGAGGATATTTCACTAAGGAATTAACAGCAGACTCCTGCACATACATAAATACATTAGATAACCAATTCTTAACACAGTACATATAACATATAAACTTTTAGTCATGCCATGTTTCTTTGATGTCATTTACAAAATAAACCACAAGCCATTCTTCTTTTAACATTACTAAATGTAACAAAGCTTTAGACAAGCATGATATTAACCAAATAACAAAATAATATTCTCACAAGCCCTTGACCTAATTGTCTTCATACCATTTCCAAGAAAAGCACCTAACAACACTAGTCCCAGTCTCATAGTAATCTAAGGTGTTCCATAATCAATTTTAATAGATTTACAAAACCTTCTGATTATAGAAATTTGCCAACAAGAGAGTAGGGACTTAGAGTAAGGGGACCATATTTTCCCCAGCTTCTTGTCAACTCCAGCCAGAGGCTGTGTCAAACTGCAAGCTGCACTGAGCCAGGCCTAGTCTGGCAGGTTTCAGTTAAGGCATCAGGTCAAGATGGTCCCACCTCAGCATATGCTGACCAGTTGCCCCCTCAACTTTTCCAAGAAACCATACCTGCAGCTCATACCTGCCCTCCCACAGGGCTGCTGGCATCTTGGGTCAGCCTTCCTTGATACTCGCACCTGGAGTTAGACTCAGAAAAACAGTCAGTTAACAGTCCCATTAAGTCTTTGAATGGCAAGTTCCAATAATTGGTGACTATAATGTCACATTGCTTCAGGAACATCCTTAAAGCCAGCTCTAAATTGCTTGCATGCATTTCCTCCCTTGTTCATAAAATCTTCCCATTAAGATCATAAGTTACTGCTCTAACACATTTGCATCAGTTTCTCCTCTATTTTCTATTCTCCTCTAATTATACCTGATTTGAAAGAATTGAACCACAACTTTTATCTTTATGTTATGGGATGAATTCAAATCCACATTTAACTTTTCCCATCAATACAGAAATATTCTACAACTTCTCTCCTAAAGAGACTTACACTGAAATTCCATTCCCTAAACTGAAGATGTCTCTGATTTAGTTCCAGTGATTACACTATTTGTAATTGCACTACCTGATTGCTCTTATATCACTTTAAAACATCTAAGGACCCTATCCCACATAGATAAAATATAACTTTAAATCCCAGCCTTAGTCTATGGGATAATGATTCATTTGTAAACAATATTGTCTCATAAAACTTCTTTTCCCTTTTCCCCAAATTATTCCCATCAATACTTTAGAAGCCATATTATCTTTCATTTGGCTATACAAGAGTACCTATGTAACCAGTCATTTGATTAAAAACAACAAGATTTCACATATTTGCATTTATCTAATTTTCCATTTTCTCCCCATAAAACCAACTTCTTTCACAATGGCAACAGATTCTGGCAGATACCTTCCCTTTTCTCACTACCGGCTTATTTCTGATTTCAGAGATCTGCCATAAAAAAAGCATCATATCATCTCACCCCAAGAGTGGGTTCTTTTACATCAAATGGCAAGTTTCACTAATGAAAACTACCAAACCCAATCCCGTCTCAAATCTAATCTTATCTGCTGACTTTAAGAAGCCAGGTTTGGAGGCTTCTGACCCCTACTGTTCTTTTCAGTAAAAACTCAAATCCCAATAACTGCTGCTCCTCCCCCTTCCTTCCCTTCTACCAGGTGAGCATAGGTAAAACTCTTTTCTTCTTATCTAAACTAAGGGGGGAGGAGTAAGGAATGCAGACTGCAGTGGTCTAACCTTCTTACTCAAAAATCCAGAATAAGACATTGAGTGGGCCTTTAACCACCCTCCCCCAAGGCTTCTATAGATAAACATTAATTCCCCAAGTATAAGGTTCTCACCCAGAAACTCCGAAAACTCAGTTTGAACTGCAACCAATTAGCTTACAGGTGGAAATTCAGCAGGCCTTCTAAAAAAAATTATACAAAAAGATTTTACGGAACATTTTTCAAAAGTATTTTCCCTTCTTTAAAACAGTTTAAAAGTGATCCTGATATAAACAGGGATTGTCACTAAACTTTCATGAAGAAAAATTATTTGGCAGCTCTAAAATGAGATGTGTCTCTCTCCTTCTTAAAGCAAAATAACCTTTAAACATTGGGATTCATTCACAAATTCCCAAAGTGCCATCACAAATTAGTCCATAAACCTCCAGATTAACATACATAAATACATCTTTAGATGATACAGGCTTGAAAATCACACCCCTATTTTTCAAAGTGTTATAACAACTCAGTTCTTTGTTATTACAGAATTTCTGGATATCAGAAAAATTCTTTAGTCAAAAAGGCGTTGTAATGGGGAGATCTATACATTACATACCCAATTAAGTTAGCTTTATCACAATAACAAAGTCTACCAGGACTTTAAAAGCTTCGTCCATAGGAATCCCTCTACCCTGCAAACTTTTACACAAGATTGAATATCCGAAAGTCCTTGGTTCAACAGTAGTACTTTCTCTATTCCTTCTCACAAGATCCTTTGTGCTTACATGGATTGGGAGAAATGAACAGCAATTACCCAGATTGATCAGTCTTGAGAGGCCCTTTGTCATTCCCAGGATGCCAACCTTGGTAAAGCATATTGGCCTCTTATTATTAGATCCACAGATTACTGCCTCCACACTCCTCAAGAAAGAGCACTGAGCTTTACTTCTCATCTCTTCTTCCTCCAACTTATTACTTGAAAATGGCAGAAAAATTAGATTCTCTTGTTCAAAATCCATGGGAATAGTAGGGTGAAGCTCTCCTTGCCTTATAATGAAACTCAAGAATTGATGGAAAATGTTGGCCTCCTGAAATTTTTGCCTCAAGAATGTTACCTGGGAAGCTGCTTTGTGGGATCTAGTGGGCTCATTTAGGATGGTAGTGATCTCTTGACCTCGCTCATTCCTTGATGGTGTCCTGCTTACCACTGGTTGTTAGGGAATATTAATTGGGTGCAACTCCATGGAACAGAGAGCTGAGGCCCCCAGATTTCTCTGCCTCTGGAGGCAGAGCATAATGAGCAATTTCTGGTAAGATATGAAATGTAAACTTTTTGTCATCTTTAAGCTTTGATGTCAACCCCCAGTCAGAATAAATAGAGTTCTGCAAAGGTGAGCAGTAAGATCGATTCAGATTCATCATGAAACAGTGCTCCAGACAGCCTTTCTTTGCTACCCAAATAGTAAGTTTCAAGGCAATTAACAAAAATTTTCCCATTTATTTTCTTAAAATTTCACAGGCTACAGTAAAATGACAGCATTAAGGATTACTTATCTCTTTTTCCCTCCTTCCAACAATTCTGTACCTTGCCAAAAATATGCCTAGATTAACAATGTGAACTCTTCCCCCTTAACAGGGACTGGAGAAGGGAAATTCCAATGAGAAAGAGATATTTTGCCTTTTCCTGTCTGAGCAAAGAGAGGATTGTCCAAGGCTTTCCTGCATATTCTGGGGGATAAGGGTGAGGCTAAGGGGAATCAAGGTCAGGGAGCCAGAGCCTTCTCATTTTCTAGATTTCAGAGGATTTATGGCAATACTTATGTGATACTGTCATGCCCCTACCTTTGCTGGTGCAGAGCTAACTTTAAACAGCCTCTGCCTGTCTAGTAGCAGCTGGAAGTAGTAGAACTAGTTGATTTTATGGTTATATCTCTCTCTTCACCAGAAACAATATGAGTCTTCTCCTTCTCTTGCTGTCTAGGACCAAAAGCTCCAGGTTTCCACATTGCCAGATGTGGAAGCTACAGAGCTTTCCCCTTCAGAGTGATGCCTGAATTACTTCTTTAAATCTCCCTTGAGACATGCCATGTCCCATAGGAAGAGGCCATTCTGAGAGTCAGGAGGCCTGGGTTCTAATCCTACTTCCCATATACAAGTTGTGTGACTTAGGGTAATATATGTAGCCTTTCCGAGCCTTAATAGCCTCAGCTGCAAAATGGAGGTGATAATGCTGGAAATTTGCAAGTCTGTTGGGAGGAAAGCTCTTGGCAAACATGAAAACACTATGCAGATGCAAGTTGTTATTTTGTTCTCACCTCTATTTTCAGTGGAGCTCAGTTGGTCTGGAGACAAGTCACTATTCTGCTATTCATTCATTCAATCCATTAGCACACATTTATTAAGAACCTGTTATGTGCCAATTACTTTGCTATGGATTGGGGATAGAATGGGGAAAAAGTGAAACCATACCTATTCTCAAGGAGCCTGAATTCTACCAGAAGGGAAGGGGAAAGGGAAAGGGAAAGGGAAAGGGAAAAGGAAAAGAGAGAGAGAGAGAGAGAGAGAGAGAGAGAGAGAGAGAGAGAGGGGGGGAGGGAGGGAGAGGGAGAGGGAGAGGGAGAGGGAGGGGGAGAGGGAGAGAGAGAGACATGGAAACAAAGACAGAGACAGAGATAGAGACAGACAGACAGAAAGAGACAGAGAGAGAGAGACAGACAGACAGAAAGACAGAGAGAGAGAGAGAGAGAAAGACAGAGAGAGGGAGAGACACACACACAGACACAAAGACAGAGACACAAAGACAGAGACAGAGAGAGACACACACACAGAGATGCAGAGACAGAGAGACAGAGAGAGACAGAAAGACAGAGAGACAAAGACAGAAGAGAGACATGGAGACACAGAGATGCAGGACTTGTGACTTTACTGGCATAAGAAATACTATAGAAATGCTATTTAATATATTCATAACATAAGAACATTCCATGAATGTGGAGCTGAGTCAACAACTTTGTGATAAGCAGTAAAGATGGTATAAATATGATGGCACTTTTGGTTGATTTGATTAATAGTAAATGAATTGATCCTTAATTGCTCTTTCTGACCCCGAGACTCCCTGACATAGCATTGGAGAGGGTAGCAGGGAAGCTGAGGACAGCTCTCTCTTCTCTCCATAAGCAGTGGAACCCTGTAGCAGAACCACATGGCGATGGGAGATATGTGCTTGCACACAGAAGAGAACACAAGGCTATCACTTCCTCAATTCCAAACTTTCATGTAGAATTGGTTGAGAGGGAGCTTGACTGTGGAGGGATGATACTGCTGAGTCTCCAAGGCAGCAGAATAATAATAGCTACAACATGGTAAATTTGTCATTGACATTAAACTGTTTGTTTTGACCATTGTATTAATTTGATTCCTTGTATTAACTTAACATGGTTGCCTCGGTCAAAGTGAGAACTTGGAAAGACTTTAGCTTAAAAAAGCCAAGGTCTCCCTCTGCATCCTGGGCCATCTCCAGTCATCCTGATCTACATCTGGCCACTGGACCCAAATGGCTTTGGAGGAGAAAGTGAGGCTGGTGACTTTGCCCAGCCCTCCCTCACCTAGATCTATTTCACTTGCAAGTCATGGCATGAGCTTCTTGAGGTCTTCCTCTTTGAGAACAAAGGACAAACCACACACGACCATGATCAGCTTAACTTACAAGCTTTTGCTTTCAGTTATCGATTGGAGATGTCTAGAATTTGGGGCAAATTCTCATCACAAGTTTCCTTCCAAGTACTTTTTTGTTGCTCTAAGTGAGTGATATGGCATATGAGGTGTCGAAGGTTGCAAATGTTAGCTACAACCTGATATTTATATACTTTCTGATGTCTTCCAATGGATCTCAAACCACTTCTACTGTAATAGTTTTATGTCTGGCTTTAGGAATATTCCTGGACAATCCACCTTCTCTTCTATGGTTCTTACCATGGCATCAGAAACAGAATATATTGTGTATAGATTCTAAATTGTTTTGCATTTTCTGCCAAGTGTAGAGGAATACATTTGTTCATAATGGTTATAAGTCAATAACAGCATTGTGTGCATGTATGTGTATATGTACATGTGTATGTGTATATGTATGTGTATATGTACATTCTACCAGTTGTGTCTATGACTTTGAAAATTCCAATCTAAATGTGTCCGCGTCTTCAGAGTCATTTGACACATCAGCATTATTTTTGCCATCCATATTATTTGAGGTAAATTCTCCAGAATTGGAATTAACTAGAAGTTTTCAATTAAGGTTCTTCTGTTTCTTCATCTTAAGAATTAAATAATCCCTTAATTTCCACTATTATTTCCTATAATCTGAGCTAAAAGGTAAATTTATTTTACTGATGTCCTGCATTGATTTATAACATGTTTTAATACATTCCTTGGTGCTAATGGTATTGTTGGTAAGAAGTGATATGAGACCATCTCCCAAGCTAGTAAGAACACTTTCCCAGTTTCATTAAACTGGGAAATTTTATTTCTCAATAGAAACAATTTTACTGTTGTTGTTTAGTCATTTTAGTCACGTTTGTCACTTCATGACCACTGTGGGGGTTTCCTTGGCAAAGATAGTGGAGTGATTGCCCATTTCTTCTCCAGCTCATTTTACAGATGAGGAAACTGAGACAAACAGGGTTAAGTGATTTGCCCAGGGTCACACAGCTAGTAAGTGTCTGAGACTGGATCTGAACTTAGGAAGACAAGTCTTCCTGCCTCTAATCTTGGCACTCTATCCACTGAGCCACCCCGCTGACCCTAAGAAATAATATTACACATACGAACGTTGATATCTTCATTCCATTTCATGGATACTTTTGGTTTACCTGCCTTCATGGTCAGTGTTGTCTATGCCAAAGCATTTCTAGCAATAGATTTTTGGCATTTCTAATAATTTTCATGTCTTTTACCTTCTTTTAGTGACTGAACTGGGAGGTTTTGTCTCCTCTGTCCAGCCGATTATCTCAACACTAGAGAGGAGGGCCTGCATACATCCCTAGATGAGTTAGCCAATACTTTCTAGCCATTACATTACCCTGATTTATGATGCTGTGTCTTGTTGTGCTTTCTCAGAGCACAGTTTGCAAAGATTTCCAGTTCCAGTCAGGCCCTCACACCTTCTATAGTGGCTGTGGTTGCCATGGAGGCTCTGTGCATGTTGCTCTGACCAGCAATTCCCAGTTTTTCCATTACCTCCAACCCCTTCACAATAGGGCTGATATCTTTTGTGGGGTCAGTGGCACTGTTACTATTGTTGTGTGTTATCATTTCAGTCATGTTTAACTCTCTGTGGCCCCATTTGGGGTTTTCTTGGCAGAGATAAATGGAGTATTTTGCTGTTTCCTTCTCCAGGTCATTTTACAAATAAGGAAAGTGAGGCAAAAAGGGTGAAGTGACTTGCCCAGGGTCACACATCTAGGAAGTGTCTAAGGCCAGATTTGAACTCAGGAAGATGAGTCTTTCTGACTCCTAGCCCAGTGCTCTATCCACTGCAACATTTAGTTGCTTATTGCTATTATCACTATCATTAGCACATCTTTTTTTTATTTCTTATGGAATTCTGATGGAAATAATGCAAGGACGAGTCCCTCTCCTGTGATTGTTCTTTCTACTTAATGTTCTGCCAGCTGGGGTTTAAGTACACAGCAGGAATGCATTGTGTGCTTTGAATCTGAGTATTGGGATGTAAGCTTCTCTTCTGCTGAAAGTGGTTTCTGTATAACTCCAGTAGCAAGCAGGATCAATGACCTTAATTACCAAGCACCTTAATTAAGCACCTACTATGTGCCAGGCTCTGTGTTTAGCTGAAGTGTCTCAAAAAAGAGGCAAAAGGCCATTGTTGCCCTCAAGGAACTTATAGTCTAATGGGGAGACAACATGTAAACAAATATATACAAGGCAAACTAGGCACAGGATAAATAGAAAATAATTAACAGAGGCAAGGCAGTAGAGGGATGATGAGGATCTAAGTGCCTTAATGTACCTTTGCTTTAAAAATTTTTTATTTTACATGGTCTTCATGTCATCTACAAGGTCTCTCTAGGGTAAATGTTTTTCATTCCATACATATTGGAAATTGTGACTATCTGATATTAGTGACATGCAGGAGTGCACTGGAGCCCCTGGCACTGGCTTCTGAGAGGCCATTGTTAAATTTCCTATGTGAGTATTGACATCTTTGAAATCTGCAAATGTTACACATATCCAGGCTTGATTTATTGTTTTATTGATTGTCTAGATTTATGAAAGAGGTGGAGAAAATGCCACTAATGCAGATATCATTTTAGAGTGTGTTATGTGTACATTTTACCCCTGCCCCCACTGAGCTGGTTGTTAAACATTTACCACCCTCTCCCCCCAGTGACATATATTAAAAATGCCGTTCTTCAATTTTTATGGGTCAAAGTTGTTTCTGGAAGTTTTCTTTGTGATGTTGTTTTCCTTCCAGGGTAGTTTATTTGTTGACTTGTCAGAAATATTTGGGGCCTTCTATTTCAAATTGGGTTCTGTTATCTATTAGTTTACACAAACTCATAAGATTATGGTGTATAATTCTAGCCACCTGAGGCTGTCTTTCTAGGCATCTGGTAGCAGCTAAATGTTTGCAACCTGCCACGAGATATTGGACAGATTGTAGAATTTTATTACAGTAAGAAATTCAAGGCTGCTCATGTAAAACCTTTCCATATAAATAAAACCTTCCTGCATAAATAAAACCTGAACCTAATTACTATGATTTGTTTTTCTCATTTTTTAAGTTGAGTTCAGATAGAAGTGGTCCTGCAACAAATGACTATGCTATTTATTCTTTTGTATTCAGAGTTCTGCATACATAGGTGGACAAAAGAACTGGATTTTATAATTGAATAGGAGTATTGGGATATAAAGCCACATTCTGTAGGTTCCTGTTCAGTCATTTCACACTCTTCATGACCCCATTTGGGTTTTCTTGGCAAAGATACTGGAATAGTTTGCCATTTCCTTTTCCAGCCCATTAAACAGATGAGAAAACTGAGGCAAAATAGGTTAAGTGACTTGTTCTGGGTCACACAACTAGTAAGTATCTGAGTTCAGATTTTAATTCTGGAAGACGAGTCTTCTTGACTCCAAGCCCAGTGTTCTATCCACTGTACCACCCAGTTGCCCTAAAGATCTATAGGATCACTGAAAATATATTTGGGGCAATTCCCATAGCAGACGGGATAATGGATATGGTATATATGTTATGCTATAACAACATGGTTTTGATTTCTTCATAGTTATCCTATTTTGAAAGTTTTTCATTCCATGTAGCATGGAGATTGAGTATGGAATAAGGCCATTTTTATTATAATATTTTTCTTAAATTTTCGTAGATCAGTGTTATTTTCATGCAATTGTGGGCAACATTACAATCTATAATAATGTGCTGCTTCTGGCACAGTTGATTTATTGAATTAACCTTTTTTCAGGTCTGTATTTTTAGCCAGGGATTTGTCACTTGCCAGCCTATGAAAGGTAATGATCGCCTCATGTATAATTCAGACACTAGGTCATGCATAGTGTTAATAGGGGTGAAGTTTTTTTTTTAACTTGCCGTGGTATTTTGTAGTTTCTGCCACTTCTTTATAAAATCTTCATTGATCAACAAAAATGGGTCCCTTAAGGATAACCCTTCCACAATTTTTGATAGAAATGACCTGGTCTTGAACGGCCACAAAAAAATCCCACCATTTCTATGAATAAATCAATTAAATAGGCCATTCGTTTGAAACTACTTTGTCAACATATTGTCAATTGACTTCATGGGATTTATCAATCTTCCTTTTTGATAAGTATTTATCTTTCTATTGCTGCCTTATGGTAATTGCCCTTCCATTTCCTTGATTTTATACAAGATTTTGTTAGACTATTTTCAAAATCTGATTTGTCTACTTCATAGTTTTATGAGTGTGTATATATATATATATATGACTGGGATTAACTTTTTAAACTTATTCTTCCCATCCAGTTTTGATTTCAGGATGCCAGTAAGTCTTTTAACATACTTACTTTCAGCTTTCTTCTTAATAGCTTTGTGCTTGATGTGATATGCCTGGAGGAAACTAAGTACAGGAATTTTTAGTGCATGCTTATATATGAAACAAAGCCAGTAAGGTCTCTTTCTAGTAATTCGCGCACCTCTGTAAACATTTGAGCCAATACTTCTATATCTAATCCAGCCCTACTACTTTCAAGTTTTGCAAAGAACTTAGTTTTACTAATTTCCTATGATGTAACTATTCTCTTGCTCAATATATTAATGGCATGCATACTCTCATCTTGAGGTCATGTAGATGTCCAGAAATTTTCCACATTCTCCTTTGGCCGTTCTTTCTAATGTCTGATTTATTGAATTTTAAACCTTCTGTAGTAAGGGTCAATTCATGTCAAATGGCTTACTTTGCTCTTTGTGCTGTATTGACTCTTAGTAGCACTATGGTCTTTTGATTTTCACTCACAGGTTCTGATGCAGGGTATCGAAAAGTTCGGACGTGTTTTTGTTTTCTGGATTTTGTTTTTGTCTGGGTTTTTTTGAGGGAGGTGTCTGTTTTCTTTCACTGGACAATATTGCATTCAAGTTTTCTACTGAGTTTATACACTCAATACTGATGTAATTGTCCCATGCCTTTGCAGGGATTTACAAGAGCTTTCTCAAATCTCTTTGGCCATGATGAATTGTGGCCACTGTTCTTAGGAGTCTTCCTTGAAACTGAAACTATTTTTCCTATGGCTCCTTTAATGGCAACAACTGCCAGGTATATATGTGTGGGCAGGCCCTAATTTTATTTTTTTATACTTTCTTTTATGCACTTTGGGAAATTGTTTAATGAAGGTTATAGTACATACTACCATTTTTTCTAGTTACTCTGTATACAATCATCTGCTACTTGGATTCATTCTGTCCAACTCAAAAAAGTGTTTTTGGAGCTCCAGTCTGTGTGTGCCAACCTCCTTCTCCAAAATTCTTTGAGGTATAGCTGAGGTTTTCATCATCAATTTTTATTAGATTCAGTTAATTTTTGATATTTGCATTAAGAAGATTTTTAGTGACTTCAGACTCTTCAAATTTACCTGAGAATGTAATAGTTTCTTAATTTTATCCCTTCCTCTAATCTAGGCTTAGGACTTTTTTAAACCACCTTCCATTGGTACAATATTTTGTGAGTAGAAGTTGAATGTGCTATTGACAAAAAGGAAGCTGAGCCTCTTGCCCAGTATCCAATTTTGTTATGATCAATACCAGCAACTAATGAAAATATTCATGACTCCAGTTCATTTCATATATATTCGTGGGTTGTCTACCTTAATGGTCAGTGCCATCTGTACTGAAGCATTTCTAGCAGCTGGGTTATTGATATTTCTTTTTTGATCTGGTGCATCTTGCCATCTTATGATACCAGAAAAAAGACAAGCCATTTATTCCACTAGTCTCTGGGTCAAAGTGACCATTACAATGGTTCAAAGTTGGTGCTTGTTGTTGAGTCATTTCTGACTCTGCATGGCCCCTTTTAGGGTTTTCTTGGCAAAGATACTAGAGTGGTTTGCCATGTCCTTCTCTGACTCATTTTACAGATGAGAAGCTGAGGCAAACAGGGCTAAGTAATTTGCTGAGGGTCACACAGCTAGACATGTCTGAGGCTAGATTTGAATTCAGGAAGATGAATCTTCCTGATTCCAGGCTTGGCACTATATCTACTGCACCGCCTACTTGTCCAAGTAGGACTAACCTGTAATCCTATACCAATCGATTCACTTTTTTGATGCTTAGACATGGTTATATCACACTGATCAGTGTGCCAAACTTAGAAGTAGTAACATAAGAGATCAGCCTGTTGGGATTTCAGTATTCTTGCCAAGCCTTAATAGGTAACTGTTAATAGTCTTAGGGCATGCAAAGTCCCTATTGCGCATCACTCTGGCATTCCAATACTTTACCAATGCTGTCCCCATGACCTCATTACATTGCATGGACAATGGTTTAGACTTTGATCGGGTTGTTTGCTGTTGTTGCTGTCATCTTCACCACCACCACCACCACTGTCATTATCGTCATTGTAGTCGTCGTCATCATCAATCATCACCATCATCACCATCACCATCATCACCACCACCATCATCATCATCATCATCATCATCATCATCATCGTCTTATCCTTTTCACTTTCCTACTCTCATTCCTGAAATGTTTTGATTTGGTAAGGCCATTTCCTTATATCTTGCAGAAGTCATCTGTCATGGCCAA
This sequence comes from Phalanger gymnotis, assembly GCA_028646595.1. Classification (NCBI taxonomy): domain Eukaryota; kingdom Metazoa; phylum Chordata; class Mammalia; order Diprotodontia; family Phalangeridae; genus Phalanger; species Phalanger gymnotis. Next base: position 357,359,235 of record CM053623.1, read on the forward strand.
ATAAGAACATTAATAATAGACCCCGGAAAAAAAAATCAGGTGAAGGGAGCAGAACCAGGAAAACACTGCAAACAGTAACAGGAATATTGTACAACAATCAGCTAAGAATGACTTACTATTTTGATCAATATAAGGGTTCAAGACAATTCCAAAGGAGTTATGATGAAAAATGCTGTCTAGCTCCAGAGAAAGAACTGACGGAGTCTGAGTACAGATTGAAGCAGACTTTTAAAAAATGTCTTTATTTTTCTTACCTGTTTTTTGCAACATGGCTAATATGAAAATATGTTTTGTGTGATTTCACATGTGTAATTGATATCACATTTCTTGCCTTCTTAGTGAGCAGGGAACAGGTTAAGAGCTAGGGAGAGAATTTAGAACTGAAAAAAATGTTAAAAATATACAATGAATTCTTTTTTAAAAAAGAAAAAATGCATACTAAGTATAGACTACTGAATGAGGCCCTGGGGGAGACACAAGAATGATAAGACCTCATTTTAAAGAGTTTATAGTCTCCAAGGGAGAAAAATGACATATGCCTAGGACATAAACAGGACCTGTGATTTCATTGCTGTAAGGAACTCCTGGGCAAGAAAAGTTCTTCTATCAATATAGGTGAGTGTCTTCTTGTCAATCTATAGGCACAGAGAGTTGTCCAGAACAGTAGTTCTTAAAGTATGGTTGTTGGGTTATTGGGGGTCTACAAGGTTCCCCAAAGTCAGTACTATTTTCATAATCACACCAGGGCCTTATTTGTCTATTAAAATACTCTTTCCCTTTTCCAAACACCTGTCTGTGTGAGGCCAGATTTTCTTCATGTATGTCTACAGAAGGAATGTGTCATAACAGATACAGAAGCAGATATGCTTTTTCTTAAGCCAGACTTGAAAGAGATTAGCAAAAATATATAAAACAGTACCACTCTTTTCAGTATTTATTTTTATTTTGGAAAAGCTAATTATATTTCATATAAATGCTTGATTTATGTTAACATGTAGTAGGTTTCTTATTGTTATTTTAAGATGAGTTAATATTTCTAAAATATTAAACAAAAAATCAGAACCTAGTTCAAAATTCCCATGCTCACCCTTACTACCTGTGTAATAGATACAAGCCATTTAGTCTCTCTAGTCTAAGGCCTTAGTTTCCTCACCTGTAAAAAGAAAGTAGGCAGCTAGGTGGCTTAGTGGATAAAACATTGGTTCTGGAGTCAGGAAGACTCATCTTCCTGAGTTCAAATTTGGCCTCAGACACTTACTAGCTGTGTGACCCTGGGCAAGGCACTTAACCCCATTGTCTCAGTTTCCTCATCTGTAAAATGAACTGGAGAAGGAAATGGCAAACCAATCATGTATCTACTTGAAAGAACAGCTAGGTGGCACAGTAGATCGAGTGCTAGACCTGGAGTCAGGAAGACCTGAGTTTACATACAACCTCAGACACTTACTAGCTGTGCAACCCTGGGCAAATCACTTTATCCTGTCTGCCTCAGTTTCCTCATCTGTAAAATGAGCTAGAGAAGGAAATGGCAAATCACTCCAGTATCTTTGCCAAAAAACCTTGAATGAGGTCCCAAAGAGTTGGACATGACTTAGTACCACTACCACTACCCCCACCACCAACAAAAAGAAGGTATGACTTTACCGAAGGTCTGGCTCTAAATCTATGAACAAAAATATTTTAATACCAAAACTTTACATATTCTAATAATCTGAACCTTTGTTATAGGCTGATGGTACTTAAATAGTTTGTATGAATGAAAATTAAGCACTTGCTATGTGCTAAACACTGTACTGCAAAATAAGGATGGTTCCTGCCCTCAAAGAGCTTATATTCTAGTGCAGGAAAAAGGTCCCAAAGGGAAGTGGTGGCAAGAGAATATCACTATGGTCTCGAAAATTACGGAGCTCTAAGCCAGTGGATTGACACAATCTATCCTGAATTTGATCAGTTTTTGGTTCCAGAAATGGGCTGGGGAGAGGTAGGAAGTGGTGAGGTAGAGACAGCCAGAATGTAGGAAGTGAAGTGAGACATGGTGATTGACTCTCCCTGAAATGGAAGTTAGGGGAGAAGCAATCATCCCAGTAGACATATGTGAAATCATTAAAGAAGAACTGATAACAATAAAGATCCCATTAGTGCTGACTATCAATGATGATGGGGGGAGGTGTCATTTTATAAAAATGAAATCACCAGAATAAAAGAAGAACCATAGGTCATTAATGACTTTTTCTTTCGATGGATAAATAGGCAGCAGGTCCAGACCTGTAATATCTTTCTTTCTTTTTTTTTTTTTTACCAACAAGAACAAAATTTGTATTGGTTTGTTAGTTTCTCTTTTTCTCTCTCTCTCAAAAAAAGAGAGGTGTAGAGAAAAACAGAGAAAACTGGCTGCCAGCTTTCTTCCTCAGAGCTCAAGCCAGCCCTTGTAAACACTTCCCAGGATGGGAAGCTGCCATAGGCTATGTGTACACAGAGCTTCAGCTTTATTGGGTAGGGAAAGAAACCAAGTTTTGATACATGCAGGGGATGTAGCAGGAGGACTGATATTTATGAGAAGCTTCAGCTTCCTTCCTTTCTCTAGTACTGCTCTCCTCCAAGGCTTTCTATGGGATTAGAGTCACCTCTCCAAGTCCACATTTCTAAAGTGGCAGACGAGAGTGAAATAAGCCTGAGCTCTGGAGGAAGCTGGGGAATGGGGGACTGCAGATAGATAGAGAGGGAAGGGGAAAGGAGAGACATAATGAGCTCTGGAATTCCAAATTAGTGTGCATGGGGGTTTGGAGGGATATGGAGTCTGAAAGAGTTGAGCCGGCCAGTCTTTAAAGAGAGCTCCCAGGGAGAACATGAAAATATGAAGTCCGTTACAAGTCTTTTGGATAGACCTGTAATTTTATTGGTGCTAGGAACTTCTGTAATCAATAAAGGTTGTCAAGTCCATAATTTATCCTTAGAGAGTTGCCTGGGGGCACTGTCACATTTACCCTTGGTCACATTTTCCTCAGTTTCCCCTTTCCCATGCATACACACATATGTATATACACATGCACATTAATACACATACATACATTTAACATTTACTGTTACTTCTTTTTAAAATTCATTTTAAAAAAATGAGTTCTGAATTCTTTTCCTCTTTCACCATTCTCCCACTCATTGAGAAGGCAAGAAATGTGATATCAAATACACATTTGAAATCATGTAAAACACATTTCCATATTAACCATATTAGACAAAAAATACAAGAAAAATAAAGAACATGACCAACTTACGCTTCATTCTGCATGATCTCCATCAGTTCTCTCTCTCTGGAGATGGAGAGCACTTTTCATTCTAAGTGCTTCAGAATTGGCTTGGATCACTGTATTGATTAGAATACATAAATCATTCACAGTCGATCATTGTACAATATTGTTGTTATTCTGTACAATGTTCTCTTACTTCTGCACACTTTACTTTACATCAGTTCATATAAGTCTTCCCAGGTTTTTCTAAAACCATCCTGTTAATCATTTCTTATAGCATAATAGTGTTCTATTACAACCATGTATCACAGCTTGTTCATCCATTCCCCATTAGTTGCCATCCCCTCAATTTCCCATTCTTTGCCACCACAAAAAGAGCTGCTACAAATATTTCTTATGCTTCTTTATGTACAGTATGCATTCCCCAAATAGACTTAAATCTTCTTAAGGGATAGTTTATTCTGCTTTTATGTTTTCAGCAGCTAGCAGAGTATCTCACACATATAACGTGTTTGCTGAATTATTAACTTTATTTTTGGGTGAACAGGCTAGATGAGGACTAAAAGGCAAAGGATTTTTCTGAAAAAAATGGTGAGATCTCTCTGAAAGTGACCAAGAATCTGGAATGGCTTGGGATCCCATGTTCCACTAGACCACGTGAATAGCAGGAATAAATTCCCATGTTAGGCTTTAAAAAAACGATAACCATATTCTTGCCTTTTCTCTCCATGGTAGAGATTGCACACCCTATGTGTGAAAAGAATTTCATGATACTTCAAATGAAGGTCAGCAGTGTTGTTCAGGGAAGGTTGAACCCCAAAGTGAATTTAACACTTGGCACTTGCTTCTCTTGACCCCCTCAAAGCCTCTCTCACATCCACCAACAAATCGACAAACACTAATGTGTTGGCTGTGGGGAGCTAGGGACCTACAAATGAAAAGATAAGACCAAAACAATCCTTGCCTTCAAGGAACTCCGATCTCTTATTTTTGTTTGCAATCTCCTCCTGCCTGGGCGCAGGTAGGAAATGCCACCACAATCCTGCCTCTTCTGGATCCTCCAAGTAAGGAGGACACATATTTTGTGTCTTCTCTGGTTTCAACCATCAAGACTTTCATGAAATAATAATTATTACAACAACAATAATGACAATAAATTCTCCCCAAATTTCTTGGCTATCCAATGGATCATATAAAAATAATGTTTTTTAGGACTTAAAATGTAAATGAATCAACAACATGTGGATTAAATTTCCTTGGGAATACCCCTGGGCAGAGGAGGAAGTCTGAGGAGCAAAATGCTTGCAAAATGAGTTAAATCAAGTTTTGCCAAAAATGAAACATTTAAAAAGCCATTTGAAATGTTTTGCTCATCCCTAGGTGCTCATAGGGTCTCCTCTCTTTATGTGAAAAGTACTTGAAATTCAACTTAGGTTATTTTTAAAGTGCATCCATCAGCAGTCCAGTTGGCTCATTTAATCCTCTAAACCAAATGAATGCCAGGAAGAAATTCCCATTTTAGGCTTTCTAAAAAAATGATATCATTCTTTACTTTTTCTTGCATTTTTTCTCCATGGTAGAGATCACACACAGCATGTGAGAAGAGATCACCCTGGGCAAAGACTCAATAATGTAGCCATTTGGACAAGTGACTAAGAACTGACCAGTTGTCCCAACTTCCTCATTTAATCCATTCCAGGTATAGTGAATAGCCAGCAAAAATGCACAGGGCTGGGAGATGGAGTGTCCAGCAAGGAGACCAGTGTCACTGGGTTTCAGAGAACATAGAAATTTCAGAGAACATAGGAAATTCTAAGACTGAAACATTAGGAATGGGCCAGTTTATGAAGGAATTTAAAAGCCAAAGAGAAAATTTTATATTTGACCCAATAAGGAATAGGAAGCCACTGGAGTTCACTTCATGGAAGGATTGCCATAGAGTGACCTACACTTTAGGTAGACCACTTTGGTGGCTGAGTAGGGAATGGTCTGGTGGGGGAAGACCTGAAGCAGGGCCACCCAACCAGAAAGCTGTTGAAGTAGTCCAAGTATGATGTGACAGGGTCCTAGTCCAGGGTCATGGCCATGTCAGAAGAAAGAAGGTATATGTGAAAGATACAAAGAAGGTGAAATTAACAGGACATGGCAACTTATGGGGTAGGAACAGGATGAGAGAGAATGAGAATTTAGGATGACCCCACGATTGTAGGCCTGGGGGAAGGGAAGGATACTGGTGACTTCAAGGGCAGCAGAAGAACGTGAGTACAGTTTTGGATGTGGTAAGTTTAAGATGTCTACAAGACACCCAGTTCAGGATATCCAATAGTGAATTGGAGAGCAACTGCAGGTCAGGAAAGACATCAAAGACCTGAGAATCTTCTGTCTCACTGGGGGTAGAGTGCTGGGCTAGAAGTGAGGAGGACTTGAGTTTGAATCCTTTCTCTAGTCGTATGTGGTCCTAGGCAAGTCGCTTAACCTATATTTGCCTCAGTTTCCCCATTAGTAAAATAGGGATAATAGCGCTTGCCTCCCAAGGCTTTTATGAGGATCAAATAAGAGAATATTTTAAAGTACTTTGCAGATGTTAAGATGCTACATAAATGTTATTATAATTATTATGTACCTGGAGATGATAATTGAATTCACGGAAGCTGATGGTAGAACGTAGAGGAAGAAGAGAACAGGGTTTAGTACAGTGCTTTGGGGGTCTATCCACAGTGAGCAGGCATGATCTATATCAAGGTTCAGCAAAGGAGACTGAGAAGGCCTGAGCAGACAAGGTAAGACAAGAACCAGGAGAGAGCAGGGTCACACAACCTAGGAGAGATGAGAAGGACAAGAAGGCAGGCAATAGCATGAAAGGTCAAAGAAATATCAAGGGAGATGTGATTGGTCAGTTAAGAGGTTGTCATGAATTTTAGAGGGAGAAGTTTCAGTTGAATGCTAGCCAGCTAGCAAGCATTTGGGCAGCGCTTAAAGTTTTGCAAACCACTTTACAAATATTACATGATTCTATCCTCACAACAACCTGGAAAGTCGATACTATCATTATCTTCATTCTACGGATGAGAAAACTGAGGCAGAGAGAAGTTAGGTGACTTGCTTGGGGTCAAGTAAGTGTCTGAGGCTGGATTTGAACTCAGGTCTTCCTGACTTTAGGTCCAACACTCTTCATTTCCTACAGCCCCAAATTATTTCAATACTTTCATATATATGTGTTTAGCCATTCCACAGTTGAGAAACCCCCGCTTCATTAGAAACCACAAAAAGAGCTGCTAAAAATACTGTTGCACACTCCTTACTTCTTCTCTTTGGTTTATAGGCCCAGCAGAGATGATGTTGGGTCAAAGAGCATAGCAACTTTGGGGGAACCATTCCAAATCACTTTCCAGGATGGCTGGACCAATTCAAAGTTCCACAGATGGTATTGGTATATTACTGAGTTTAGCCCTAGGCTTGATACTGATAATTCTCGGATTTGGCACCCTGCCCATTCTTGTGTGATTGATTCAATCCAGCAGTGACCCAGTCCCCAAATCTTTGACTTCCCATTCTCCTTTGCCCCTGGATCCATTTAGTAACCAGATTTAATCAATTATTTTTCCAATTTGTTCTGTAACTTTGTCCCTTCTACACCATATCTATTATTAAAATCTGACAGCTTCAAAATGAGAAGGGGAAGGGAATATATAGAGCCTACTATGTGCCTGGCACTGTGCTAAGCGCTTCACAAATATTATCTCATTTGATCCTCACAACAACCCTGACTGGCAGGTGCTATGGTTGTGAAATTGAGGTAAGTGACCTCCCTAGGGGGACACAGCTAGTAAATTATCTGAGGCCAGATTTGACTGGTCTTCCTGAGTCCAAGGCCCAATGCTCTATCCATTACATCGCTGAGCTGCCTCATGCACAGCTTCCTAGAGTTCCTATCTTCCTAGCCTCATCGATCTATAATTGGATGAGACCTCAGAGGCCATCCATGCCAACCTCCTGGTATGTAGCCAAGAGAACTGGGGTGTTGAGAGGTGGGTCCTGCACAAATAGTGAGCAGCAGAGAATCAAGCTTAGGGGTGACCAGGTTGACTGGCTCCAGAGCCCTTTAACTCCGCCATGCTTCCAGGGTATGGATCCTGGCAGTTATCACCCATGCCTGGATTTCTGGGACAGATTCTAACTGATTTCATGACTCCCCAGGTCATCCCCACTCAACCAACCAATCCAGAAGTTTTCATTAGGTGTCTGCAATGTACTAGGCACTGAAAATTCCAGCCAGAAAAGATTTCATCTTGCTCTCTCCTTCCTCAAGCCAAACTTTGATTTCATCAATCCAATTATGACAAGTTGATATGACCCCCTATTTCCCATCATGGCCAAAGATCTCAGGCATTAGCATACCATCATCTGGCCCTATCAGGTCGACTCACCTTTCCTGAATGCTAAAATCAAACCCTGTTTGGTCAGACTGTTCTCTTTACAATCCTGAGATATTCAATGGGCTCCTACACCCATGTCTTTACTTATGCTATTTCCTTCCTACCCTTTCACCTGAACCTAAATCCTTCAAGGACCTACTTTGTCCATCAACCCCTTACTGAGTAACAATAATAGTAATTCAAATCCCGCCCCCCACCCCATGATACTATCCCCAGAGGCCTGGATGGCCTCTGGGGTCTCATCCAGGTATAGATCGATGAAGCTATAAAGATATGACAGTCAATCAATCCTACAGCCTCAATTTCTTTGTGGCAAAATGGAAATAATTCATACCTATATTATCTGCTCAACACGGATGTTGCAACACTCAAATGAGATGACATATTTAAGGTGGGGGGAAGGGCGCAAGAATTTTTAAAGTGCCTACTATGTTCCAGGCACTATGAGAAGTGATTTATAAACATCTTATTTAAGCCTTACAACAACCCTGGGAAGTGGGTGTCATTGTTATCCCCATCTTGCAGTTGAAGAAACTGAGGCAGACAGATTGAGTGGCTTGTTCAGGTTCAGCAGCTAGTTAGGTGTCTGAGGGCAGATCTGAACTTGGTTCTTCCTGTCTCTATCCACTATGCCACCAATTCCCATAAAGGACTTTGATTATTTTCAAATGCTACATGAAGTCATGGTCCTCTTTGAGGATGAAGGGCAAACCACACAATGGAAATGTCAGGTCTTCTCTTGTCCTTTGAATTTCTGTAGTCCCTTCATCAGTAGCATGTGATTGAATACTTTATTCTTATATCCTAGCTCTTGCTACCTTATTATATTCATGTCTTACCTAATTTGGTCACCATGTAAGGGGTAAAGATAGTATTCAGGGGAGTTCTAAAATCATTTTTGGAGTTCTCCAATTGGTCCTTGATACCCATACCCCCATACAAATAGAATTTTGTGAGGATGGATAAAGCCCTCTTCTTCTGGCATGTCCACTTGGTTTACAGGCTCATAAAATGTTTGACCAGAAAGATCATCAAATTCAGTCCTACCCATTGCTCATATTTGGTTCTCAGAGGACTGTAAAATTGCATGAATGGTTGAGTGTAGGCCTTTCTTACTATACCAGGAGGAAGGAATCAAGCACTTATCAGGTGTTTGCCACATGCCAGCAACTGTGCCAAGTGCTGGAGATGTGAACACCAAGCAAAAGAAAGCCAGTGCCTGTCTTCAGGGAGCTCCCATTGAGTAGGGGAAGGCAACACACAAAAGGGAGTCAAATGTGGGCTGGTGGAGAGAAAGGTATCAGTCATGTGGTCATGATTCCAGAGGCTGGGAAGGGAGTAAATGCTCCTCTGGTGACCTCTGGAAGCTCTAGGAGGGACTCGCCAATGGAAGAAGGGGGTGGGCCTTAGAGAGAGGTATTCACAGTTGAGAAGTGCACAGGGATAGTTGGATGTTACAAGACAAGGAGGTCCCAGATGCCCAGGGAAGGTCCAGGATGAGATAGCTGCTGCAGGGGCATGATTTGGAAGACCGGAAGCCAAGACTTGGGCCAAGCACATAATAGGTACTTAATAAATTCTTGTTGACTCAGAATATTAAGAGGCAAATTATTCCTTTTGTACTAAAAGAAATTATTGTTTTTAATAAGTCTATGAGCTCAATTCATCTGAATTCTAGGCAAGAAACATGAAATACTGTTTTAATTTAAGGTTAGAGAATGTTCTGAGGTGTCAATTTTGTTCTTGTTGAGTAGCATTGGCAAATATGCAGGTTTGGGTTTCATTTGATAGATAAGGCAGTTATGAAATGCTGACTATGTGCAAGAAATGTACTGATCGCTGGGGATACAACGAAAAGCAAACAAAATACCCCCTCCCCCAGAGCTTGTATTCTATTGAGGAAGACAACACATAAAGGGGAACCAGCTAGCCAGGACCTCAGCAGCCATACAGTTGAATCACATCTGAGCAAGAATCACCTCTAGACATTCCTCCAATAGACCATCCAGTCTCTGTTTGAAGATCTCCAATGGTGGTGGGCCAGTGGGGTAAGGTGGATTCTATATCTTGGTATTAATTTCTCACTAATTATTTTTGAAGATTAAAAACACTTTGTCCTTCATCAGCAAAATAAGAAAATTTGGGTTCAATTTAAGGATCAGTAGATTTGTGTGTTTCATCCTGGCCTGCATGACATCTCTCGGTCTGATTGTTGGGTAGCAGGATTTTGTACTTCCCACCTAATTTTTTTGCCAAGCTGTAGAGCAAAAGCCCAAGGGTAGCCCTGCCATATTCTTGGAGTAGTGAAACAAGGATTGTTTCCATTCATTTGTCCTTTACCCTGTTATTTTTTCTGTTTATACTCTTTCCCCTGGTAACCTCACCCACAAGAATGTTCTCAAATCCACCCATCCATTCATTTATTTATTCTTTTGTTAAAATTTTATTTATTTACTAGTTTATGGAATAAAACAAGAATTTCTGTACAACCCTTAATGTCTTCTTTGATTCCTTTCTCTGCTTTGGCCCTCATATACTATCAACTCTTGGTTCTCTCTCTTGGAATCTCTCCCCTCTATACCTTCCTTTCCTTTGGTATTTCTACCAAAATACTAGTTCATGCTCTCCTTACTTCTTGTCTAAACTCTTGACTCATATCTGACTCCTATGCTTTCAGTTTCTCTTCTCAGCCTTGTCCCTGTCCTGGCCTCCAAACTTGCAATTTCTTTCCCTATCCACACATCTTACACTTCTGCTGGAAAAATCTTCTAACGTACAAATCTGATTTTTATTTTTCTTTTAAAAATTTTCTCTATTTTACTTTTAATTTATGGAATAAAAACAAGCATTTCCATAACCTAGTATAATTTTAAAAAAAATGACTGCTCATGAAACTGCAAGTCAACTTGTATTGCTTTTAAATATATAATAATGTTATCACATAAATTTCTTTTTTTTTTTCCTTCAAAAAAGTCTTTCCCAATGTCTAGCCAATAAATTTCAGGCTTCGTTGCCTGGAATTCAAGGTCCTCTCTAAGCTGACTCCAAAGTGTATGGATTCCAACTTTCATTTCACTTGAGTCCCTTTCCTATCTCTCTGGACTCAATGTAATCTGTTCTGGATTATATAGCTCTCCCCGACACATTCCATGCTGTGCCCAGGTGCTTTAGCTCACACTCTTTCCTGTGTCTCGAATTCCTATCTAATTTTATAAAAGCTGAAATCCTATCATCCTTCAAGGATCAACTCAAATGGCATCTTCTTTATGCCACCTTCCTATTCCCCACAGTGGGGATTGATTTCGCTTTCTACCTTCTGAACTTTTCTGTACTTATGAAAACAACATGGATGTTATTTGTGTGGATGTCACTTACTATTAGATGCTGAGGTCCTTGAGGGTAAGGTCTGCATATTGCTAGTCTTCTTATCCCCTGCTCTGGATGCTCTGCCAATATTGGGCACTTGACACTGGTCACGTTGTACATCACCTTCCTAATGTCATAGTCCTCTTTGAGAATGAAGGACAAACATCTACAGACACACTAGAGCATTCTGTCTTCAGGGAGCTCCCATTTGAGTAGGGGAAGGCAACACAGGAAAGGGAGTCAAATGTGGGCTGGTGGAGGTATCGGTCACATGGTCATGGTTCTATGGGCAGAAATGGTTTTCATTTTGCCTTCGTGTCACTAGGACCTAGCACAAGTAAATCCAACAAGTATTTATTAAGGCAGGCATTGTGCTGTGAGCTGGAAATACAAATACAGGCACTGCCTTCAAGGAGTTTACATTCTAATAGGGAGCCAAAAAGAGGCAGAGGAGTAACCACTAGGGGCATGGTAGAGAAAGTCCTGGCATATTCTAGATGCCCAATTAATGTTTCTTCTTGTGATTCCATTCCTTTCAACTCAACATACCTTTGTTAAGTGAATACTATGCATCAAATATTTTGTTTCTTGGTGGTGATACAAAGACAAAGCAAAATCATCCTTGCCTTCAAGGAGTTCAAATTCATCTAGGAAATGCCAGAGATGACTGAGTACCAAAAATAGCTTAAATAGATGCAAAGTAGTTTCAGGGTGAGGGGAGGTTCCTCACCCTGATATTTTGTGATTGTGATAATATTCAATGCCACAATGTGATAAAATCGTGATAATATTCAATGCCACAAATTCCTTAGGTACTAAGAAAGGAAAACAAAAGCCCAATCCTTATAATTGTTCTCATGTTGTCAGTCAACTAGGATTTATTAAGGGCCTGCTAGAGCCTGAAGAATAGGGTCACAGAAACAATGAATGTGAACTTGGACAGAATTCCAGAGCTAGTGAAGGATAGAAGGGCCTGGCCCGCTATGGTCCATGGGGTCATGAAGAGTCAGACACAACCGAACAACGAAAAGGTCCTGGAGAAGAGTACAGAATAAAATTGAACTGAATCACCAAAGGATCAAAATGGGAGTTTAGCCAGGGTGTCGGCTTCAAAACATTTTCCATTTATACACACACACACACACACACACACACACACACACGTACATATATGTGTGTGTGTGTATGTGTGTGTGTGCATATGTGTGTATAGATAGATAGCCATTTTATTTTTTTTAGGAGAATAAAGTGGTAAAGCAGATTCAGAGCCCCTAGAAAGGGCTTTGGTAATGTGGTACATCCTAGTGCCCGGGGTCTTTGGTCTGTGATCTCAGAAAGACACCATTTCCCAAAGAACTCCTGGATAACTTAGGAGATATAGCTTTAACTTCTTTTTAATGCTTTTTATTACAATACACAGTAGAGAGACACAGGGATTAGAAATTGGCAAGCATCCTAGCTTATTTAAGAAAGATCTAAGAGGCAAACTAAAAAATTATAGCCCAGTGTGCAAATGGAAGTAGTGGAGGAAGGTGTCTTGGAAACTACTCCAATGGTTTTATGAATAGAGAACAGAAATGAACCCACTCAAATAATAGAGGTAATATAGTCCAATGAGTAAATCTAATTTTTAGCATGAAGCCAGGAAATTCCCAGCTTTGTTTCTGGCTTCATTTTCATTTCTGCATAGGCTGCTGAATTCCATGTTTTGACACTATACAACAACACTGGCAGAATATTGGCATTTCAAGAAGGGACTTTTTTTCCCCAAGGGAAGGTTGATAATTAATGAAGGAATCAAAGAATCCCATGATCACCAGATTTGAGACTTAGAAGGAACCTCGGTGACTACTTAGACTAGAGGTTCTTAACCTGGCATCTGTGAACTTTCTTAAAATTTGTTTTTGATAGGAGGCAGCTAGGTGGCTCAGTGAGTAGAACACCAGCCCTGAAGTCAGGAGGACCTGAGTTCAAATCTGGCCTCAAATACTTGACACATGTACTAGCTGTGTGACCTTGGGCAAGTCAGTTAACCCAAATTGCTCTGCCAAAAAAAAACCAAAAAAAATTTTTTTTGATAACTATATTTCAACATAATTTGTTTTCTTTGTTATGCTATACATTTAAAAACCATGATTCTGAGAAGCATTCCCCAGGCTTTACCAGATGGGTCTGTGACACAAGGAAGCTTAAGAAGCCCTAGTCTAGTTGAAACCATCTATAAAAAGAATCTCCACTTTAACCTAACCTACAACAGGTAGTTTAGCCTCTACATGATGACCTCCAAGAAAGGAGAGTCCACTGCCTTGTGAAATAAATCACATCATTTTGTGTTAGCTCAGTTTGTTAATCTTTCCCCCGACATCAACCCTAAGTTGGCCTCCTTGAAACTATCCTGCCATTGCTACTAGTTCTGCCCTCTGAAGCCAAGCAGAAGAAATCCGATTAGTCTTCCACATGACAGCCCTCGAAATACTTCAAGACAATTCTCATGTCTCCCCTGAATCTTCTTCTCCACAAAATAAACATCCCCAGATCCTTCAGCCAATCTCGATATAGCATGGGCTCAAGGCCTTTCTTTTGGGTGCTCTCCTCTTCCTCTGGACACTCACCACTTTGTCAACTTCCTTAAACAGTGGTGGCTACAATGAGACAGCATATTCTGGCTGAGGTCTAACAAGAGCAGAGCACAGTGGGCCCATCTTTTCTCTGTTCCTGGAAGCTTGTTTTTGTTGTTATTTTTGCTCAATCATTCAGTCATGTCCAACTCTTCATGACCCCATAGACTGCATAGTCCAGGGGGTTTTCTTGGCAAAGATATTGGAGTAGTTTGCAATTTTCTTCTCCATGGATTAAGGAAAACAGAGGTTAAGTGATTTGTTCAGGGTCACACAGCTAGTAAGTGACCGAGGCTGGATTTGAACTCAGGTCTTCCTGACTCCAGGCCCAGAGCTCTATCAACAGAGCCATATCACTGCCTCCTTTGAAGTTAGATCCCTCTTAATAAGGCTCAATATTTCATTACTTTTTTGGGAGATGTCACATCACACTGCAGATTCGTATTGAGCTAGCAGTTGACTAAATAATCAGTCAATAACCATTTATTTAGCATGTACTATGCCAGGCACTGTGCTAAGCACTACATGTAAAGCTCCCAGATCTTTTTTGAGAGCAACTACCATTTAAACATACCCTTGCCATCTTATAAATGTGAAATTTATTTTTTGTACCCAAGAGAAAGACTTTACATTTACTCATGTTAAATTTTATCTTATTAGATACAGACCAATCATCTGTGCTTTTAAGATCTTTTGTATCCTGGCTGTCACCTAATGTGTTAGCTATTCCTTTCAACTTTAGGTCATCTGTAGTTTTCCTAAACATATCACCTATGACTTTATCCAAGTTCTTGATGAAATCTTAAAGGGCAAAGGGCCAAGCATAAAGCAGACCCCAAGCATCCTTGGAGTATTGTACTGGAAACATCCTACCATGTTGACATTGAACCATTAACAACTATTCATTGAGTCCATCCATTGCAATAGCTCTGAATCTATTCATGTATGTATACACACATATGTAACTAGACACACATATGTACTGTTGTAAGAAGCAATGAATACAAGGAATTCAGAGCAGCAAGGAAACACTTAAATGAACTGATACAAAGTGAAACAAGCTCCACAAGGAAAATAATGCACATTACAACAATGTAATCATAATAACAGTAATAATAATGGAATAGAGTAATGACAATAATAACCGTGTAAATGGAAAGAACAACCAAAATAAACTGACCGTTCTGCAACGATGGTGGTTAAGCTTTGCTGTAAGAAGAGGTAATAGAATGGGATGGCGGCTGGGAAGCAGTGACTGGCGTGAGCTCCCCACCAAGACCCTCCAAAAACCTATAAAAAAATGGCTCTGAACCAATTCTAGAGCTGCAGAACCTACAAAGTGGCAGAGGGAAGCAGGGACCCAGCCCAGGACAGCCTGGATGGTCTCTGGGTAAGGTCTGTCCCACACAGAGCTCCCAGCCCCCAGTGGAGGGTAGCGGAGCTGAGCCCAGTGCGC
>CM053623.1:357374855-357408614 GCA_028646595.1 Phalanger gymnotis
TAGTTATACCTGGAAGTTGTGTGGGACACCATGCCTTCTTGGGGAGGGGGGGGGGGAGGGAGGGAAGAAAATCTGGAACCCAAAATTATGTAGAACTGTATGTTGCAATCTAAAAATAAAAAAAAATGGAAAAAAAAGAAAAAAAGAAAAAAAAAAGAAATAACACATATGAAAAATTAGCACTTTATTGAATAGTAAAGTGACTATGGACATGTTTGTATTATCCCAATCATATTGGAAAGGCCTCTAGTTAATTCCCATTACAATAGTCAACTCTTGTATAGAAGTTACTCACTAGAATAAAGAAAGGTCCATTTATTCACATGAATTGTCATTTAAAAAGACACACAAGAATGGGTATTGCATCTTGTCAAAAGCTTGATATATACTATTGTTATAGTTTTATGATTTTGGTGATTCTTAATAATATGACCAAATAATATGACCAAACCAAGTCTCTAGGTTTCCTCATATTGAATCAGCCATTCATTCCTTGTATAAATTCAATCTAGTCATATAGTTTTTGTTATATGTTGCTGTAGTATCATTCTCTTTTTTTTGCATCAATATGCTTAGTGAGATTGGTTTATAATCCATTTGCCTCTCATTGGTTTAAGTATCAAGATGATTTTTGCATAATAGAATGAATTTGGTAGGACCTTTTCTTTTCCTCCTTCCTAGTTTATGCAATACAAGAGTAATGGCTAATTACTATATTTCAGTGTTATTTTGTCTTCATTATTATATAATTTGAAGATTATATTTCTAAAAGTTTCTATAGTATTGTTATTATTTGTCCTTTAAATGTTTGATGGAATTGATGTGTAAAGCCATCTGGTCCTGGTTTTGTTCCTCCTGTCCTACCTCTTTCAGAGTTCCTTTTTGGCTGAGTTGAGGTTATTTAAATCCTCTGGCTCTTGTTGTGATAATCTAGGCATTTGATGTTTTTGTGAATATTCATGCATTTCATTTAGATTGTTGGTTTTATTCACATATAATTGGAGAAAGTAGTTCTTAAGATTTTTTAAAATTTCTTCTTCAGTGGGTGTCAATACACATTTTTCATTTTTGATATTAGCAATTTTGTTTTGTCTTAAAAATAGAATTAGTTAATGATTTAGCTAATTTTTTTAAAACAGCATTTAGTTTCGATTATTAACACTTTTTTTTGCTTTCAGTTTTGTTAATTTCTTCCTTGATTTTTAGGATTTCTATTGAAGGATTTGACTGGAAATTTGAATTTGTTGGCACAAATTAAATTCATTAATGTGCTAGCACAAATTAAAAAGCACCAGTCAAAACCCTGAATTCTAGTTTTTTTTTGTTTTATTGCATGCTCTATTCATTAATCGAGTCTTTCTTTCTTTTATTGATGAAAATATTTGAAGATATAAATGTCCCCTGAGGACCACTTTTACCGTATTTCAAAAAGTTTGGTGTACGGCATCATTATTGACATTATATTTAATGAAATGCTCCACTGTTTCTATGTCTTGTTTTTTGACTCCCTCATTTTTTGTGACTAAGTTATCTAGTCTCCAACAAAATTTTAATGATTTACTCAATTGTTCTTTGTTGAATGAAATCATAATTACCTTGTGGTCCATAAAAGCCATATTTAATATTTCTGTTTTCTGCATCTGTTTGTGAGGTTTTCCACCTCCTAAGATGTATCTAAGTCTGAAAGGGGTAAATTGAAATCCTTTACTTTTATTGTTTTACTGTTTCTCCCTGTAACTCATTAACTGTTCCTCTAGGTATTTAGATATTACCTCTTTTGCTACATACATGCTTAGTATTGATAATAATTCATTATCTATGTGCCATTTCTGTAAAATGTAGTTTCCATGTTTATCTTACTTAAGTCTGCTTTTGCTGTTTCTTTGACTGAGATCATAATTGTTCCTTCTATCTCTTTTAACTTCAGCTGAAACCTAATAATTTTTTTTAGCCCTTCACTCTACCTCAGTCTGCATTTTCTTGTTTCAAGTGTGTTTCTTATAAAAAACATGTTGGAGAGTGCTTTCTAATCTACTATGCTATCCTGTTCTGTTTCGTGGGTGAGTTCATCCCTACCACATTCACAGTTACAAGTATATTTCCATTCATAATTTCCTTTTATACTTGTCCTTCTCTTTCAGCCCTTAGTGCTCTCCATGTGGGGTAATCTGTTTCTGCTCCCCTGCCCTTCTCTTTCTCCCACCCACAGACCAACAACAGGTTCTTATCCTTTATTTCTTTTCTTTCAAACCCCTCCAAAAAATCCACCTTCCTTACTTAGACTCTGTTTGCTTAGGCCTAATCCTTCCCTTTATCTACTTTCTGTGTTATTCTCCTGACATCCAAAAGTTTGAACCTTGCTACTTATGCCTTGCCTTAGAGATCTCTTAGCCAATCAAGAGCTTTATGAATGTGGCACAAAGTGGCATAAGGCCGTCCTTCTGGGAGCTGACCCAGGCTTGGCTGGGCATGAACGCATGCTTATGTGTATGTATGTATTTTACCACTCACACATACTTACTTCAATTAATGCCCCAAAGGAGATATGGGTGGGGGGGCTGTATACCTGTGCATATATATAAATATATAAAAATAAATATTATACGTATTATAAATATGTAAATACAAGAAGCACTGAACTTGCAAAGTAGTAACTTCTTGTAACTTTGGTAGATTAAATAACGAATTAGATGTTCCTTTATTTCCTCTCCTTCCCAGCCAATTGAAGGAACTCTCCATACTAATTGAGCCTAAGTAAACATAAATTATACATCAAAGATGAAGTTAGGCAGTGTGGTTTAGTGGAAAGAAAGGCTGGGTTTGGATTTAGAGTGTCTGGGTTCACATCCCAGATGTTACTTCTGCCAGATGTTGCATTGGGTGGGTCATTTCACCTCCTTCTGACTCTAATTTCCTCATCCATAAAATAAGACAATGGGTTTAGACCTTTAAGGGCTCTCTGAGCTCTCAATCTGTGACCCTGGGAACTCTGAGAAATGCCAACTGGCCTGAGATTTGATAGCTGTGTCAGAATATGTTGATATGCCTAAAGAGAAAAGAACAGTCAGTCAGTCAGTCACACTTTACAGGATGAGGGAAAGAAAACTTTCCAGCGCCAATGTTTTTCATTGAGTAGCGAACTTGACCAATGAACTCATCCTTGGTCCACATTATGAAGCCATCCAAATCAGCCTGGCAGGAACAATGCCACAGGAGACCTAGCAGAGGATTAGACTTCATAAGGCCTCTATAGTCCCTAAGATTTCTGCTGAAAATGCTCCTAATATGCCTTGTGCCTCTTGGCATAAGGTAGGAGAGGAGAGATGCGGAACGAGACATACATTTTCAGATGTTTCCAATATGTTGTTTTCTCATTTGACTGTACTTTATACTCTGTGCAGAGGGTGGAGGTGAAGGGAGTTGGTGGGAAATGAAAGTAAAATAAATGAGTATCACCAAGATAGGAATGAAAGAGAGAGAAAGAAAAGAAAGAAGGGAAGTGGGAGAGAGAGAAGGAGGAAGGAAAGAAGAGAGTGAGGAAGGGAGGGAGGGAGAGAGGAATGAATGGAAAAGGGAAGGGAAGAAGGAAAGAAGGGAGGGAATAGAAGGAAAGAATGAGGAAGGAAGAAAGGAAAGAAGATAGAAAGACAAAGAGAAAGGAAGAGAGAGATGAAAATCTGGATCCTTATTTAAATTCTGCATCTGGCACTTTCTATCTGTTTGATCTTATGCAAGTACCCTACCTGGGCCTCAGTTTCTCCATCTGGAAAATTAGCAGGTTACATTAGATGGCTTCCATATCCTATGACCTCTATGGATGCATATTCTCCAAAGGCTATTATTGCCTTTAATCTGTATCCCTGAGTTTTCTATGACATTCTTTAGAAAACAAAGACTAATTGGGAATCCCTCTTCCTAGCTATTTGCTTGTCTCTGCAGCCCCCAACTCTGTATGTACAGTCTGCACTGGCTGTCCTCACGACACAAATGAATGGCTGACTACCAGGCAGGCTATTCCTGATTTAGAGCTCTCTTTGATCTGAGTGCCATTTTAAAAAAAGGTGATAGTTTAAAATGATTGAGACCTGGATGTTACAGGCTTTTTCATTTTTTTTCTCCCAAGCCAAGCTGTTTCTTTAGATCTTATTGAAATTTACGGCCCTTTTCTATTCCAACTGGCTGACTTGTGCTGCTGTCATGATTTCCAGACTGCTCTTCTTCATACTTGAAATACATTGAAAAAGCCAAAATACGGCTCCCAGAGCTGTAGTGAGAATGCAAAGATTTGAAGGGGATTCTCCAAGACTAGTACCGCAAAACCCAATGTATTTTCAGGGACTAAAAACCCATTACAGCAAGATAAACAAGGGTTTTTTCTGTTAGTACTGGAGAGAGAAGACAATATTGGGAAAATCAACTTCTTATTTGCCTGAGAAGGAGCCACTTTAATATCCTCCCCCTGAAATAGGAAGTGAAAGAATAATCCGTAGCTCCCTACTGTGACTAGGATAAAGTATCAATTCCTATGTTCAGTATTTGGTCATTTTTTTTTACATTCAGACTCTAGCCTACCTTTCTGGACTGATTCCATATTACTCCACGCCCCCGTCCTGCACATATTTTTGTTGCAGTCAAAATGGGACTACTTTAATTTCTACCTACATGTAATTCTGTCTCTTGTCTCTACACTTCTGCATGGACTGGCCTTACACCCAGAATTCTGTACCTTTTCTCCTCTGCCTCTTGGAACTCTTAAGTGGCTTCAAGGCTTAACTCAAACATCACTTCCTGGGTATGGCTTTTTTTTCTTTCCTCCCACCTGCAATTAACAGTGTTCCCCAGAACACCATGTGTATATTTTGTATTTTCACGTTATGCCTACCTGTAGAATGAAAGCTTCCTGGGAGGCAGTGGAGGAGGAATGGATGGACAACCATTTTGTTTTTATCTTTGCCTCCTACTAAATCTGCCTGCAATGGTATGTGGAATCAGGGAACTTAGAGAAATTAGCCCTACATGGATCAATGACTTTTAGTCCAATGGTCAGAGTTTAAAAAGCTTTTTCTTACAACAGCTCTACGAAGTAAGAAGATATCATCTCCATTTCATAGTTGGGGAAACAGGCTCATAAAGCAGGAGGGAATGGTGTCGGGATTTCTAGGAAGCAAAAAAACAGAAACAGCCTAGGTTCCTGAGGTCACATCCTCTGCTCTGGCCCCTGCCTCCATACTATCTCCCTCGTGAAATGGATGTGTTTCAGTAACAGATAAATTCACCCCCAAATTCAGGCAAATTCAGAAGCTATCAGGCTATAGCCTCAAGAAAGAACCTGAGTGACTTAGCCTTTTCAGATATTCCATTTTCATCTCTCCTATTTCTCACTTTGTGTCTTTGGGTGATTGTAGACCCCTGGAGTCAGGCGTCTACCTGTCATTAATTGCCCCCATTCAGAGAATTATGGAATTTGCATGGGTCCCCAGAAGCCACTAAGTACAAGCTCTTGAACAGAAATCAGTGCTATAGTATCCCAGGCAAGTGATCGTTCAGCCTATGCCATGCAGGCATGAATCATGCCCAACCAAACTCATGTCTTCCTTCTTATTTGGGAAGGTCACAGATGGGGGGAAAATGTTTCTCTTTGCAGTGATGTCTCAACTCCAGGAATAGCTACACTGAGGGAAATAGAGGAGCTCTGTGGGATGTTTACTTCATTCTTATTTCATACATTTCTTACTTGAAGAAATAACACTTAAAACTCCATTTCAGTAAAACGACTAATTCATGGAGATAGTCACATATTTTCCCACACTTTTCTGAAATCAGATTATCCAAGGACTGACATTCATTCTCCCTGCATTTCAATATCCACTTTGGGTGGTCTCACTAATGAAAACTTTCATTTTTGCCAAATTAGGACACCTCCCCCTTTTCCACGTTCACACCCAAGTCTGTGGCCCTTTAAAAAGGGCTTAAAACAAACAAAACCCCACAAAAACCTGCGAATGTTATTTTCCTGAAATGCCATGGCTTAGGGATAGAGGGCTGGGCTTCCTGTTGAGAAGATCTGGGTTCAAATCTTGCTTTTGACAAATACTATCTGTTAGACCAAGACAAGTGATCTAAGCTCCATGTCCCCATAGCAATTTTCTCACACTATAAACCACAGAACAGTTGCCCATATGCATCCATAGAGGGAAGTTCAGTATTGGGCATAGACCACACAGATGACACCAACAGACTAGATCTCCCACCCCACCACCATAACCCAAACAAAAGAACCCTCCTCAAAATTGTATCATATAAAAGTTCTGATTGATTGTGGCTCCAAGCAAGGTGCCTCAGTGAATTTTTGTTTGTTTATTTCAGTTGGGGAGGAGAGGACACCGAGAGAACAAAAGTTAGGGAAAGTAAAGACAGATTATTCCACACCGAAGCTGACAGACTCCCTGAAATCTGGGAGACCCATTGGGGGTGGGGGTGGGGGTCCATGGACTTGGCAGAAGATCATAGTATCAGCAATTTTGAGCTAGAAGGGAACTTAGAGGCCATCAAACGCAATACTATCATTTTACAAGGGAGGAAACTGAGGCCCAGAGAGGTTAAGTGACTTGACCAGAGGCTCACAGTAAATATCTGAAGTGGGATTGGAATTCAGGTCTTCCTGACTCCAGGCACAATATTCTATCCATTATAGCATGAAGATGCCCTGAAACTCTTAAAACCTATGTGTCTTTGTCTTCAAAAGGGAGTCTGTGACATCATTTATGATTCACAAGCCCTTTGCGCTAATTAAAATAACTTTCCTTCAGTTGATCCCCTGATAGCCTTCTACATTTAGCCACCCTTTGAAGGTAAGGGTGACAGGACACCCACCATGTGGGACATTTCAATAAAAATAATATCCCCCGAAATGAAATGTCTACATAAAACCCCTAAATGCAGACTGAAGATGGAGACAACAAAAGATGTTCCAGTTTGTCATGGCCCTGAGCCAGGAGCCTGTGGTGATCCCCGGCTAATCAGCTTCCAGCCTGCAGCATGCTATTGTAAGGGGTTTTCAGAGATGGAGCTTGGCAGACATTATCTTGGGAGAAGAATGCACTTGTGAAAATCTGCCCAAGCTGAGGTTTCCTGGTGGCCTCTCCCTGAATGTTCATCAAATCGGACCTTACAGGATCTCCAAGTAAGGCAGTATTTACTGGCAGGTTCAAGGGAGAAGTCATCAATAAACAGCCTCAGCGGATGCTGGAGGACTATGGGACCTCCTAGGCTACTTCACTGTGTTTGCTCTTTCTTCTCATCACTTTCTAAGGCCTCTTGGTGGTTTGAAACATCACATAGATCACTGAAGAAGCACATATAATGGGTAGAGGAGATGGGAAGGAAGGGAAAGAAATGCCACTGATAGATTTGAGGTCTGCGTGTACACACGCACATGCTCGCATGCATGCCTGAGTGTGTGCGTGTGTGTGTGTGACACTTGACCTTGATGCTGGGGTTGGCTACATTTTGTCTTAATCAACAAGAACTTTGACTTTGGCTTCTCCCCTTCTGAAAGTGCTCTTCATTTAATTATGAAGCACATTGGAATGGATTCTATCCAGTGAAATGGGAAGGGCCTTTCATCCATCTAGGACTGATTCTTAAGTTATCTGATCCCACATGCCATTGCAGGAACATTTACTAGCTGTGTACCCCTGGGTCAACCTTGGTTTCCTCATCTATAAAACATAACGTACTCAGCAAACATGGGCTAACTACCACAAACACAAAGAGTACCTTGGCTGACACATGTCAGTGACATGTTCTTCACATAAGCACAGATGCTGGATGGGCTCTCCACTGCGTAGCTCAATGGCCACAAGTTCCCCACCCCCACTCCAGGGAATGGAAGTGACATTATAAAAGCTGGATTCAAAAAAATAAAATTAAAAGTTGGATTCAGACCCAGCTCCTTTGAACCCAACTCCGGTACTCTTCTCAGTACATGGCATTAGCTTAATGCTCTGGAGTCAGAGGTGGTGGTTGTTTTTGTTGTTGAGTCATTTCAATTGTGTCCAACTCTTTGTGATCACATTTGGGGTTTTCTTGGTAAAGATACTGGAATGGTCTGCCATTTCCCTTTCCATCTCATTTTACAAATGAGGACACTGAGGCAAACAGGGTTAAGTGATTAGGCCAGGGCCACACAGCTAGTGTTCGAGGCCAGATTTGAACTCACAAAGATGAGTCTTCCTGACTTCAGGGTTGGCACTCTATCCACTGGACCACTTAGCTGTCAGAGGAGTCAGAGTCAGAGTCAGAGGACCTGGGTTGATATCTCATGTCTGACCCACGATACAGAGTGACTTGAGAAAGGGATGCTACATAGTGTAATGGGGAAAGCGTGGCTTTGGATTCAGGACTTGTCTTCAAATCCTGCCTGATACACTCTTATTGTATGACTGAGTCCTAGCCAGTTGCTTGACCTTGGGAAGCCTTGAGACTAACAATAGGAGTCTTGTGCCAGGACTCTCATGAGGGTAAAGGAGGCACATGAAAATATTTGTGAATCTTGGGTGCCATGCAAATGGGAGCTGTTATTATGCCAAGAAATCCATTCGAGTGGGTAGGGAGGCAATAACTGACTCTCAGAGAATGAATGCCAGTAACTGCCCTGAATGTGGAGTCCCTACACCCCAGCTTTCTTGAGCAGTAGAGAAGTGATCTCTACTCTCCTTGTTGTTGTTTGTCCTTCATTCTCAAAGAAGACCATGACATCAGGGAGGTGATGCTGTGACATGCAAGCGAATTGGCTTTAAGTGAGGAAGGGCTGTGCAAAGTCACCAGCCTCACTCTCTCCTCCAGAGCCATGTGGGTCCCGTGGTGCGATATGGATCAGGACACCTGGAGATGGCCCAGGATGCTGTGGGGGACCTTGGCTAGGTGGGTACAGAAGGAAGCTTCAAGAAGCAAACCTCAGAATGGGGGTTGGGGAGCTAGGTTCCATGTCTCAGGGCTCCTGGTCCGTCTTCAGCTGATGCTTTATTGCATCAGACTATCTGCCACTGAATTTTTCCAGCCAAGTGTCTTTGCTTTTCTTCTGGGCACCCCCATCCCAAATTCTGCACAAAGGACACAGCACTCTAGCATTTGATTTGCCCCAGCCCCGCTTTTGTAAACTCAGCCTATCTCTCACGCCTCACTTTTTGACCTCCACAGAAGATAACCACATTCCCGGTTTCCTTCTTTCTGAAGATAAAATTCCTTAGTCTCTCCTGCCTCTGACTTCTCGTCTCCTTTCATTTATTTACTGTGAACTAGGTGCTATTCTTTGTTCCTGCTTTTGTAATGCTGCTGCAGCCCCTCCACACTGCCCCCTCCTCTGATCCCTTCCCATCCTATTCTGGCTATTCTGCTGAAAAATTATGTTGAAATCTGGGTAGGATGAGAGACGTGTTTGTGGGATTTGTAGCTGGCTGGACACATACCTAAAGAAAGCTGATTAAGAACTTGGCAGCTCAGTTGTGGGCACTGCCTTCCTCTTAAAATCACTTTGTATTTAGTTATGCAAGGTACTGCTCCATTTGTATCGGAACATTTTGGTTGCTAAAAGGGGCAGAAAAGAACATTTGTGTAAGGAAAACAGAAGAATTACATTCAAGAAGAAACAGGAGCTCAGAGGAAAGAGATGAGTAGAGACAAAGTCTGATCTGAGTATGAAATCGAGAATGGCTCATCAGAGTAATGTTTAGAGATGAAATGTTTGAAGGTGGGGCAATGACTAAGGTGATCTTGGTTGCAGGATATTGTGGTCTACTCATTTGAATGTGGCTGGCTTTGGCAGGAGGCATTCTAAAGGCTACAACTGTGAAATTAAACATCAAATAACTGTTTAGGGGCCATGGGAAAGTTATATGAACAACTGTTTGGGTTATATGTAATGGAAAAGAGGAATCATTCAGTCTTATATCATGTTAGGAATGGTAATAAGGAGACACGTATTTAAGAAATTGAAAGTCAGAGAAGAAAGAATTGGAAGAAGCCATCTGAAGAAGGAGAGAGAGGAAGAAGAGAAAGCTGAGTACAGAAGGTGTCAGGGACACGCAGCACAGGAGACTAGGAGAAAAGCTACTTACAGAAGATAGTTTAATGGAGCTGAAAAGATCTCAGATCACAGGAAGGCTTTGGCACTCTTTTGTTGGGAGCTGTGCTGATTGGAAATTACCCAGCTTAAGGGAACTGATTGTTACTGAAAGAGAGGAACATTTTCTTAGAATCCTGCCAAGAGTAGCTGTATACCACTTCAGTGGTCTAAGTAGCAAAAAAAGTGCCTTTGTCCAGTAGGAGGGCTGTGATCATTTTGCTCTGAAAAACTGGTATTTCATATTGTTCTTTACAGAGACCCAAGATCTCAAGGTCTGCCACCTGACTAATGTTTTGCCCTGGCATATGAGCTACCCAATTATATGTCTCCCTGATAAGTTCACCTGTAAATGTGTGCTCACTTTCCTCCATAGATAATCTATGTATTGGAGGGAGTGGTTTATGTGTAGAGTGTTATATTTTGACTATTACTAGAATAATTTCTGGCCTTCTATTGAGTCAATGTGATTATTTTTGCTTTTGCCTTCTACTGAGGAAATATTATGATAGTCTTGCTGTGTCTTATCATTGGGTGAATATTTCACATATAGTAGTAAATAGTACTGTGGTGACTGATGTTGGGTAACTATGAAGCACAATATTCAGGTCTTAGGGGCTATATTGATTGGTAATATGAATGTATTCCCACCCTCCCACCTCCCCCCACCAAAAAACCCAATAACAACTGGAAGATGACTCTTAAGACTATGAGAGAGACTGAATTTGAATTGTAGCTACATGATTGTGACCATACTCATGGCTGGTGCTAATCTGGGAAAATCTTCGGACCAAGAGAGCATGTTGGATATGTGTGAGTCAGCCCAGAGAGAGAAATCAGCTTGAATGATTTTTTTGGGGGAAGGAAACAAAAGCATTACTCCTGTGCATCAGAAAGATTATTCTGGGAATCTATAAATATAGAGGAGGGATGGCTGAGGAAATGAAAGCTTGAATGTGTAGGATGGTGAATGAAGATGAATGAGAGGCTTGTTGCTGCCTAAAGAGTGAGCAGAGTGAAGTACTATATATGCTAAGGTTATAAATGCTTCTTTCAATTCTTCTCACAAAAGAGACTTTCACTTTCCTGGTTGAGATAGTCATTGGAAAATACCAGCCTAATAATGATGAGGCCTAGAGTAGTCAAGAGACCTGGATTCTGGTCCCAGCTCTGCAGCATGACCAGGGGCAAGTCCCATTCCCTCTCTGTAACTGTTTCTTCATCTCTAAAACATAGAGGTTTGGGTTCTCAAAGATGCCCTCAAGCTGTCAAATTCTAAAATTCTACCCAGACCCTGGAATGGAGTGCCAATCTCCCTGGGATCCTTTAGAGAAGATTCCTAGTCTCTACAAAATATGTTACAGGATTACCAAGTGCTGGGAGGGAACTCATACATAGGTCATCTAATCTAACTTCCTCATTTCAGAGATCGAGGCCCGAAGAGGTTCAGTGACTGGCCCAAGATTACATGGGTTGTAAGCATCAGAATCAGTATTTTTACCCAGATTCTCATCCTCTATGAATCTCCTCTGTGTACATTTAGTCTAGTCTGGTGACTTTTCCTGTTTTATTTTTTCCTTTTTATTGCCCTCTATGCCTTTCCAATAAACTCATCCAAGACCACATTGTTAGAGTGGTGTCTCTATCTGTCTGTCTGTCTGTCTGTCTGTCTATCTATCTATCTATCTATCTATCTATCTATCTATCTATCTATCTATCTATCTATCTATCTACCTACCTACCTATTTGACAGTAAAGAGTTTGATACAAGTATCTTGGGATTTCATTTCCACTTTCCATCCTCTTACTCCCCAGTCTCTTCTGCAAAACCAGTGATACAGACTCACCATCTACTTAAGCAAAAATTGTCCTCACAAACATTGCTTCCTATTCTCCTATTACATCCACCTAAGCCCTCCCCATCCCTTGTCCTACTCTAGTTCTTCCTATCTTTCCATGGTGTTCTCTGGAACCCCTCTTCTATCATTAATAAATGACTTCATTTTAGACCTCTTCCTCTTCTCCTTCTTCTATCTCTTGGCACTCATGTAGATATGGCCCTAACCCCAAAGGCACTGCATCCCTGATCATTATTTTGAATACTAGATGTGTCTTCTCTCATGCCTCCTGACACACTGATCCAGGAGAAGTGGGTATACTCTTTGACTCCTCCCCAGCATGGCCACTTTCAGA
The DNA here is from genome assembly GCA_028646595.1 of Phalanger gymnotis. Lineage (NCBI taxonomy): Eukaryota > Metazoa > Chordata > Mammalia > Diprotodontia > Phalangeridae > Phalanger > Phalanger gymnotis. The sequence goes on from CM053623.1 coordinate 357,387,172, forward strand.
CCTTTCCTTGGCTGCCACCTCCTGCTGTTGAATCTCAGAGGAGAGATTCACTCAATCTAGATCCTAATGGTTGTTTCTACAGACCCCTGAGTTGATTTTCTCTCCATTCTCAAGGAGTTCATGTACCTGGCTCATGGTTCCTCTCCACCCCATCCACTAGTAGTGGATTTAATAGGCATGCTTATGGTCCCTTGATGTAACCTGGACTCCCAGTTGATTAATCTATTCTCATGACCTATTTCTTCATGCCAACTTAGCTATCCACAAGGAACATCACACCATGCCCCATAAGTATTCCATGTCTACAATCAGGGACTCTAAAAATTCTCTCTCTGCCCATAACCATCTATCATTTCATCTCTTCCTATGTCTCACTCCTTCTAAACCTATTCCTCATTTTCATGGTGACATGTTGTCCCTCCACCCCTCCATTTCCTCCTATTATTCTCACTTCTGTCTAACTTCCTAATAATAAGAGCTGTTTCAATGTGGGATGGGCTGTCTTAGCAGCTCATGGCATCTACCCAACAAGAGGTCTTCTAGTGAATACACCATGAGCACTTATAAGGAATGCTTCAGGGGGAATTACTGGTCAGAGATTGTCTGGCCCATAAGACAGCAAAGCTCTGAGATTCTGATTCTTTGAAGCTATGGTAAACAATGGCATTTTGGACCCTGGATAGAGAACTAGACCTCAGCGTAGTTAACCAGGAGGAACTTGCATTGCTCCTTTCAGGGTGACCCGTGGATTGTGTCCTTGGATTGTGGATCTGGCTCTTTTGGCATTTGCCAACTATTTCACACAGAACTATGTCTAGTGGCCCTCAGCAGGATGAGTGTTTACTTAGTCTGACTGTTCTTTGATAATATGCAGCTTGCACCTAAAATCCAAGCTCTGTTGTCTCTTCCATTAGGATGGGAGCTCTCAGAGAGCTGGGACTGTCTCCATTTTTTCTGTTAGTATTTTCATCACTTGGCACTTAAATTCATTCATTCTATCCATTCATTCATTTTTCCATTCTGAAATCTAAATGAAGGTCTCTAATATCTAGAACATTCATGACACAACTATTACTCCACTTGGAGGTCTGTGAATCTCACTTCTTCTACAGGTCTAACTGACACGAGGAACAGATTTTTTGTTCCATTGTATGAGTTTGTTAAGAATTATATGTAGAAGTTAGGAGGTCGGGGGGATGTGCAAGGGGACAAGATAATCCTCAGAACCCCTTTATCATCTAAAATGTGTTGTCAATGCCTATTGTTTTCCATCCTCGGCATGCCTTTTGATTGTTGTCATGGAATTTGTCATACAGTTTTAGGTTTTGGAGCTGGAAAGGACCATTGTTTATAATTCCTTCATTGTATGAATGGCTCAAGGACAGAGAAATGACTTGTCCAAGATTACATGAGTGGTAAGAAGCAGAGGTGGGATTTGAGTCTAGGTCCTTCTAATCTAAACACAGTGCTTTCCCCACTGCTCCGTTAGTGTCTGCTGTTCTCAGCTATCAGGGCTCCACTTTCTGAAAGAAAGTTCTTGTCTTTGGACTGAGCCCTTTCTTGATTTAACTTCCATAAATGTCCTCTCTAGCAAAAAGAGAACATCTGGAGACACTTCCTGTAGACAGCTTTGGATAATTTCAGAACTTTTTCAAGAGGAATTCTGGCTCCATCCTAAACCTCTTCCCATTCTTCAGTGATGATAGAGAGTCTGTGTCTTTACTCTGCTCCTATTAGCCTGGAAGAAAGGGACAATGACAGCAAGTTTTGACAATGAGGGAAACTCTCTTTGTGATCAATGAATTCTACAAGATGGTGGCCCAGGCTTTCTGTTGCCATTATAGCCAAGTTTACTCACTACAGCCCTTCAAAGGGCTGGTTTCTTCTTCTGGTCACAGGAAATGGAGCTTTCAGGGACTTTAGTCTTCATTTTCCCAATGAGGAAACTGGAGCCCAGGAAAATAACTTTCCCAGGTCCTTTCGGGTAGTGAATAACCAAGCTTGGATTTGGGCTGGTTGGCAACTTTTCTGCAACTTATAGACTTACCTAGAGCACTAAAGGTTTAGTGACTTGTTCAAGGTCACACAGGCAATATGTCAGAAGTATTTGATTCAGAATTTGAACTCCGGTCTTCCTGACTCTGAAATCAGTTCTCTGTTCTCTATGCCATGTTGATTTTCATGTTGTGGGTCATCCATTGTTTTCAGAGGACCAATGACATCACAGGGTGATATATTGACTTGCAGATGAACTGCAAGTGAGGCAGAGTTGCATAAAATTGTCAGCCTCATTCTTCCAGAGTCATCTGTGGAAATGTAGCAATATTTAGAAGGCAAGAATTGATTCAAGCTACTTACAGCAATGTGCCTTCTCTTTCCCCATTGTACTTATACTTTCAGTCTAATTCAGAATTTAACAGCTAGCTTTTGGAAGCATCATGGTGTGACTTTCCCCTAGGGAAATAAGTCCCACTTGTCACTTGAAAACACTTTCAGAACTGCATTGGAGAACATGGTCATGGCTAAACATTAGTTTAAAGCCCCTAGATGTAATTTTCAGCTTACTCTTCTGCCAGTTCTACCCTACACTGATATGTCACTATGAAGCCATCATTCTAATTTTCCCTATATCTTTGGAGGTGACAAGCTGTGAGATAATGTTATCCAATAGTCTTTCTAATGAAAGTATCTTTGATAAAGAAAATTGATTTTTGATGTCTTATCTGGGGCTGGGTAAACATTTCTCCACCATAAGTATCTATCTATGAGAATGAACCTACTTTACCATAATAAGAACATAAAAAGGTCCAATGGAATGGAGCTTAGAGATGCTTTTTCAACAATTCTAGGCTTAATTTATATCTAACCTCACCTGCAAAAGGCATTCCACATCTTGGTACTAGCCTCTCTTTAGCTTTATCAGCAATAATCCCCTTCACTTATGCTACACTCTTAAAAAAATTAAACTTAAATACAAAATGAGAAACAAAGAACATTTCCACGTGCACAGCAGAACCTAAAGACAGGATTCAACATAAAGCCATGAATTTCCATTTCAGACTGTTTACTTTAAAAAGAAACCACACTATGTAATAAATCCTATACATTGTTTTCAAAGCTATTCAGCTTTTCTGTGCTTCCTTCTAAGTTTTCTTTTGTTCTCTGCTGTGCATTTTTTCCCCTCCCTACTCTCCCTGCCCCATAGAAAGCTACAATTAAACATGAATACATGTACACATACATATATAAATATATATATGTATATACACATATATGTACGTATGTGTAAAGCCATGTTATACTATACTATACATAACATAATGTACTTCTATTTATGACTTCTTTCTCTAGAGGTGGATAGCATCTTCCTTTATACGTCCAAGTCTTTCCAAGTTTAACGTTGACCAGCTTATCATTTCTCATGGCTCCATACTCTCGCCAAACTCTGGATTCACTGCCCCTATCCCCAATAATTTCAACCCCCAAATACCCAGTACCCTTTGAGTCCTACTACCTTAGCACCTTTACTGGGGACATTCTGTTATTCAGTCAACAAGCATTTATTTGCTAGGCCATTTATGCCTAGAGAAAAGGCATATTCTATTTACTTGCCCTTATCATCCATATCATCTCTATCTTTTAGAGCTCAACTCAAATTCTACCTGTTCCATGAATAAACAAAAGAAACATTTCTGTAGGGCTTCGAGGCTTGCAGAGCATTTTGTAATAGTTCTGTAGCAGTCATCCTGTGGTCCTGTGGTTGGCAAAGTATTATTCCTTTTTCACAGCTGAGGAAACTGAGACTCTGAGTTTAGGTAGCTTGTTTGTGCAAATGAACACTAATCCTGGGACTATAACTTAGGGTTTTGGACCCCTGGCTCCATGGTCTTTCTGCCCACCAAGAATACAATAATCCTACAGAGTTAAAGAACCTGTTACCCTCTCTGATAAGAACCTTCTCCTTCACTGAGGCTAATTGGGTAACACTACTTGATTCTCCCTTTTTATTGGTGAAACATCAGGTACTTGTATATGAACAATTTAAAAATACAATTTTATATATGAATATATTATATTAATTGATAATATTAATTATTAAATTACATATTGACATCTAATATATGATTTGAATATATAGGTATATATTTATTCAAATGCTTAATGCCATTCTTAATGTTGTGAACAGACTGGAGTGGAACTTGTGGTTTTGCTGAAAGATGCTGATTGATGCTGCATGACTCAAGTCATAGCCATAGTTACCTGCTTGTACCAGACTACCCGAAGAGGGGGTGTTAAGCTCCACCAGTCACTTTATCCCTTGACCTGATTGGTTGTAACCATAGGGGCTTTGGGAATTTCAAATGAGGTAGTGGATGTAAACCTTAAAGTGCCATGTAAATGACACTTTTATCATCACCATCATTATCATCATCACCATCATCTTCTTCATCATCACCATCATCACCACCACCATCATCATCACTATCACCACCACCATTGTCTTCATGGTCATAATCACCACCACCACCATCATCATTATTATCTATGGTCATCAGTCCTCCAGTGATGATGACTTCATTGTTTGAGCCTTCTACTGCACTCCTGCTGATCTCAAGCAATGTTTGTAGAACAATGCAAGTGTATGCTGGCAAATGTTTAACAATCAAGCTCTCTGGGGGGAAAATGTATGCACCTACACGTTTAAGTTTAAAGTGCATTAACAATACATCCTTGAGTCTGAACAATCAACAAAATAATAAATCAAATCTTCATCTGTAGTGCTTGCCAATCTCTTTGGTATAAATGATCATGTTGGAAGCTTAACAACTGGCAAATCCCATTGGACTGGGTTCCAGCATGCCCTTGGTTGTAGCACTCTCTGACAGGACTACAATGGAGAAGCCTTCTTTTGTTGACCTGCCAGCTATTGATTGCCATGAGGACATGTTCTTACCACATTCACAGGATCATAGAATTCAAACTGGGAGGGACCTTAGGTATTATCTACTTCAAACCCCTCATTTTACAGATAATAAAATTGAGGCACAGAGAGATTTAAGCAACTTGCCCAGAGCCATACATCTATTAGGTATTTGAGGTGAATTTTGGACTGAGGTCTTCCTACCCCCAAGACCAGTGTTTTGTCCACTAAATCCCATCTTGACCATCAGTGGATGTGGATTGCTTCCTTGGCTTCGATCCAAACCTTGAGTAAAAGTTGTACTGGATGGTCAGTCTAATTTGCTGGCATTGTTTACTGATGTCCAGAGTTAGGATCTGTTAGCCATCTCCTCCGGACGTCGTAGCCTGCCATGCCTCCTGGCCACCATGATTCCCCTTCGTCCTCTGCCTAGTTATCCTGCTAACACATTATTTCTGGCATTAAGCTGAGACAGTACAGATAAGACATCTGGGGCCAATTGTGTCTAGATCACAGAAACATCTGATTATCATTTTTCATCCCATTGATCTGCTGCAGACAATGTGATTTGCAGAGAGGAAAAATTATGAAGGTCACCAGAAATAAGATTTTGCAAAACCCAATAGTTAGCAAGGAAAATGATGACTGAAGAATATCTCCTGCTTGCTCTGGGAATTCTCTCACTCATTGACTTGCCAGCTGCTCAGCCGTGTGCACTGGGCTTCTTCCTTCTTCCCAGGAGCAGAGTCTCACCAATATTTCAGTTCCTGGAAGTCACTCATGCTCCCAGCCTCCAGTTTACCACTCACATACATGAGATCTGAGATGACAGAGCTCTCAGTTCTCTGATTGGATGGAACAGCAGGTCTGGGTATTTAAGTAAGAATACAACAGCATATACCACAAGACTTTCCAACTGGTGTCATCAAGTAAGTAGAGGCTAGTCACAAGAAGTCCCTTCTGGTGTGTGGAAAGCAGTGATACAGATCATTTCAAAGAAGATCCTTCTTATGAGAAAAGGAGATTTGCTAGTATGTGTAGCTTCTGTGCTTTCTTGAACAGTGAGCCCAAGCTGTTTAATGTACATATAACTTTCACAGGGGATAGAGTGCCAATAGAGACAAACTTTCCTACTTTCCTGCCATGAACCCCTGAGGTGTGGGTGTGTGGAAACTTGTGGGTAAGTCCCTTCCTTTCTTTGGGCTGCAGTTCCCTCTCTTGTGAAATAAGGTCATTGGGCTAGATAGGCTTTAGGGTCCTTTCTGGCTCTAAATCTGTCATCTTGTCTGACAAGAGAGCCTTTAAGGTGCCTTCTATATTGAAATCTGTGAGTCTGAGCAATTCGATTTTTGCTTCTTTGCCTTGTTTTATAACTAGTTGGAGGGCTGTGCTCAGTGTTTAGGAGAACTAGAAGAAGAGAAAATGAACCAAAAACTAAGATTTGTGAAACCCCCAAACCAACTAATTTCCACCGACTTCCACATTAGGGGCCAGGACAGCCTAGGTGCAATATCTTTGATTTCCTAGAGCTTGATCCCCAAGATTCCCATAGCATGAATTCTAGTGATCAGAATGGTGACCTCTGAGTCTGAGTTGCCCTGAAGGATTCCGCTTTGCTCCAGATACTACATAGTGAATGAAAATTTACAAAGTATACATTTTATTAAGGATAATGACTCAAACAGAAGGGATTTTATGGCTGGAACAATCAATAAATATCTATTACTTCATATATTCTTATTTTTTATATTTAATATATTATTTTCTCCCAATTACATGTAAAAACAATTTTGAACATTTGTTTTTTTTTAATTTTGAGTTTTAAAGCCACTCCTTTTCTCCCTGTCCTCCCCTCTCATTGAGAAGCCAAACAATTTTATATAAGTTATACATGTACAGGCAAGCAAAACACATTTACGTATTAGTCATGTTGTGGAAGAAAACCTAGACAAAAATGCTAAGGAAGAGAAATAAAGTTTAAAATAGTATGATTCAGAATGCATTCAGATTCCATCTGATCTTTCTCTGGAGGTAGACAGCATTTTTCATCACGAGTCCTTCGGAATTGTCTTGCATCATTGTATCTCTGAGAACAGCTAAGTCATTCATACTTGATCAACCTCCAATATTGCTGTTTTTACTGTGTGTGATGTTCTGGCTCTACTCTTTTCTTTATACATTCTTACTAAAAGAGTCCCTGCTATGAAAGACCCTTTCTTGTATGGGCTGGCCTCATTGGCTGCTGAGGGCCTTTCCAACTTACAAATTCTATGATTCTAGATTTCTCTGATATATCTCCATGCCCACGTTAGAAGGAAGCTTCTTGAGGGCGGGGAACATTTCCTTAGTATCCCTAGTGCCTGATAATAGGATCTGTAACATAACAGTCACTTCGTCCGTACATGTTGCCTTTATCCCCAAGGAGCTCACCAGTGATGATGGAGAGAGAAGATAAGAAAAGAGAATGAAAACTCAAATGAAGCCTGAAGTTCTATGATCACATAATTAGATCTAGTAGGGATCATCTTGGCTAACCTCTCTTGCATTTTGGAGGAGGAAACTTGAGTCCAGAGACCAGCAATGCACCCTAAGTTGTACAGGAAGTAAGTAGCTGAAGACACCTTCTGATTCCACTGCTGATATGGTTCCTGCTCTCAGACCCAGGGCCAGATGGTTAATAGTGTAGGAGCTCAGAAGATGGAGGGTTACAGGTCTGCTGAAGCAGCTTGCCATTCCAGGCTTTGGATTATGAACTTCTTAAGACCAGGGACTGTTTCTGCCCTTTTGGCATCTCTGGCACTTAGCACAGTACCTGCCACATGTTGTTAAGTTGTTTTTCAGTTGTGATTGACTTCATGGTCCCATTTGGGATTTTTTTGGCAAAGATAATTGGAGTGGTTCACCATTTCCTTCTCTAGTTCATTTCACAGATGAGGAAAATGAGGCAAACAGAGTTAAGTGAACTCAAGTTGTTTGAACTCAGGAAGATGAGTCCTCCTGACTGAAGGCCTGGCACTCTATTCATTGTGTCACCTAGCTGCCTCCTGCCATATAGTAGGCATTTTATAAGTGCTTATTTACTTGATTTCCAGTGCTTGCAGCATCTAGCTCCAACTGAGCTTTCCAACTATATTGTCTCCTAACCAGTCTTATCAAGATGGAACTATAGGCCTAGTGGTAGACCATGTGTCTGTCATGTGAAGGCCACTCAAGCTATGTTTGGAGAGCTTCATCACCAGTCTGGGCACTGAATGGTAACCTTTTTGGTCAAACAATAGTTAGATGGTGCAGTGGATAGGAGTTGGGAAGACCTGAATTCAAATTCAGCTTCAAATACTTACTAGCTGTGTGACCCTGGGCAAGTCACTTCACCTTGTTTGCCTCAGTTTCCTCATCTATAAAAATGAGCTGGAGGAGGAAATGACAAACCACTCCAGTATTTTGGCCAAGAAAACCCCAAATGGGGTCAGGAAGAGTCAGACAGGACTGAAAGGACTGGAAAATGACAACAACATCTACTAAGTTACAGCACAGCTGCAATCTCATTGGTAGAGAGAGGACCATGCATGTGGAAATCAGAGATTCTGAAAGTGTTGAGGTGGGTGGAATTCTGGACTTGGCTGAAATAAAGAGAAGGCAGTTCTGTTCTCTTCACCCAGGCCATCCCCAGGTCTATCAAGGAAGCAAATGATTTTCCAGCTTCACTTTCAGACTGGCTTGTTCCTTTGAAAATTCAACAAGTCAGAATTGGCATCAGGCCATTGGCACCTTGCTAAGTCTCATTATATTCCACAATTTGTTCATCTCATTAGGTATTTGTAACATCGGTGTTAAGGCAGAGAAGATGGCAAAGAAAGCGATGCCAAATCACTGAAATTAGGAATCTGGCCCTCACTCGGCCAGAGTTGTCCTGATCTCCCATTCCTATGCGGCTATGATTGGCAAGAACAGATGGCAGAAGGACCATCAGTCTCTTTCCTCACTGAGCTCATTTTAATGCAGTTTTCACAGACTGTGGAAATAACAGTGGGAGAAGGGAGTCCGCTGACAATAGCAGCAGCAAAAATAAAACCAGAACCAACAATAAAAATTATAATGACAGCTAGCATCTCCATGGCACTTTAAGGTTTACAAAGCACTTTCAAGTCTCATCTCATTAGAGCCTCAAGAGAGCCCTATGAGCCCTAAGGTGCTCTGGTATCCCCAGATGAGGAAACTGAGGCAGAAAGCCCATGTAGTTTTCTCAGCGTTACCCAGTTAGGAAGTAGTAAGCAGTATTCCTCACTCCAAGTCTATTGCTCTGTCTACTGTCCCACCTCATTGAGGATTTCACAGCATCTCAGGAGTTAGACCCGGAGAGGACAGAATCCGAGATTATCACAGAAAGCGCATACCCTCAGAATTCAGAGGGACCCGCCCCTGAACAAGAACCCCATCTACAGCATACCGACGTGTCATCATTCAGCCTCTGCTCGAAGGCCTTCAGTGAAAAAGACCCCGCTGTCTCCTTCCACTTTGGGAGAGTTCAAATTGTTAGAAGGTTGTTCTTTACATCGAATTGGTATTTGCCCCTCTGACTTTTGCCTATGACCACTTTCTCTGCCTTCTAAGGCCAAGCAGAAGGAGCAGATTGTCTTCAGTCATAAAATCTATAATGGGTTTCAAACAGCTTTTGCTCCATCCCCCACTAAGTCCCACATGCTAGATGAATCTAGAAGGAAATACTCCCAGAGTGTCTGGCATAGTAAGCCTTTAGGTAAGAAGAGGACCACAAGACTGAATGAGGGAAAGCTAAAAAAGACATTATGAAATGGAAGAGGAGGGGATCCAGAAGCATGAAGCCCCATCATATGCAGCCTGCTTTGACAATTAAGTGATCCCCAGTCCAATGAGGGTAGAAGCAATCCCAGAGGGGAGGGGGGTTATTCTTCTTCTAACTCTCACCATTCGGTCAGCTGCTGCTATCAGCACTCAGGAGGAGCTCCTGGGGTGGAGGGTGGGGCAGAGAGGAAAGGAGAGCCCATCCTCTGATACTACATCTGCCCTTCTTTTTCCTGAATTCAGAGTGAGTGTAAGTAGCAATTATTTCTGTTCTGGTCAGAAACTCTGAGGGTCTTCCCCTCCCAGATTGATTCTTTTGGGAAGAAAAACCAGGCCATCTTTTGCCTCAATTCTTACCTAGGCTTTAATTACTGAATGGGCATCACCTCAGACAAACTGGGAAAGACCTTAGCTTAAAAAGGCCAAGGTTTCCCACTGCATCCTGGGCTATCACTAATCATCCTGTCTTATGTCTTGCTACTGGACTCAGATGACCCTGGAGGAGAGAGTGGAGCTGGTCTGCCTCACTCAAATCCAATTCACTTGCAAGTCAAGACGCTGCCCTCCTGATGTCATTGGTCCTTGTCAAGATCATCGAAGGACGAACAACAATTATAATTTCATAGCGTTACTTCTGAAGCTGTCCTTTTTGTTTTCCTTCCCACTACCCTCTGTTGCAGTGTCCTCACCTAGAAAATCAGACGATGGGCTAGATGCGATATGGGGTCCCTTCCAGCTCTTTATCTAAGCTCTTATGAACTTCTCTGTGTATACTATCTTCAGTGTTTGACCACTATCCTCTCCCCTCCTTAAAGAGCCTTTTTTCAAATATTTAAAACAACACTACTGGCCTTTGTGTCAGGTAAGCCCTGTCAAGTAAACAGGATTCACACATTGATCATGTCTAGAAACTTCTATCTCATTTTCCATTTAATGTCTATCATCTTTGTATCAGCAAAAGGGTAACATGCATCATCTTGAGTCCTTGGGAATTTTAACTGCAATGATCAGATGCAATGATCAGAATCCGTATATGTTTCAGAGTTTCTCCCCAAAGTCTTACTCACTGTATGAATTGCTCATGTCACCCTGTATCAGTGGATTTAAGTCTTTCCATTTTTAAAGAATCTGTTGCTTCTGCCATTCTCGTGCAGTAATATTAAATTATATTCATATGCAATTAGTTCGGGCATTCCCCAATTGATGGCTCCCTCCTTATTTTCCAGAGGTTTTTTTAAGAATAAAAATGCACTGCTACAACTCTTTTTGTATAGATGTATCCTTTTCCCTCATGTTTTTGATGTATAAGTCTGGAATCAGTGTCATCGTTCGTCCCTCCTTCTCAAAGAAGACCAACAACATCAGCAGGGTGATGTTTTGGCTTGCAAGTGAGTTGGATTTAAGTGAGACAGGGCTGTGCCAAGTCATCAGTTTCACTTTCTCCTCCAGAGTCATTGAAGTCCTGTGGCAAGACAGGTCAGAATGACTGGTGATGGCCCCAGAGGCAGTGGGAGACCTTGGCTTTTTTAAGCTAAGGCCTTTGCCAGGTGTCATTTTGTCTGAGGCAGCACCCATTCAGTGAATGAAGGCAAAGCAAGAATTCCTTGTTGTTGGTGTCAGTAGGTTAGAGAGTATGCCCAGATTAGTGACTTTAGGCATAGTTCCAAAGTGCTTTCCAGAATGTTTATGCCACTTCCTAACTCCACCAACAGTGATTTAATCTCACATCCCTTCCAATACTTGTTATTTACCTTTTCTTTTTTCATCTTTGCCAATCATAGAGGTATGAGGTGGAAACTCAGAATTGTTTAAATTTGTATTTCTTTTATTGTTAATGATTTGGAACATTATTTCATATGTTTTTGATAGCTTTGTGAAGAAAGAGAACCACTCGTTCATATCCTTTGACTGTTTATGAGAAATGACTTCTTTAAGGTTACATAGGCAGAATGTGGAAGTCAGAATTTGAAGCTAGGCTTTCTGACTGTAACCATACTCCCTTCCACTACACTAAGCACCACTCTGACTTATCTCCTATTCTCATTCAAAGACTGGAATATAGGAAGAAGGCGAGACTTCATGAGCTATTGACCAAGACCGTGGGCATTAATGGTAAGTATTGCTGGTGTGCGTGCATGCGTGCGTGCGTGCGTGCATGCGTGTGTGTGTGTGTGTGTGTGTGTGTGTGTGTGTGTGTGTGGTGCTTTATGTATCAGGGGAGAGTTGCAGCAGAAGTTCTCTGCAGTGAAATCTGAACCCCAGGAAATCCCAGCAATCATCACTGCACGAGAGACACTTCAGATTTGTTGAATTAAGAAATCTCCTTTGACATTGAGTTCTCTTTCCTTAATGTACTAGCTGCTGACTTAACTCAAATGTGCACTAATTGGGGGTTTAGTTTGGCTCCAAATTATAGGCTCTCACAAAATGAAGGCACGAATGTCCATATATTACCCACTATCGCTAATTATAAAATAGCCGTGACAGCCTAGATTTGGCTCAGGTCCTTGTTCCAGATATTGTACATGGTGTTAAATGCAATAGATGTGAAATGTACCAAAGGTGGTGGGAATAAGAGAATGCTAGCATTTGTCAAGTCTGCTTCATTTTTTTCATGTTGAGTTTCTTATCATATTTATGGTAGGAAATGAAGCCAACTTCACCCTTATCATGCATATCCAGGATGCTGATCCCCTACTGAGCATGAAGGGGCCCCTCTAGCTCAGGGACTAGGGAAACTATGGCATTGTCTGGAAACATTTTCTTTTTTCTATGTGGCTTTTTTTTCTAAGGGAATTCTCTAGCTTCTTGACCAAACCCAGGGCTTCTGACCTCAAATCCACAATCGGCAATAACCAATAGGCATAATTTTTGTCCGTATGCTGGACTTGGAAGAAGGGCTCTGCAGGAGCACATCCCCTGCTCTCCTAATGTTAGGGTGTCAGTGGTGGGGTGTACAGCCTTCAGAGTTCTGAGATGCAAAACTAGCCTTTCAGATGTTGATTGATCAGGATAATGTGTGATCTCAAAATATGGAACATCTTGGTTAATTCAGGGAGATTTTTTAGGAAAGGCAGCATAGAATGGGAGAGGGGAAGAACGACTTGGAAGTGAGGAGATTAGGATTTTGGACCAGGCTTTTTCACAAAATAGCTCCCAAGTCCCTTGTCTCATCCCTTTAATAAGGCCAACATTTTTAGCATAAACCACTGAATCTGGGAGGCCATTCTCTGAGCTGCTCCAAAATTTCTTGTTCTCTTCCCCCATCACCTTTTGTCTTCAAACTGGACATACTATATATTTCCAATGTCCAAAGGTCTAACTTGCCTCCAACTTGCCACTGCCTTAGAGATGAGAGAATCTGAAAGATCAGAAAGTTCTCGAATCTGCAATCATTTCTCGTCCTTTCCCCATCCTATTATCAGTTAACAATGACCTAACTTGAGATAACTTGGGCTCACAGTGCTTATCTTGCCCATGCCCATTGTGCGCACAACAGTGAACTGGTGCCATGCTTATTCTTGAACCACTGATGCATGGGCACATCAGCTTGAATGGAACTCACATATTAGGACCTTGACATCAATCCAAGGAAGAAGGTAGGATGTATCAACGAGAGGGAAGCATGAATAGATGGCAGTTAGTCGAAATATACCTGAAGGACTTAGCAAATTGTTAGCTCATGGCAGTGAAACAAATAGACTATAATTCTAAACTTATGTTATATTAGAATTTTATCCCTATATTAGAATATAAGCTCCTGGAGGGTAGAAACTGCTTTTGTTTTTTCTTTGTATTCTCACCACTTGGCACAATGCTAAGCACAGAACAAGTACTTAATAAATGTTCATCCATCAATTGATTAGGCTTAATTAAGATAGAGTACTCAGAACCTGGGCAGAGTTCCATTGGGATGTGATCTGGCCATTTGGTGTACTGCATGCATTTTGGTCATTGCATTAGGAAAAGCTTTGACAAATCTCAAAGGGCAGAAAGGGACCTGGTCATATAATCAAACTAAATGTTTTGAATGTCAAAGGATTCCAAAAACAGGATGGAACTTACCCCTCCCCACAAGGGGCTTTGTGTGGCCTCTTGTAAAAGGGAAACAGAAGACTGGAACTTTAGGGTATTCTACTTGCTGATGGGGCAATACTAGGGTCATAAGGTCGTAGAGTCAGTTGGAAGGCATTTTCCAGATCATCCACTTTGTATAGGAGGATTCCAAAGTCCATGGAGGTTAAATGCCTTACTCCTAGGAACAGAGGTAGTGAGTGACAGTACCAGGCTCCAAGATTAAGTCCTCTGCCTCTAAACCCAATGCTCTATTTACTCTGTCAACCTCCTAACTCCATTAACATGATGCACCTTTCATTCTCGACAAACTGGATTGTCAGAGAAATGAGACCAGGATAGAAAGGGCATTGGAGACTGTGTCACAGAAGAATCAGCTGAAGGAACTAGGCATTTTTAGCCTGTATGCATAGGGGTGGGGGCAGTGAGAGGATGATCTTTGAACATTACAAGGGCTGCCAAGTAGAAACATTGAACCTCAGGGGACAGATAGGGAGGATCAGGTAGACGTTTCAGAAGGGCAAATTTAGGCTTAGTGTAAGGAATAATTTACTAAAAGTTAATGCTGTACAAATATAAAATAAACTGTCTCTGTGAGTGAATTCTTCATGAGTTCAGTTGTTTTTCAGTTGTGTCCAAGTCTTTGTGACATCATTTGGAATTTTCTTGGTAAAGATACTAAAGTGCTTTACCATTTCCTTCTCCAGTTCATTTTACAGATGAGGAAACTGAGGCGAACAGGGTTAAGTGACTTGCTCAGTGTCACATAGCTAGTTAAGTGTCTGAGGCCAGATTTGAACTCAGGAAATGAGTCTTCCTGACCCCAGGCCTGACACTCTAACCACTGTATCACTTAGGTATCCCTTCTCAAGACTAGAAGTCCTCAAATACAGCACTTGAATTAGGTTACATATAGGAGATTCATGCTTCATATTGGATTAAACTACCTAGTTCTGCTTTATCAATAATAATAACTGAAATTAAAAATTGCATTACAAACATACTCATTCCATCCTTTCAATAACTGCACAAGGGATTATTCCAACTTGATATATGAGAAAACTCAGGTACATGAGCTTGCTGAAGGCCATCCAACCAGTAGCAGAATTTCATTCAGACTCAGGTCTCTCCTTGACTCCTCATCTAGCAGTATTCCCACTATAGCACAGAGAGTACCAGAATCCCCTACACTGTTGTTCCAAGACCCTGAACTTCCTTTAGAAGTCAAAGATGATACCAATGCCTAATTATGGCTACTCCATATGAATCTGCCCAGGTTGACCTGTTTGGCTCATTCTTTGATGGATAGCTGCCATCTTTTCTTCCACTACTGGCTTGCCTGGGTGGTACCATGCTGCTAGAGTGTTACTGTGCTATTTTCAATGGAGTGCTACAGAGCTCATTCAGCTAGGACAGTGACTCAGGTTAGAATCAGCAGAAAGCTCTTCCCTTTGCCACCCCTTAGCTCGGGGGTTGTTTGTCTCCCTCAGGCAGTGATGTTATGTCACAATGTTAATTCACATTGAGCCAGAAGATCTTTGGTGAAGTCCTAGCTCTAGCACGTGCTAGCCATGTGGCCTTGGGTAAGTCATTTCTGCTCCTCTGGGCCTTCTTCCTCATCTGTGAAATCAGGGTATTAGTCTAGATGAGAGATCTGAAACATGACTTATGAACCCACAACACCCCAAGTGCTATGAACCAGATAAGCATGTAATTGGGAAAAATGGAACAAAATAAATCAAAATTCAATAAAATACAGATAATGTTAGTATGTTGTTTCCTAAGTCAGTATGGGGCCTGCAGGATTCCTCATGTATGGTGTAGTGGGAGTTTGTCATCACTGGTCTAGAATTCAGCACTTCTTAAACTGGGGTGGCGACTGGAGTCCTAACCCACAGTTTAAGAAGCCCTGAAGTGGTCATGAATGGAAACAGCTTAAGAAGCTCCGGTAGATAATGCACACAGTCCCTGGCTTTGCTGGTCTAGCCGTCTATTAGAATCAAGTCATATGGTTTTCTCTTCTACAAACTTGATTTTCTATCATCCTAGCCCCAAACCCTAGCACAGAGCAAAGCTTTCTCAGACAACATAGCCTCTGCTTACAGAAAGAACACTGGATATGTGGGGCGGGAGATGAAGTTCTAGTATCAGTGCTGCCATTAACTTGCTCTCTGACCCAAGCAATCAGTTCCACTCCTGGTCTTCACTTTCCTCATTTGGACAACGAGAGGATTAAGCCGGATGATTTCAACGTCCTCGCCCAGCTTTGCTTCTCTGGCTCAATGATCCTAAACGCTGGGGTCTCTGTATGTAATTAGAACTATTTAATTTTTGACACACCTGGTAACTGTAAAAACTTTTGGATACCTGGGGCAGGATTCACAACCACTAAACACTTTAAAATTTGTGAGCCACCCAACGCGCTAGCGTAAGCAACTTTCAGCTAATGTCCTTCCTATCTGAATCACCAAACTACAGAATGTCCAAACTGAAAGGGATCTCAGGAACCATCTGGTCTGAATCTTACCTGAACAAGAATCCCTTCTTCAATGAACAAATATCTGCCCTTTGTGTGGAGTTTCAGACTGAAGAAACCTCTGATCCCTAAGGCAGTCCATTCTAGGAAGCTTTTTTTGACATCGAACCTAAATCTGCTTCTCTAATTTCCACTTTTGTTTCTTTTTTCCCTTTGACTTTCATCCATATCTTCTCTATCAGGCTTCCCCTGTCCGGTCCTTGGATTTCCTCACATGGTAGCAAATATTAGTTAAGGTAATTAAGTATTGCTTAGCCCTTACAATGTGCCACTGTACTAAGCATTGGAAATACAAACATAAGCAAAAAGAAAGATTTTTCAATATTAATAAGGTCCAAGTTTCCACTCCCCCACACACATTTTAGTATCTTCCCCTTCACCAGAGGCCTTGTTAATTGGTCCCTTAAAGAGCCTATATTAGAATAATATTGAATTATTTGATTTATATTGAGTTTGAATTATATTTGAAGACAACCCACAAAAAGGATGAAAAAAGGGTGTGTGAAGGGTAGAGTTCTCATGGAGGGCCATGGTGTGCAAGTCCAGAGGGTCATTAGCAGAGCCATGAGAGAGACAAATGCCCGCTAGTCTGGGCCTTTCCCAAAATGGAGGCCCCAGGAAGAATTCCCCAGTGGGAAAAAGGGGGTAGCGGGGTGGCAGGATGTTCCAGGGGCTGAGGCAGCAGGCATTGAGGGAGATTCCAGGGTGACACTGTAGCTGAGGTATGAGGATGAAATCTGGAAAAAGAGAAACACAGCTAGGAGGGGAAATTAGGATTTTGAATATATATATAAATATATATATATAGACACATATATTGAATATATATTGACACTATATATTGAATATATATATATATATATGTATGTATGTATTTATATCTCCTCCTTACTCCCACCCTGACTCTTGCCCTTTCCCTACAGTTTTTTCTTTTGAGTGTGGCATACTACACATCCAGATGCAAGGACAGTCATTGGCTTCATGTAATCAAACATCAGTGATACTTAAGAGGCTAAAGCTGCCTCTTTGCATTAGGACCATTAGTTCTTCTTGTGTGCTGCCTAAACCTTGGGTATATATGTGTAGACCCTGAGTTCATGGCTTCTTCATAGACATGGATATAGCCACTAACTCTTTCCTTGGATTTTGTTTCTTGTCAACTTTGGGGTGTCTCAGCCGTTAGGCTTCTCCTTATCTGTGCCTACTCTCCATAGTAGCTTGAGCCCTGGTCGTCCTCATTATCTTCCCCCTGGAATTTAGATTCTTCCTGGGACCCTGGCTCTGATAGGTGAACTTTTGTCTTATCTTGCCTAGGACTAGGACACCAGGCCATTTCTCAGCTATCTCTAAACCATGCCACCTTCACACTAACCAGGTTTCTTATTGACCTCCCAGCAGAATTTGAACTCTGCTCCTGGAGTCCTGGGCTTTGCTAGGTGAGCCTTCCCCTTCTCTGGCCCAGACCCAACCACCATATCACCATTACTAAATCATGCCAGTGCAAGCACTGACCCCCTTTTCTAGGTCCCCTTTATATGCTGGAGTCCTCTGGGAAAATCGAAGCTCCTTCAAAACATGGAGAGCCTAGATTGCTTAGATTTCCGTCCTGGGCACTCCTCATAGTACTCATACATAATGAGTGTTTTTAATCATTCATTCATTCATTCATTCATTCACATACATTGTCTTCTCCCTTTTCTATCCATTATAGTTTAAAATCCTTTTGATTAAATTTGCAAAACACTGGACAAATACATTCTTACCAGCCTTTGGTAGGTATAGTCTTTCTCCGAACAGCAATCTGTTACCCCTATATTATAAAGGAATTTCGCAGTTTTCTGACAGCAATCCAGCCCACTCCCCTCCTCCTCCTCACTAGTTTTGAATCTTACACATTGTCCATTTCTACTGGCTATCCCAGACACACACACACACACACACATACACACACACACACACACACACAAACACACAGACAGACACACACACACACTGACTTATAAGCTCTGTAGACTTTCCATCCAAATGCATACCATAATATAGGCAACATATATCCTTCATCCACACAATCTTTGCTGTATGGATAATCATAGCAAACCCTTCTGAGTAGTTGTGGACCTCTTTCTGGAGGTTCTTCATTGTTCCGAGCCTTGATGCATCTAACACAAAGTCACCAGCAAGCAGGAGCATTACACAGGTAATGCCTCTTCAGGTTGGACTCTGTACCAGGTGTCCTCCGTCACAGTGGTGATCACATGCCTTTAAAGAACAGACTTATTTTTGTGCCTCCTCTGATGTTTATAATTAGAGAATCCTTGAACTAGGCTATTTTGCTTATATCTTGCAAGAAATCTGGAATGCTTTTGATGTATGGATTAAAGATACCTTGTTGAGAGTCCTTAAGGAAGTGTTTTGTCTTACTAAATCAAAGGTTTTTTTCATAATAAACAAATAATAAAAAGGATGGTAACAATCCTATATTCTCTACAATTTTCATTTATTTGCAAGATGGTAAAGATGTGGTCTATTGGTTGAGACCTGCACAAGCTGTGTGATCCCTGCTGATACTCTCTTTGAGAATGCCCTTGCCTTATGTGTGGAAAAATCTCTTAAAAATCTTGTATAGTCAGGAAAGTAGGTCTATAGGTTAGTAGTTGCTGGTCTTGTGGTTGTCTTTTTCAGTGTGAATAAGGTCCAAGTCATCGTACCCCACCCCCCACATTTTTAGTATCATCCCCTCCACCAGACACCATATGAATTTGTCCCTTAATGCTTTGATAGTTGTATTACCTGAAGCACAGATTTCTTATGCACGTTCAGTCCAAATAAGCTCCTTTTTCTTTGTATTTGGTTGGAAAGTAAGTCTAGGGCTAGATGCTCTTTTGATTGTACCAGTTACACTTCTCTATAAATTACTACAATTGGTGTCAATGTCATTTCTAGTGTCCATTTCTGTGTTTTCATTATCAATTACTTGTTTAACTAGCTCAGGACTGAATTGTTTTAATGGCCTGCTCTATATTTTTCTCATTGTTCTTATTTCTTCTAGGTGTTCACAAATTCTAATCTATTCTGTGACAGTCAATGGTCTGGTTCTCCCCAGACAGCCAATTCAAGGATGATGCCTAGATAATCAATAATGAGTCTTCTGTGCCCAGTTAAAATAGAATCAATTTCCTTGCTTATGTTATTCAAAGCTTCAGCACCTTCTGATTTTTTTCTCAATGGAAACACTTCTGATGTAAAGGCCTGAGGCTATATATATATATGTATGTATGTATGTGTTTATAAATA
Organism: Phalanger gymnotis; assembly: GCA_028646595.1. NCBI lineage: Eukaryota > Metazoa > Chordata > Mammalia > Diprotodontia > Phalangeridae > Phalanger > Phalanger gymnotis. The sequence goes on from CM053623.1 coordinate 357,406,818, forward strand.
TATATATGTATGTATGTATGTGTTTATAAATATATATATATATAATATGTATATATACATACATATATTTACATATATCTTACATGCAGTCTGTTGTCTCTTTCCTTTCTCCTTCCCATCTCAGGAATTCTCATACATTGCTCCTGGATTTCTACCTTTACATTTAAGTCATTGTTTAGTAAAGTGTATGCTGATTTAATTTTGAGAGTTATCAACTTTTCCCATAAAATTTCCCAAACTTCCTTATCTTCTGCAACTTATATCAAATGAATTGTAGTTCTTTTCATGGGTATTATGATCATTTTGTGAATATTTCTTAGAAGCACTGTGCTATGGAAATGGCTTGGGAAATGTTTCTTGCTCCATTTGAACACATGATAAACTCACCCACATGGATTCCTTTCTAAACCTCTCCTCGGAGGACCGGGGAGCCAGGCTATGACGTAGCTGAGCTTTCTTCTTCCCTAGATTTCATTGATAATAATGGTGTTGTTGCTCAGTCCTGTCCAACTCTGTGTGACCCCATTTGGGGTTTTCTTGGAAAAGATACTGGAGTGGTTTGCCATTTTCTTCTCCAGCTCATCTTACAGAAGAATTCCTCATCTAAGGCAAACAGAGTTAAAGACTTGCCTAGGGTCACATAGCTAACAAGTGTCTGAGGCTGGATTTGAGCTCAGTAAAATGAGTCTTCTTGATTCCAGGTTCAGCACTTTATTCGCTGCACTGCCTAGCTGCCACACTGATAATAATGCTGTCAAGATAGAAGATTTCTTAGCTTCTCCATGAATTCAGCCTACTTGTTAGTGATTGGACAAAAATATCCAACCACCAAGAAAGTTTTTTTTTACTAGATGGTCCAAGAACTGTATGATTCTTAGCAACCCTGACCCCAATAAACAGTTGCTAAATTGAACTGGACTGAATGAAACAGAATGGGAGTAAGGTTAATATACTTGGGAAGAAAGAGCACTCTTTTTCATTTCTATCCAAGTCAACCAGGCCAATGGGGCTGAGATTTAGACCTCAAGTGTGATTTCTCTTTTATAGGGATTAGTTGCTCTATGTGTCCAGAAACAGTCAGAAAATAGTAATATCATAAAGAGAGAAGTGCAAAATGAGGGTGGCTTTTGAGTCATGCTAGAGAGGAATATGGTATTCTTGACACTTCCCCTATATCCAGCCCTCCACGAGGACTCTTAAATTGAGACAAGTATTTCTCTATCCCTTTAAATAATTCCTGTCCTGTTTTTAAGGCTCATGAGGGGATAAAGTGAAACCCTGTAAAACTAAGCCTTAGCATCATGAAAACACATGTAGCAGCAGGCACCCATGGAAAGAGCCAGATGCAACCAAAGAGAAAAGTACCTCCAGAGTGTACAAAACTCCCAAGAAGCACAGCATAAAAACAGAGTTGTGTGGGGGGCAGGGCAGCATCCTTCTTGTTCCAGGGAGTCTAGTTATATGGTTCCGGATGGCCAAGATGACCTTTGAGGTCTATTCTAGTTCTGAAGTTCAAGGGTTCTGGGAAATCCAGAATGTATCCCTGCCTCTGGCAATAGCTAGTTATTAGACCGTTTGGTGCAATGGAACAAACCTCTGATTTTGAGTCATAAGATGTGGGTTCAAATCCTGACCCTAACATTTGTAGCTGTGAGGCTTTGGGCAAGTCGCTTAACAGCTAAGACCTTAGTTTCTTAATCATAAAATAATCAGCCTAAACTAATTAATGATAGCTAGTATTTGTACAACAATTAAAGGTTTACAAATCTCCCAGCATGTATTCTCTCATTTAAGGCT
>CM053623.1:357408714-357450742 GCA_028646595.1 Phalanger gymnotis
TCCTTCCTTCCCTCCCTCCTTCCCTCCCTCCTTCCCTCCTTCCTTCCTTCCTTTCTTCTTTCCCTCATTCCCTCCCTCCTTCCCTCTTTCCTTCCTTCCTTCCCTCATTCCCTCCCTCCTTCCCTCTTTCCTTCCTTCCTTCCTTCCTTCCTTCCTTCCTTCCTTCCTTCCTTCCTTCCTTCCTTCCTTCCTCTCTCCCTCTCTTTTCCCCTCTTTAATGTCATCTATTCCAACTGTTCTTCCCCTTTTCTGTTGTCATGGATGGCTCTAACAATCTAGTGAAGATCACGAATCCCTTCTCAGAATAATGCTTTTAAATGCATAAAATAGTCAACAAGCATTTATTAATTACCTGCTATGTACAGGCATTGTGCTAAGTCCTAGAGCTATAAAGGCAAAACTTGGTCCCTTCCCTCCAGGAGCATGCATAATGGGGGAGACGGCATGCAAACAATTCCGTACATACAAGATAAATACAAATGTAAATGGGGGGGGGATATCAGAGGGGAAACACAGACATTGGTTTGAGGAGGAAGGCATCCTCAGCAAGTCAAGGAAGCCAATGTGACATGGGGGACAGCTAGGGAAGAAGTGAAGAATCAGAAGATGGAGGATCCTGTGTGCTGAACAGTAGCTAGGCCTATTGTTATTGCATGGCAGAGTATTTGGAGGGGAGCTAAGCGGGAGAAGATTGGAAAGGCAGGGAGGTGCCAGGTTGTGAAGACATTTACAAGCTAAACAGACGATTTCATATTTGTTCCTGGAGGTGAAAGAAAGCCACTGCCATTTACTGAGCAGGGGCACAACATGGCCAGATATGCTCCAGGAAGATCACTTTGGTGATAGAGGATGAACATAGAAAGGCAAATAAACAAAATAGTATAGTGTTCAATACACCTAAAGACTCCAGCTAGTAGGGAAAAGAATCACCATTTAACAAAGACTTTGGGGAAAACTGGACAGCAGGCTGGAAGAAATCAATTTAGACCAACACCTCACACCTTACATCAAAATAAGCTCCAAAGGAAATATGACCTAAATATAAAAACATCATACATCATACATACAAGCTTTTAGGGGAGCAAGGAAGAACTTACCTTTTAGGTGTGCGTTTAGGGGAAGGGTGACTGTATCATGACAAGTGCCAAAGAAGATCACAAAAATAAAGTGATAATTTGGATTATGTAAGTTTACAAGTTTTGACATCAACAAACATAATATAAGTAAAAATTAGAAGGGAAACTGGTAACTGGGGGGAAAATCTTTGCAACGATAATGGTCTCACATCTAAGATTTTCAAATATGGCTAATGTGGGGGATGGACTTGAGTGGGAACAGATTTGAATCAGGGAGACCAACTAGCAAGATATGGCAATAGTCCAGGTGTGAAGCGTGGCATTTAAAAAGTTCAAGAGACATCATTTCTGGGTAATTCAATCATTTTATAATTTTATAATACTAGCATTTTAATAAAATAAGGTCAATGGCACTCTCAAATGCCAAAGACCCTGATGGCAGCAGGCTGCTCACAGCTTATATGCCCCTGGAAGAGGAGTGTTCCTGAGGGTGGCAACCAACTTTGACTGGTTAACAATTGACAGGTGGACTTTACAAAGAGAAGTGACCTCATTCCAATGAGGGGCCCAGAGCGACAGTGTGTCACTCTTGGAGGAGCTGTGAGGAATCTAGACAAAAGGATCTATCTTACTCAAGCTCGATTGAGTGGAATTCTCCTTAGATTAGAGATTCCTCGTAAGGTTGGATGGGCTTTGACCAAGACTGAGGAAGAGTTAATTCAATGTCTTTCAAGAGACTGGACTTTGAACTGAGGGCTATAGAAAAAGGGAGAACTCTGGATCTCACCAAATCATTAGTTACTAATAATCATTTCTCTCAGAACCAGAGTGGTGGCTCTGTGAGTCGGGAAGAGGGGACATAAAAGAGATGTTGGGAAAATAGAAACCACAAGCCTTGGTAACAGATTAGATATGTTGGAAGAATGTAAATGAGGAGTCAAGGATCACACTTAGATTCAGAACCTTGTGACTGGAAGGATAGTAGTGCCCTTGACTATAACAGGGAAGCTGGCAAGAGGAGAGGTCTTGGAAAGAAAGAAAATGAGGTTTCTTTTGGACACGTTGAGTTTAAGATAGATGTCTGCTAGGAACTTGGTAACTGGAGACTAGAGGTCGGGAGAGATGCTAGAGTTGGATATATACATCTGGGAATCATCTCTAGAGGGACGATCATTGAATTGGGGATGACTAATGAGATCGCCAAGTAAGACAGTCTAGAGGGGAAGTGAAGAGCACCCAGGAAAGAGCCTTATGGGCAGAGGAATTCTGGGAAATGTTTAACAACTCATTTTCTGTAAAAAATATGCCTGACACACTTTCAAATTTAATCTGCTTTATTGACATTTTCTCCATCACATTACATCTAGACAATGAAGAAAACAGGTAAGAAGGCAATGATAGAAGAGTGTCATGAAAACCCATGGAGGTAAGAGTGTCCTGGAGGGCAGACTGGCCAGCAGAAGCCAAAGTGGCAGTCAGGATGAGGACCGAGGCAATGAGGAAAAGAACTAAGAAAAGGACATTGGATTTGGCAATTGAGATCCCTGGCAACCATGAGGAGAACTCAAGTGGTGAGGATGGGAGCCAGATTGCAATGATGTGAGAAGCGAGTGGGAGGTATGAAAGTAGAAGTCATGAGTGTAGACAGTTGTTACTATTGTTTTCCTCTAGGAGTTTGGCTATGAAAGGAGGGCAGATATGGGACAATAATTTGAGAGGGTGGTAGAGTCAAATGAAGCTATCACTCCCTCAAATTATTGTTTGAACATGTGTTAAGGGAACAAGGAAAGAGTCAGAACTTCAGGAGAGTAGAGATGACCAAAGGGGCAGGCTCCTGGAGGAGAACAAAGGGGATGAAATGAAGGACCCAAGTAGAGAGCACTGGCAAAATGCCACCTTATTAAAAAAGAGAGGAGAACAAATGATGCTGGGATAATTAGAAGAGTGGAATTGAAGAGGAAAGAGAGCTCACGATGATTGGCTTCAGTTCTCTTCTTTTCAGCAAAGTAGGGGTGAGGTCCTTTGCTTAGAGGAAGGGGGATGGTACTGGTATAGATGGCTTGAAAAGAGAAGGTTTAGAGTAGTTGCTATAGTGAATGTGATAGAAAGTTGATCTGGGAAAAGAAAAAAAGAATTGGCTAGTCACAGTGAAATTCCGGATGAGATTAGAAAACATTCATTTGTTGCATCAATGTACCCTGGCTAGGCAAATGGACACACACTTTCATACTTTGCAGAACAGTCCATTCATGGCTAGGACATTCTGAATATTGCTAAATGAAGTCTTTTCCCTCAGCTTAATCTCCTCCCAATTAAATCAATGGCAACAGCACCTTTATTCACATTGTACCCCCACATACCCCAACAATCTGTGTGAAAACTCAAGGAGCTAGAAGGCTCTCTTTTTTCAGACTCCAGCTCCCTCCATGGCTGGCAGCATTGTGGTCTTTTCACTCTTTCCTAATGACCCTTAGCTGCTACCCAAGCCCTATCTCCTTGACCAAGCTTTCCCCTTCACTTTTGGGCTTGGGTCCATAACCTCTGAGCTGGGAGTAGATCCATGTGTTGTCTTTGGCTGCATTCCCAAAGTTAAGGAAAATTGGAAACTACATGTATAAATAAATAAAATTAAACAACACATTCCCCTCCTTGCTACCCCACTCATGACTCCAGGCTATAACAAGATGTTGCTTTAAAAACTCATTATGATCAAACTTTATTTTTTTTTTAAACCAGAACTGTGATTTCACTGATATAAGAAACTCCTGGTGAGGAAATTTTCTCTATCAGTCCAGATCAACATGTTCTCTGAAATGTAGCCTTGGGCGAGGGCTTCTTAAGTTATTTTGTGTCACAGACCTCTTTGGCAGGAGTCTGCTGAAATCTATAGAACCCTTCTCAGAAAAAAAAAAAGTTTTGAAATGCATGAGTCCCAGTATATTGACACAGAAGTTAGCAAAATCTATTTTGTAAAAAATGTTTCTAGCCCATAGGTTAAGGACCCCTGTAATTGTGCCAACTGTCTGGGAGCACAGGGAGAGTTAAGAGACTGGCTCAGTATAACACCAAGGGGATATGTAAGAGGCAATATTGAAACCCAAGTCTTCCAAAGTGAGAAGTCAATCCTCTCCCCTCCTATCCACAATGCTTTAGAGACACCCCCTCATCCTGTTAACATTGTATCCAAAAGTCACAAGGAGAATCCACCAATCACACACAATGACAATTAGGCACCCTTACATATGGAGCATTGTCCCGGGAAGTGAAAGAAGGAGAACTAGGGACCAAGAGCCCTCCTTCTGAGGTCTAACCCACTCAGCATTAGTGGCTTCCAAGAGGGGAGTGCTGGGAACCAAACAGCTCAAGATCTTTGTGCCCTATCCTTGTTGCCAAACAATAGACAGTTTCCTATTGCCTCATCAGGTAAGTTAGGGATCTGCTTGTATTGAACAGACTCCTCTGTTCCTGCACACTCGTCATACCAATTACAGAAAAATCACTCAACAGCTCTATGACTCTGTTTCCCAATCTGCAAAGTGGGAAAGGGTTGTGAGAGTGTTAGACCAAATGAATTATCAAATCTCTCCCAGCTTAAGTTCTCAGAAGAGCCCATGACTAGGTGGCACAGTGTTTAGAGCTCTGGGCCTGGAGTCCAGAGGACCTGAGTTCAAGTCCAGAACTTCAAATCAGTCACTTGTTGGCTGTGTGACTGTGGGCAAGTCACTTTACCTTGCTTGCCTCAATTTCCTTATCTGTAAAATGGGTTGAAGAAGGAATGGCAAACCACCCCAGTATCTTTGCCGATGAAACCCCAAATAGGGTCACAATTGAAAAGCAACTATGACCTAGCTTGAATAACTTCCCTCATATTTGTAATAAAAACCTCAAGTTTTCAATGCAAGCTCCCCTTAGCCTGAGAGAAGAGCATCCTCAGCCTCTGTTTTCTTAAATGTTTCAGATGAAGTTAAAAGGAATAATCCACGTGTCTATAGTGCTGTATACTTGAAAAAGCATTGTCTTCATAAGGGAGGTAATGAAAGTATAATTTTTCCATTTTACATACAAAGAACCTGAAACTTGGAGAGATTAATTACTAGCCCAAGGCCACACAGCAAGCCACAGAGCTGGGTCTTGAACCCTGCTTTTCTGCCTCTGAGACTGGTACTCTTTCCTTCATATTGTATTGCCATGCCTATTTGAGTTGATAAGTTATTTAACAAATCGGTGCATTATATTCTCAGTAATTCAGATCCCAAGATGCAATGCAGCTGGGGAGAGCCCAATCAAAGGTTTTATTAACATCATTTACAAATCTGGGATGAGGACATCATACTACAATCTCCTGAAAAGCTGGACCCAAAGTAGGTTGCTTGGCCATTCCCCCAGAGATTGTGGAAACTTGAGGAAAACCAGACCAGGGGGGACTTAGCTTGTTGCCACAGAAAGAACCCTGGTCTGGAACCTGGGATAATGTACCACATTGCTACTTAATACCTGTGTGTCTGTGGGTAGGTCATTTCCCTTGCCTGGTCTCAGTTTCCTTTTTGGTAAAATCATGGGGCTCGATGAAATGATTTCTAAGCACCCTTCCAGGACTAAGGACGCTTTCTAAGGACTCCTTTACCTCTAAAGGCCTTTCAAGTCTAAGGTTCTATGATATACAGCATGGGGTCTTTAGTGATATTGGTATAGGAAATTCCCAGGTGAGAAACTCCCTCTATTGATTCAGGTTGCCACTTTCTCTGCAGCTCATAGTCTTTGCAAGTTGACTGGAACATCGATAGGCTGAATTGTTTGCCCAGTGCCACGGAAACGTCCACTGAAATCAAGTCTTCTTACCTCAGGAGGTGAGATTTCTCTTTACTCTACAGGATTGCCTTTAAGCACACCCACATGATAAAGAGAAACTTCTAAATAGGCCAACTTTCTAGGCTTCTACAACAAACTGAGAAAGGCAGACAAAATAGCCTTGGCCAACACCTGTATGTGCTTAACACCATTAACCATGGCCTCCCTTTGGGAAACTCTCCCTGAAGGTCCTGCATGAGTGGGAGGTCCCTCTCCTCTGGCCTGATCTCCTTCCCACCTCCTTCATGGTCCTTTAAAATGGCTCATTTAGGAGACTTCACAGCTATTGAGAGTCACCATTTAGACTGAAGGCTTTGGGGCTATGTCAATGTAACCAGACTGGGGGAACCTGGTCTTTCTTGATGCTAGAGATGGAAATGTCAATTAGCACTTCTACTCTTCTTTATGCCTGGATGCCCATGGGGATTTTATTTTCTCAAAGGCTTTTAAAAATAGACACATTTTAATGGAGAAGATTATAAGTGAGAAACTTTCATGGGCACAAGCCTGTCATTTAAGTATAATTATGGAATGTTTGTTCCCAGTCTGGCTCCAATCTAGCACTCCAAACTTATCTCCTCCATTCCTACTGCTCCCATAGAGGACCCTAATACGCTCCCCAAACCAGGGATATATATCCTGTACATGGGACCTCCTTGAACTCTGGCTCATTCTTGCCCCTCTTCTTCTCTCTGGGGGAAAAAAAACCTCTCTCTTTTCTTTGTCGTTCTGTCATTTTTCAGCCAAGTTGGAACTTGTGACCCATTTGGGATTTTCTTGGCAGAGATCCTGGAGTGGTTTGGCATTTCTTTTGCTAGGTCATTTGACAGATGAGGAAACTGAGGCAAATAGCAGTTAAGTGACTTGCCCAGGGTTACCCAGCTAGTTCATGTCTGAGGCCAGATTTGAACTCAGGAAGATGAGTCCTCCTGATTCCAAGCCCAGTGCTCCATCTACCCATCCAAATCAAACCCAAATTTCACCAACAGGCCAAGTCCCATCTCTTATACGAAGCTTTTCTCTTTTAAATTAAAATTTATTTCTTTCAATCAGTGTTTTTCTCCCTCCCATAACCTCCCCGCCCTCTCAACAAAGAACAACAAAACACAGGCAACAAATAAGCATAGTCAGATTTCTACATTGGACACATCTAAAGATGTGTGTCAACTTCTGCATACTGAGTGTATCACCTCCATGCTAGGATACTAGTCTTCATCGTCCATCCCATGTACCGTGGTCAGTTACGGTGCTGATGAGAGTCTCTAGGAAGTGTCACCCACAGACTCCTAAGTTTGACCCATCCACACTCACTTGGCCTCACATATACACACAAAGGTATGAATGAAAAAAGCATATATTAAATTTACTATGTTGAAATTCCTTTACTAGGCACTGGGGAGGTGAATAAGAAAGCCAAGCAGGGCTCTGTCTTCCAGAGAAGCTCTATTCCAGTAGGGTCTGCCAGCACATAAAGGGGAGTAGTGGGCAGTCTGTTATTTTGATCTGGAAAATTATGGAGGTTTTGAGGGAGTTTCTCAGGCTCTTTCCTCCTTCTGACCTTGAAGTCAACAAATATACCCATGTACTCAGGGTAGAGGATGCTTGAGGGGTAAAAGGTAAATGGCTTCCACCTTAGAAAGCTAACATTCTACTGTAGAGAGACAGTAGATGAGTAAGTAAATAATAAGTACAAACCAAATATTGTTGCTTACATTCATATCCAGGGGTCTCCCATCCTTAAAATATTTACACTTGACCTACCATCCCCTCCACCTGTCTAAGATTCCTCCCACCTTTCAGCATCCAAAGGAGGAGGGAGGGAAAATCAACTGTCTACACTAACTGGCTCCACCACCTGACTTCTCACCCCATGGCTCCTTGTAATCTATCTTCTGTTCCCACCATTTAAATGAAACATCATTCTCCAAGGTTCTCAAGGGTGTCTAAATGGTTAAATCCAACAGCTTTTTCTAACACCTCTCCTTCTTGACCTCTGCAATTTTTAGTTCTTTTTTTGTTTTGTTGTTGTTGTTTTTAGGGGGGAGGCAGGGCAATTGGGGTTAAGTGACTTGCCTAAGGTCACACAGCTAATAAGTGTGTTAAGTGTCTGAAGCTGGATTTGAACTCAGGTCCTCCTGACTCCAGGGCCGGTGCTCTACTCACTTCACCACCTAGCTAGCCCCTGCAATTTTTAGTTCTGCTGATCATCCCTTCTTTCTGTATATTCTTTGCTCTGGACTTTAATGGCACTTATCTATTGTCATTCTCTTTTTTCCTTTTGGCTCATTCCTTTCACGTCTTCTTTGGAAGGCCACCATGCATATCCTACCTCCATACAGGGGGGCTTTGTCTTGAGTCCTTTCCTCTTCTTCAGTTAGACCCTGTCTCTTGGGGATCTCATCAGCTCCCATTGGTTTGCTTATCACCACTTCTATGAAGATGGCTCTCAGTTCTACACTTCCATCCTTAACTCCTCAAATCACCAAACAGCCCTTGGGCTTCCAGTTGACTAGTTTTTTTGAGCCCAGTTTCTTGGAACTGCCCATTCCAAAGCTTGTTATGGTCAATTCCATTTGGCTTCTAGGTTTCTCATTTTATTGCTCTGTTTTTTGGAGATATTTCTTCAAAATTTGTAATAATTCTAAAGAGGATTTTTAAAAATTACTCATTTTTAGAGCCAGCCATTTTTGGTTTTTTTTCTTTATGGTAGTTGATAGGATCTCTTTCCTCTCCTACATCTTTCTTTTCTTCTCTTACCTTATTTGGTGCTTAAGTGATAAAGGGAAAAGAACTCAGCTTAGTCATGACCGCTTGTTCAGCCAGCTTGCCATAACTATTCTGATGTGTGTGTGTGCATGTGTACTTGTATCTAAGTGTGTGTGTCTACTGGGATGGAAACACACAGTAACTGATTACAGTTTACAATTCACATGGACTTGGTCCATACAGTCCATCACCTGAGGCCCAAAGTAGCTGTGTTAAGAGTGTCTCATTGACAGTAGGTTGGCGAGCAGGTGGTGAAATTTCTTTGTGACCGCAAGAACTCGTGAAACCATCTCCTAAGGCTCTGAGGCTTTGTGATCAGCATCAGTGGAGCTAATTACCCACACAGATGAAATCATGGCTTTTGGAGATGTATATTGTAATTGGAAAAGAATGTTGTCAAGGCAAGGTTTAAAGGAAATTTTGAGAGTAAGTTTTCCAGGGGGATAAAAAAAATCAGCTTGGTTTGGCATACTTTCCTTAGATAATTTGTTCAGTTTTTGTTTTATTTGAACCTCAAAATGTTTTACTTTATATAAGTATTTTGGAGCCCCTGAGAGAGTCATCATTTATCAAGTCTTCTTTCTCCTACAACCTTGTGCCAGAGGCTCTACCATGACTCAAAGAGCCCAGGTATGCTTTGGGGGATTTTCTCACTCTTGTCTCATAGTTCCTACCTAGGAAATCTGGGAGACTATATGGGATACACCATCCTCCAATCCCCTCCCCCAGGATACAGCAACTGACATGCCCCCAAGCTTGTCCTTTATGTTTAGCCGTTCTGGGCAATCTATCCAACTCCTCTTCTCATTGGCAAGTCAAATGACTCAAGGGCACATTAGTTACAGACTCAGGGTATTTTTGTCTCAGCTCCCACTCTTTCTGGCAAGTTGGGTCCCAAGAGAAAGGTGACATCTCCGCTTCAGGGTTGTAGAGATACCCTTGAATATGTGGGGTATTTTCTCTAATTCAGTCATCACAAGCCCCCATTCTGGTATGTAACTGCATATGAATCACCAGTCATTTCTTCAATGTCCCAACCAATGCCAGTGGCAGCATCCTCAACAGCACTGATTAGCACCATAGTAATATTTAGCTAATTAACATCAATTATGTTTGCAAAAAAAGATATTTAATGAGAGTATATAGGATAAACAGAAGCACAAAACATCTCTCTCAATCTGGAACATACTTTTCCTTAGACCCCCTGGGTCCCTAAGGCTTGTGGTCTCCCACATAGATCAGCAGCTACATAGCAACCACCCCACCAAGGTCACTTTCAAATGTGGCATAGCTCAGGTATAGATCTGATCCCTCCATGCAGGAAGACACAACATTTTGGAGTCAATCCCCTGCTAAGCTGGGTTAGGCATCCTTCCTCCTAGCTTCCCTAGCACCTCTCCTGATTCAGCGGCTAACCAGCCTTCAGATAGACTCTAGTTTCTGGAATTCTGGTGGCTTTCCCAATCTTTTAAAGGTCACAAAGTTGTAGTCTAGTCCATTCTGTCTTTCATCTCCCTCTGTCTAAAAGCAGGAATGAGCACAGAGCACAGACGTTAGTTTTCATGGCCCAGAAGCACCATGTACATCAACGCATGTTGGGGGTGGGGGTGGGGGGGGAGACGATATTACTATCTCTCTTCCAGTGTGAAAGCTTCAACAGTCTTTGCCTCTCTCACCACCAGGAAATAAAGAACCCGAGTTGCTCCTGTGAAAGACTTTTGTATGCACACTAAGTTCTGGCTCAGAAGCCAATCAAAGAGAACTTTTCTGCTATTCAACAAGCTGACAGGAAGCAATAATTGCATCCCTGCATTTGCTCCAAAATTCACATGGGGGGGTCACGCCAAAGGTGACCACACTCATAAGGTCTGGGCTCTCATTGGTCAGCCCCTCCCCCATTGTATATGGAAGACAGTTTTATTAAAAGGAGAGAAATGGACAAATCCTTGGATGAGCTACCACTCATGCCAAAGATGGATGTGATCCCCAGCCATACTTAGTCCAAAATATCAGGGCTCTTCTGGCTAAGACCAGAGGTTATGTGACTAATACAGAGTCATGTAGAGAACTACCATCTCACCAGGTACCAAGGCCTAAAATCTTTCCATTATATTAACTGTTACCTTGACAGTCATGGAATACTCAGTCCTGAATGAATGAGAGCATGGAACAGAACAGACAGGATGGTTTCTCTGAATTCTAACATTCTTAGTGAGAACCCAAAAACACGGCAGCACCTAGCCATTCAAATGGCAGGCCATGGCAGGGTAGGCTTTTCTCTCTCTTTTAGATCCCTGCTTCTAATTCATACATATGTATATGAATATGAATGTGTATATGCATATATGAGTGTATATGTATATGTGTGTTTATGTATATATTTATATATACACAGAGACATACACATATGTATGTATATACACACTATGTAAATATATAATACAATCCACGTGTGAATATGTACACACATGTATATAAACACATATGTATAGTATGCACATGTATGTGTATATAACATGAATTAATATAACACATCAATACATGATGTATTATATTTAATATAATATTACATATAATTTCCTTTTTGGGACACCGGAAAAATGTGCTGAAAAATATAGCTGGGGATGGGCCTTCTCTCATCTAGAGACAATATGAACCTGAGAACATATGCCAAGTATAATTGGACTGACCAATGAACCCTGTCCTTGTAAGCATGTGCCCAGTTCTCCACCGATGCAATCCCCACTTGGACTTTTGAGCACATATAGACATTTTGTAACAGGTTCCAATCTGCAATCCAGGTGGTAAAATTGAGCCACTCTGAATGACTACCTAGCCAGAACATGGGATGTCCAGAGCCTCCTCCTTGTCTGAAGCTAGCTTCTTCTTGCCTGCCACTGACCTAGTAAGAGCAAAGAGACAATACTGAAAAGGGAGTGGCCTTAGGTTCTCATCATTAAAGGCTGACATGTGGTCTGTTCATATGGGCCTTGGTTCTTTATCTCAGTCTTCACTCTTTGGTTTAGGAGATTAGCAGTTAGATTTAACTTTGTGGGTTTCAAAAGGTCAGGGGAATGAGCCATTAGGAGGTCTGAGAGTAAAGACCATGCCAGGGTTTGCAGCCAATTAATCTAGGTTGGAGGGGGAGCTGAGAAATATGCTTCTCTGGAAATAATGGTGCATTTGGGTATGAACTTGATGGGATCAATCTATGGAGAAACTAAATTAGCTACAAGCCTACTTTCACCAGGATCTGAGGTTGTATAAGGGAGAGTGTGCCCTTGAATGATTAGGGATTAAATGCTTGTAACTTCTGTTTTTGCTGTATGTTAGAAGCAAAATCCCTTTGTAAAAGCTAATTAATGTTGATTGGTTAAATGCAACTGGATTGCTAATTACTACCAGCAGTCCCTCTCCCTCTCCCTCTTCCTCTCCCTCTCCCTCTCCCTCTCCCTCCCTCCCTCTCTCTCTCTCTCTCTCTCTCTCTCTCTCTCTCTCTCGCTCGCTCGCTCGCTCGCTCGCTCTCTCTCTCACTTTCTTTGCTGAACAACACAATGTAAGGGGGGCTCAAGCCAGTAGCATCAGATTAGAGATATCTGTAGGTCTCTGAGAGGAGAGATGAGGCCTACCTTTCTCTGAGAGAGCTGGCCAGTGCTAAACTGCTACATGAAGATGAAGGAATGGTGCACAGGACAGGTAAATTTCATTGGGAGTATCAAAGAGAGAGAGAGACAGAGAGACAGAGAGAGACAGAGACAGAGACAGAAAGACAGAGACGGAGGAGAGAGAGAGAGAGAGAGAGAGAGAGAGAGAGAGAGAGAGAGAGAGAGAAGGAGAAAGGGAGATAGGGAGAGAGAGAGAGTGGGGTGGGGGGAGAGGGAGAGAGAACACCCCGTAGCAGTATGGGGTGACCCCCACCATAGCATACTGACCAAGGGCATATCACAACTTTGATATCTGCATAGCATGGTCCCAAGATGCCAATTCAAAAGTCTGCTCATCTCAACTGCCTCCTAGCATCGCGTCTAATATATTTCTTCTCTGTCAAGTCATCAACTTGCTGTAAATTGCAAAGAACTGTGTATAATTGAGCTATAATTAAACAGTCATATCTCAGGATATGAGGCACTTAGTCCACATTTTGTCACTCTCTTGAATCGTACTCCTTACCCTGAAAACCTTAAAAATGTAGTCATGGAACCCCTCATCATGTTGAGACCTCCTCCGTATTTGTATGACCAAAGGTCACAATATCATAGATGAGCATTTTATCAAAGGAGAAAATCAGAAGAGACTTTTGAAGATCAGAGCAACCATTAAGCCTGAGGCCATCTGGGTACCCTCAATCTCATACTCTTCATCACTTCATTCAAGCCCATTCTCAAATTCAGTCACTCCCTGTCCTAGAGGCAAATGCCCCAGGACTCTCTCTCCATATGCTCTTTTCCAATCTGAAGATTACTGGGATGCCAGTCCATCTGAGTGACCAATTGGAATCTCTCTATGGACATTAAGATTTGGCACCCCTTAAATCTCATGAGTTGGGGGTAGACTGTGGGAGCTTGGCATTTAGTGTTTCCTCACTTCAAGTACTCTATACTTCCTAAATGGAAGAGTTTTATAGGAAACCCCAACCCTCATGGAATTTGCCACCCCACCCCAAAGGTTCAAAATGCCCTCCCAAATTCCCTGAGGATAACCCTGAAACAACTCCCAACTGCCACAACTTAGGTTCCCTCCAATTGGAACCAGTCACTTAAATCACAGGATAATAGGGTCATGGGG
Organism: Phalanger gymnotis; assembly: GCA_028646595.1. Taxonomy (NCBI): domain Eukaryota; kingdom Metazoa; phylum Chordata; class Mammalia; order Diprotodontia; family Phalangeridae; genus Phalanger; species Phalanger gymnotis. The sequence goes on from CM053623.1 coordinate 357,422,190, forward strand.
TGCAGCTTATAGAGCACTAGATTTGAAGTTAAGAAGATCTGAGTTTGAACTCTGCCTTAAATACTTATAAATGGGTCACCCTAAGTAAGGAACTTAACTCCTGTCAGTCCTAGTTTCTTCACCTATAAAATGGGCATAATAATGTTTACCTTGTAAGGCTTTTTATGAGGATCAAGAGAGCTAGCATATGGAAAAGTGCTTAGCAAACCTTCAAGTGCTCTGCATAGATAGATAGATAGATAGATAGATACATACATACGTACGTACATAGATGGATAGATGGATTGATAGAGAGACAGAAGATAGGAGCTAGATAGATATAAAGATGACAGATAGATGGGTGGGTGGGTGGATGGATGGATGGATGGATGGATGGATGGATAGATAGATAGATAGAGTTACAGTTAGCTATTATAAGGGCAGCCAGGTAGTGCAATGGATAAAGGTGCCAGCCCTGGAGTCAAGAGCACCTGAGTTCAAATCTGGCCTCAGACACTAGCTGTGTGACCCTGTGCAAGCCTCAGTTTCCTCATCTGTCAAATGAGCTGGAGGAGGAAATAGCAAACATCTCCAATATCTTTGCCAAGAAAACCCTGAATGGAGTCATGAAGAGTCAGACATGACTAATTAACCAAAAAAATTATAAACTGAGAGTGACTCTCTAGAATTTTCCAGTTTGCTGAGACATGTCTATGAAAGATTAATATAAAACCTGTAGAGTCATGCATTTTTTCCAGGGTCTATTCTTGCCCTCTCTCTAGCTCTTCTCTTTCTCTACTCTCCTTACAAGCTACCAGCCTACTCATAATCAAGCATGCCTACTGATTTGTCACAATTCTCCATCTTTTCTGAAATGCAAAAGTAAGAAGATTCCAACATTTACTACATTTGTTATCTATAGTTGGCCTCTCTTATTTGGGCCCCACTGTACTAATTGCTGGTAATTGTCTCATAGAGATGGTATTGGCTCCAACTGTCTCTCATTCTTGATCATTCTCTCTGTCCTGATTGGTTTATTCAATATAGAGTCACTGGTTGGTTGGAATAATTGATGCTACCCTGATTGGTGAAGGTCACATGGCCTTAGTCCAGCATTCAGACTTCTCCAGATCCAATAGAGTTCCAGAACCAAGCAGTGAAAAAAAATAATGACAATAAATAATCCTACAACTGTTAAAATAAAGTGGCCTCCCTAAAGTAACAACAGAAATGCTTAATTAGAACATCTTGTATTTATATGACATTAGGAATACTTTAGAAAGTATAAGTGGTCTTCTATAATAACCCGAAAAGTTAAGCATTGCCAAATATTTTGAGCCACACTTTATGGATGGAGACACTAAGCCACTGAAAGATGAAATGACTTGCTTATGTCAGTGTAGATCATGTGGGAGACTAGATTCAAACTCAGAGCCCTGGAGTCTCTGTACCTCAATTTGTTCATCACTCCATACTGGGAAAAGTGAAAGGATGAGAACGGTTATAACAAAGATAAGAACTCTTGACAAGAGGCTTGTCCCAAGTGGAAGAGAGCTGACTGGCAGCCCACCTGCTTATCTTCATTAGCCTAGATTTCTACACCCCTTCCTCATTCTCCTCCAACCTAACACTTCCCCAGACCTCCTCATTTGGCTTGTGCTGTGACATGATTATTGCTACTGGAAAGAGCAGTTGATTCTTTCTCTAACCCTTTCCACATCATTTCCTCCTTGCCTCATATCAGAACATTACATCCATTCCAATAGCTCGCCAGCAGACAGTTTACATTCCCTGAAAGGAACCACTCCAGGTCCCAGAAATGTCTCCAACTTCCTCCTTGCTGATTGCATGCAGTTCCTTGGATTTAGAGCATGAAGAGTTTGAGGCCAGAGTCCAAAAAGGTGGTGATTCTCTTCCAGCCCAATGTTTCCAGCCGAAGGACACTTCATAGTCTCCATTAAGCCCTGGCAAATCTTTAGTTCCCCAGAGGAAAATGACTGAGTCTAACCCTAAATGACTTATCGTGACAGAGAATTTGGAAAGTTGGAGGGAAGGCAGGGCAAGGGAGTCAGGGAACTCTGTGGAGAAATCTGCATTGAAGATGGGAAGGATTGCAAAGATGGCATTCAAAATTAGTTTCATGAATTTCATGAATGTATCTTCTCACTAAGAAGGGAAAGGAGACGGCTTTGTGAGGCAGGCAGGTGTATAATTAGGTAATCAAAAGTACTGTACATTCACTTCTCGTGTTATGAGATTTGCAAAACTCAAATGCCACATGACCTTATTACCAAAAATGTCACAATGAAAGTTGACTTCCAATGACCCAGATTTGCCCATGGCCACTGTTGACCAAGCATTTTCATTGGCTCCCATTGGATAATATATAAACTCATCAACCTGACATTTGTATCTTTCTACAATCCATCGTCAATGTCTCTCCTGCTTTATTATGCATTACCTCCTTTCACGTGTTCTATGTTCATTTGGACATGGGATCATGAATAAAGAACTAGAAGGTGGTATAGAAGCGACCAAGTCCACGTCCCTCATATACCACTGAGGAAAATGTGACCCAGAGAGGTCTGGTGTCTTTGTCTGAGGATACCCAAGTAGTAAGGCATGAACTAACATCGGAACTCAAGTCATCAGACCTCAAATCCAATGTTCTTTCCACTTTCGCCTCCTGCCTCTTTATCAGTCAGCAAGAAGCATTTATGAAGCGCCCACTATGTGCTAGGAACTGTGTTAAACATTTGGGACACAAAGGGGAAGGAGAGGAAGGAGAAAAGCCTTGATATAGTGCTTACTATAAGCCAGGCACTATACTAAGCACTTTTAATGACTATCATCTCATTTGCTCCTCATGATAGCTCTGAGAAGAAGGTACTATTATCCCCACTTCGCAGATGAGGAATCTGTGGTGGACATCAAGGTGAAGGGTCACACAGCTGGGAAGTATCTAAGACTGGATTTGGATTCTGGTTTTCCTCATTTTAGTCAAGGTGCTCTATCCATGGCTCCACCAGCTGCCTCGGGATAAAAAGAAAGGCAAAAGACAGTTCTTCTTTCACGGAATTCACAATCTAAGGAGAGGAAAAACTATGTTAACTAACTATATTCAGGATAAATAGGAAATCTTGTAATAGGATAAAAAACAGGAGAGAAGATGGTAGAATTAAGAAGGAATAAGAAAGAAAGACTGGGAAAGGCTTGCTGTAGAAGGTGAGCTTTTAGCTGAGAAGCCAGGAGCTGGAGATAGAGAGAGAATCCCAGGCATGAGTGTATCAGTAAGGCAAGTGTCACAATATTGATGGTGACCACGAATATGCCTGTATCACATTAACACCACAATGGGGCACAGCCAGGACAGGCTGGGAGCTGAGAAATGGGGTGTCTCTGTTCAACCCAGTTAAACACCTGGCTATTTCTTGACCTTTTCCTGTTTTCCACCTCTGTGCTTCAGACCATAGCCCCTGCCTGGAAAGTGTCCCTTACACATATCTACCTGGAGAGGTGCTGATCACTCTTTAGGGTTCAGCCCCAGCATTTGTACATCCATGCAGTCTTCTATGGTTTCCTCCAGTGGAATGGGACCTCTCCTCATACAACCCCTCCGGCCCCCAAGGATTCTCATCTGTGTCCTCGTCGCTGCCCATTTTCTGTCATACTTATTATCTTCATTATTACTGACTATAAGAATGGCCAACGATTACAAAGTGCTTTAAGGTTTGCAGAGCTCTTTACACAGATTTCCTCACTTGATTCTCATTACAACTCTGGGAGGCAGATGCTACTATTGTCCCCATTTACAATTGAGGAAACCGAGGGAGACGGGTTAAGTGACTTGCCGAAGGTCACACAGCTAGTCCTGACTCCAAGTCCAGCCCTCTAGACAAAATGATCTATAACCTCATGGCCCAATTTTGTCAATTTGTCCATGTATTCTGTATCTGGCAGCCTGCTCTGTGCCACCTGGTTAATCAGATTCCCTGAATCTTCACTGTCCTTCCCCAAAAGAGTCCCAACGAGCTTCATTATGTTCCTCTTGGCCACCCAATTGCCTCTGGAGCTGGGTCCCAGGAACCAGAGTGATCTTTGCCTTTCTAGGCTTGTTCCATCAGAGAGTGTGAGATGCTGGTGACTCCATTGGAGCACTCACAGTGACTGCCACCTTCTTACTGCCCAGATCCATTGTCCTTTCTCACTAATTGTCATAGCATTGAAGAGGCAAGACTTCCTAACATGGACTAATGGCAAACACACAGCATACAAAGAGGAAAAGAGTGTGCTGGAAAGAAACACTTGGGAGAGTCAAAATGAATCTAAGCTAACTAACGAACAGCAGCTTGGGTAAAGCATAAGGAGACTTCAGTTTGGTTAAATCCCAATAGAATGTTTTGGGAGGCGAGGCCAGGTTCTTGTTCAGTCATGTCCAACTTTTTGTGACCACTTTTGGGGTATTCTTGGCCAGGATACTGGAATGGTTTGCCATTTCCTTCTCTAGCTCATTTGACAGATGAGAAAACTGAGGCACACAGGGCTAAGTGACTTGCCTAGGGTCACACAACTAGTAAGTGTCCAAGGCCAGATTTGAGCTCAGGAAGATGAGTCTTTCTGACTCCAGGCCTGGCACTCTATTCACTGTGCCAGCTAACTGCCCAGGCCAGATAACAAGCATTTATTAAGTTCTTACTGTACACCAGGCACTATGTTAAGCACTGGAGATACAAATATAAATAAAAACAAAGCCCCTACTCTCAAGGAGCTAACACTATAATTGAGGAAGACAACACCCAAAAGAAAGCTGAAAGACGGCATAGGGAGGTGGCCACACCAGGGCATAGTGGCAAAGTTTGGCAGTTGAGAAGCAGAGCCAGAAGGGGCATGGTGAGCGTGAGGCCCCCCACAAAAAAGAGAGCCCCAGGAGGAACCAAGCAACGGAGAAGAGAGGTTGGGGGTGAAAATTCTACTGGGGAGGATGGATGTTCCAGGGGGAGACTGCAGCCAGTGGCAGAGTTTGCAAAGTGGGAAAATCTGAGCCATATTTCTTGGACTTTACTGATCCTGTAAACCTCCTACAACCAAAGTACCTACAGGTAGAGAGATTCTTAGGCATTATCGTCTAAGACTCCCAGGCAGAGCAGTAAATGGAGTGCTGGACTTGGAGTGAAGATCTGAGCTTGAATCCTCTCTCAGAAAATTCCTGGTGTTAGGACCCTCAACAAGAGGCTTAACCTGTGCCAGCCTCAGTTACCTCATCTATAGAATGGGGATGATGATAGCACCTATCTCACAGAGTGGTTGTGAGGATCCATTGAGATAGTAGTGTAAGTGACTTTGCAAACTTTTAGCACTATAAAAATGCTAGCTATTATTGAGTCTATCTACTCCATTTCATCTTACAGATAAGGAAACTGAGGTCCAGAGGTGAAAAAACTTGTCCATGGTCACAGAAATAGTGAGAATCTAAGCTGAGATTTGAACCCAGGCTCTTTGCCTCTGAGTCTAGTCTTCTTTGCAATAAACCATGCTTTCCCTTCTTCAGGGCATCTAGGTGATGCAATGGGTAGAGCCCTGGGCCTGGAGCCCAGAGGACCTGATTTCAAATCCAGCCTCAGACACTCACCAGCTGTGTGACCTGGGTAAGTCACTTCATCCTGTTTGCCTCAGTTTCCTCATCTGTAAAATAAACTGGAGAAGGAAATGGCAAACTACTTTAGTATCTTTGCTAAGGAACTCCAAATGGAGTCACAGAAAGTTAGACATGATTGAAACAACTCAAAGACTACATTCCCCTCTTCTTTCAGTTTTATCTATGCCATCCATACTTCTATTGAGCTATCTACAGATGTTTGGAAATGATGCAAGTCCACCCCTGGACTCCACTTCTCTTAGACTATTGCCTTCTGGTCTTCTAAAAACGTTGGTGACCTGGAACAATGGCCATCCTTTATATCCCTTTCTCTGAGCACTATGGAAGCAGGTTTCTTAATAACAGCATTCATTAAATAATGCCTTTCAATGCTTGCCTTAAACCTCTTTGTATTTTCTCATAGAAGAGAGGATAGAGAATGCCCCCCCACCGCCTTTGAAATCCTTCCATCATTAAGCTCTTGTTCCTGGACAATGAAAAGAATCTAGCCTGAGATCCTCACCACACATCCCCCTAAGAGACGGCCTCTTCCTTTTCTAAGTTGGTTATTCTTCAAGGTGTTAAATGTTTCCGTAGATCCAAGAAATCCCAACCATCCCGCCCCCTGTTACCATAGGATTTAGAGTGAAATGGGTCCTTAGAGCTCGTGTGGTCTAAGCCCCTTAGCTAAGGAAACTGAAGTGCAAATGGACTTTCCCAAGATCATACACAAAGTAATTAGCAGACCCAGGATACAACACAAGGGATCAGTTCCAAAGCCCCAGTTCTGTCCATGGTACCCAGCTTTGCAGCCCTCCAGTACTACTGAAAATGGGTCTTCTGCCTCAGGGGAAAGCCTGCCGAATCCATCTCTGCATCCCTAGTGAGGACAAGCAGCAGCAAGATGCCAGATGCTGGCTTCTTTTCCATTCATGGTTCAGTCTCTAATTGTCTCAGAGGTTGAAGAAGCTGTCAGGAAATCGCTCAAGATGGAAGGAGGCACCTGAACCTCACTGACATATTATTCCTTTACATCTGAAAGCAACAAACATCTGTTTTCTTGACAAAGTACCCAGCTCCCAAGTGTGGAGAACAAGCTATTCAAGTGGCCCCTAGTGCCTGCTTGTGCCCGAGAAGTACCCTGGGGGTTCTCGCAGAAGACATGGTGAACAAGTATTCCTCCATAGAATCTTCTTGGGTATGCCTTGAGGGCCCCGATTCCTAGTCAATGAGGACTGTTTCCTTACAGAAAATACTTGCAGTTTGTAAAACAAAAATAAAAATGAGATTAGACTTTGTCAGAGAGGCTTATGTTAAGGAAATTCTCTGTTTCTCTGCCTCTCTATGCTTCTCTCTGTCTCTGTGTGTCTCTTTGTATGTCTCTTTCTCTCTCTGTTTCTCTACCTCTGTCTCTTTTTCCTTCCCTCTCTCTCTCTGACTCTGTCTTTGTGTCTTTGTCTTTCATTCTCTCTCTCATTCTCCCTCTCTCTGTCTCTTCCTCCTTCCCTCCCTCTGATTTTGTCTCTGTGTTTGTCTCTCATTCTCTGTCTCTCTGTCTCAGTCTCTGTCTATGCTGCTGTCTCTCTGTCTCTGTCTCTCTGTCTTTCTCTGTCTCTCACTCTTTGTCTGCCTCATTCTCTCTCTCATTCTTCCTCTCTTTCTGTCTCTTCCTCCTCTCCATCTGACTTTGTTTGTCTCTCTCATTCTCTGTCTGTCTCTTTCTGTCTCTCAGTCTCTGTCTCTATATGTTTCTATCTCTCTGTCTCTCTGTTTTTCTCTGTCTTTCTCTTTGTCTGTCTCATTCTCCCTCTTTCTGTCTCTTCCTCCTTCCTTCTCTCCCTCTGACTCTGTCTCTGTGTTTGTCTTTCTCATCCTCTGTCTGTCTGTCTCTCTGTCTCTCAGTCTGTGTCTCTGCCTCTGTCTGTCTGTCTCTGTCTCTCTATCTCTTTCTCTGTCTCTGTCTCCCCCTTCAATATACTCCTACCTCCCTTTTTCAATTCCTCTCCAAACTCTCAGCATTCTAGTCCTTCCAGGTGCCCCCCTTGGGTTCCAGCCTTCTGTCAATGAATCATCTCCTCACTCCCTCATAACATTTGTTTGTTTCCCCTTTTCAGGATGTTATGAATTTTTAAAAGGAAATTCTGGAAGACTATTCTTAGCATTAACAAATCCTGGAGCTGTGATTGGCCAGAGTGGAAGATCTTGGGGGACACTGGGACTCACCAATATCCCTTAAATCACAAAACATTGGCCAATGCCTATGCTACCTGGCCAGAAGGTCTGTCTTGAATGATGCTATACAGAGTGTTTGAGATACAACAAGATCTTAATTAGCTAGAATAATAGGTAGATTACAGGAAGATGATACTTTTTTAAAAGTTGGAATGGGATCTGAATCTGGGATTTCATTTATCTGGAGAATTCCTGCTTTGGAAACTTCCTCCACAGGATTTAGGGTTAGCCACTAGCCCTCACCCTAGTTTCATTTCTAAACCTAATCTTAACCATGATTTAATCTCAGGGATTTGCCTGGGGATACTAAAAGTGAACATGACTTTTGTGGTCAGTACATTTGAGGTGGTCAGTACACCTTGGAGGCAAGATTTGAATATAAAAACAGCCAACATTAATGCACTACTTTAAGATTTGCAGATTGCTTTACAAATATTATCTCATTTGATCTTTACTATAACCCCGGGAAGTAGGTACTATTATTAGATCCTTTAGAGATGAGGAAAGTGAGACAGGCAGAATTTAGGTGACTTGTCTAGGGTCACATAGCTAGTAAGTGTGTGTGATATAGGGTACAAACACAGGTCTCCTTGACTACAATGCTGGCCTCTATCTACTATGCTAGAAGGCTTCTCAAGATGGAATTGAATGAGGATTAAAAAAAATAACAACTCCACCTGGATTTCCAAAACAATTTTACAAGGCCAGGATGTGAAAAATGGCCCCAAGGATCTTTGCGGATTACATACTCATTACAACTCCACCCTCTCAGGTAGCAGTTAAATACAAAAGCTTATGTTATCCTCCTAGACTGAAGGGAAAGCAATATGGTGCCCAGAAGGACGGAGGTGACAATAGTCAGGCCCCACCTGAAGTATTTCCTTCAGTTGTGGATAACATTTAAGGAAGTGAATTGCCAAGACAGAATGTGTCCTGAGTGAGATCAGTAGGATTGCCCAGTTTCTAGAGGCCACGTCATGCTGGGTACAGTTGAAGGAATTGGGTATGACCAGCTAGAGTGGAAAAGACTGAGTGGGGTCATGCTAGCTGGCTTCAAGCATTTGAAAGGTTTCCATGTACAAGTGGGGCTCAGTTTGGTCTGTTCAGCTCCAAAAGACTGAGCAATGAACAATAGGTGGATGTTACAATGGGACAATTTCAGCTTAATTCAGGAAAGAGCTTCTCTACAATGATCGATCATTAAGTGACTTGCCCAGGGTCACACAGCTAGCAAGTGTCTGTGACCCATTTTGAACTCAGGTAGATGAATCTTCCTGACTCTAGGCCTGGTACTCTATCCACTGCACTACCTAGCCCCACCTATGAGTATACTGAATACTCAATTATGAAGGTAATTATTTGTATTTATCAAACTAAAGAAAGTAAAACTTAATTTAAAAAAAAACATAAACTTTGAAGACATAGAATTAAAACAAGATACAGAATACCAGATCCATTTGGTGACATCAGAATGTGCTTGGACACACCTAGTCTCTTATGCATACCTATACTGAGATGTCATAGTAGGTAGGTTCTCATTGAATGACCCGCCCCCCCGCCAAAGCCCTTACAAATTTGAGATTATTTCTATGACAGTTAAAGCTTGAGGAAGGTGGTGTTTCACACAACTCATAATTCTCTATGTTGTTACATGATCAGCCCTCCCCCCACCCCATCCCTCCATGGCCAAATCCTCTCAAGGCAGGGAAATACAAACCCTATGGTATCAATCATGAATGAGGGTCCAGCCACATAATTATAGGACCCATGGATCCTTCATCAGCCTGGCTGCTGGGCTCTGTGGGGCATGGCCTTATTCACTTTAGATACTGGGGAAGACAGCTTGTCAGTTCAAAAAGTCAACTGAAAATGCAGGAAAACATGTCTGGCTAGCTTCACCTTATTTGTAAGAAATCATCACTCTCACATAAACAAAAGGCTGAGGAATATGTTTTTCCACAGACGTTTTATTGTTATCAAAGGAAATGTCCTCAGAGTCCGAGCTCAAGATGTTTTTGTGTTTTATCTGTAAAGAAACCTCCATGAAGAGAAAGGCAATTCCACAGCTGGTAGATCAGCATTCCTGAGGCATGACTGTGGCCTCCTCTGGGCACATCCACCAAGTACTCAGGCATAGCGGGAAGATGCGGGAAGCCTTTGGCTCCCATTGGCAGAGAAGGGGGCAGGAAGATTGGCGGGTTCCCTCCATCGAAGGGATGATGTGTTTTGGATGTGTTAGATGCGGAACTTTGTCCAAGAACCCACGTCTTGCTGATGGGAACTTTGGCTTGAGAGGGTCTCTTGGCCGCTGTTGATGGTGGCAGATGGAAAAGTTGCAAACCAAGAACAGATGTTGATACAGACCTTGGCAGCCTTTCTACTTCCTCCCCCTGCTGGCAGAAGATAAGCAAGCCTTCTGAGCTCCTCTTGAAGGGTGCACAAGCTTCTTCCTGGTCCCCCCCAGATTTCAGGGCTGCTCCCCAACTCCCCACTTTGAAATGACTTTAGGCTGATGCTGTGCTCCCAGCTACCTGAGGGCATCCCCAGCTCCCAGCACAGGGCCTAGAAGAGAGCATGTGCTTCACAAGTGATGATCAAATGCATTGAATGGAAAAGCACAATGTTTAAATGGAAAGATAGGGACCTTAGAGACAATCACTTTCCACTTCTGCTCTCTCCTTCTTATGGAGGCAGCTGGGTGGGGTCACAGAGAGTAGACTACTGAGCCCCAAGTCAAGAAGACCCGAGTTGAAATCCATCCTCAGACACTTCCTAGCTGAGCAAGACCCTGAGCAAGTCACTGATCCTCTGTTTGTTTCTGTCATCATCTGTAAAATCGGATAATAATAGCACCTACCTTCCTGAGATGTTCTGAGGGTTAAATGAGATAATATATGTAAAATGCTTTGCAAACCTTACAGTGCTGTAGAAATGCCAGGGGTTGTTTGGTGGTGGTGTTGCTGTTGTGTCATTTACGCACTAAATCTACTGTAAACTCACTGGGGGCAAAGGAGGCTGCTTTGGTTCTGGTATTGCCTCAATAGCACCCGGTAGAAGACCCTTTAACAGCAGATGCCTAGTAAATGTTTCATCAGGATAGATCAAATTGGCAAAAGCATTAGTATGCTAGGCCACAGCCAAAGTCCTCTGGTCTAGCTCTCCACCTGGGCTGAATCTAAGGGTTTCTTCTGCCCAGCAAGGTTTGGGGACTGCTCCAGGACCAGCTCCAAATGAGAATCAGAAGAGATCAAAATCTGTGAAAAGAAGGAAGAAAAGAAACAGGTGAGTTGAGATCAGAAAGGTGAGTGGTTCCCCAGAGAGGACCATGTGATATGGAGGCCAGGCTGAGCTTTCAGGCCCTGGCTGTGTCTCACCATCCAGGCTTCCCTTCATAAAACAACAGCCTCACTCCCAATCAACTTCACTAGGCCTTGGGAGTCATATTCCAGGGCTTCAGGAATCCTTCCTTTGTTCTTTTAATTTGTTTTCAGTGGTTTGGAGCGTTCATCTGAAGTTTTATTTCCCACCAAACTTGTCATACATCTGTTGTTATTTTCTTAAATAGGATACTGACGTTTGGATTTCAAACATAAGGAAATGACCCATACACTTGCTGCCATCCAATGGCTTTCAATCTCTTATAGAAAAGACATCATGCTACAGGGGCCAAGGCGAGAGTAGAGAGAGCAGCTGTAGCCATTCAACATGCAAATTAAAACCCTAGCTGTGAGTGTTGAGAAATTAAATGAGCTTAGCGGAGTTAATTGGCTCCATAGCTCATTACTGCTGTCTCACAACCTCGGGTATATTTCTGGCACTTGCATGCCCAAAGGTGTGGATTTCAAGGTGCCTGCTGGGGCCAGATTGCATGTGTCAGTCCTTGGAAAACATGATTTGCAAAATCATAGGTGGTCTTTGGCCATCTGTCCTAAGAGGTGGTCCCTGGGTTGACCTCATTATGCCAATCTAGCAGTCATCTATCAAGTACTTACTATATGAGATGACATTGCACTAAGGAGAAAAAGATACAAGATGAAGAATAGTTCCTGCCCTCCGGGGGACTCCATTCTCCTGGAACCGGTGACGTATGCCATGAATTTCAGTTCCTCAGTTCACTTTAACATTTCAATGACTCTCCCATCATTGGAGGTCTGCTAGCAGAGGCTGGAAAAACATGTGTCTGTGGGTGATGCTGTAGTGGGCATTCCTTGTCAGGCTAGAGAAGCTGACCACTGGGACACCTTCTAGATCTGAGCTTACTCACTGAAGAAGGGAAGGTGGAATGCTATGGGAGAATGGCATTGAGATGCCTCAGCTGGCAGAGTCTGCAAGGTTTGGAATGAGCATAGAGGAGGAAGCATGTTACGGAGGGAGGAGTATTCACTGGAGACAGAGGACCTGGGTTCAGATTCTGTCTCTCATGCTTACCACCTATGTAGTAGAAAATCAAATTGACTGATTTTACTGAGTCTCAGTTTCTACATTTGTACAATGGGGGGGGGCAGATGGCATTTGAAGTCTTTTCCAATTTTTGACATATGATCCTGTAAACTCAAATTAGGAAGAGAGGGGGTCTTTGGTACTTTCCATTTTGATCTAACTTTAGCCAGTGTGTGTGCAGCACTCTCCACCCCAGGCACTGAAAGAGATATGACTACCCTGTGCTTCCTAGGTCCAAATGGATCATGGTGCTGATAAGACATCCAGGTACATATCCTACTAAGGTCCTCACCATTACCAGACTAGCCATAGATAAAGGTATCAGGAGGAGGCATCTCAATAGAGTGTAAAGACCACCAATTCGAGACCCAGAGAACATGGGTTCAAATTCCCCTGTTGATTCTTGTGTCACATTAGACAAGGCCTACCTTCCTTGGGCCTCAGATCCCTCATCAGTAGAAGAGAATTGGACTCAGTGACATCTGAGAACCCTCCTAGTTCTAGGAGCCTTTGCTTCAAGGAGGCATTTGCATGGACAGGGACAAGTTAGGAGAGTTCTCAACCTTTTGCATTCTGGCTTCCCACCTCACCACTCAGCAAAAACTATTCTCTTGAAAGGCATGACAGCTGGCATTTATCAGCATTACCTATATGCCAGGCACCATGCTCAGTGGTGGAGAAGCAAATGTAAGGAAAAAGAAAGGCAATACCTGCCATCAAAGAGCTTCCATTCTAATAGGGGAAGACAACACACCAAGGGAGCTCAAAAGAAGAGGGGCTGGTACCCATGGAGGCCTGGGGGTGAAATCTGGGGAGGCAGAAGCAGAGCAAGGAGGTGAAGGAAGGAAGACTGGCTTTAACTACTTCTGAATACTGAGACCCTGAGAAACCTGTCACCTGCAGCCATGGAGTGGCATGGCAGAGGAATGATCCAAAGTGTGGAGGTCCCAGACACTGGGAGAAGTTCCAGGGTAATGCAGCTGTGGAGGTCCAGAGGTGAAGGAATGGGAGACTGGACAATTAGGACATAGTCCTGGGAGTGCGTGGGTCTGGGGAGCCCACATCCAAAGTCCCTGATGCCCTGGACTGCAGGGACCCAGCTCTTCATTTCTGAGCATGCTGTGACTAGGATTGTTACCAGTCTACTAATTGCCTATTAAAAACACCTGGACTTTTGATCAGCTACTGGGCTAGAACTAGTGTTCATTTGAAAGACATTCACTGGCCAATCTCTCTCCTCTCTGTCTGTCTGTCTCTGATGTCTCTCTCATCCTCCCTCCCTCTCTCTGTCTTTGTTTCTCTCTCTGTGTCTCTGTCTCTCTCTGTCTTTTTCTGTCTGTCTTTGTTTTTCTCTCTGTGTCTCTGTCTTTGTCTCTCTCTGACTCTCTGTCTCTCTGTCTGACTCTCTGTATGTGTCTCTCTCTCTCTCTCTCTCTATCTCTCTCTCTCTCTCATTCTCTGTTTCTGATCTCTCTGTCTTTGTCTCTATCTCTGTCTCTCTCCTCCTCCCCTCTTTCTCCCTCCCCTCCCCCCTTTCTTTGTCTCTCTCAACTTCTGTTTGTCACTCTGTCTCTGTGTTCCTATGTCTCTTTCTTCTTCTTGGCAGCATTCCAGTGAACAGAAAAGACTGCTGTAAGGCACATTACCATCCATTACTTGCCACATCCAAAGGCCTTTCTGCAATTCCTATCATCTTTTAAACCACCACCACCACCACCCCCAACACTCTCATCTCCGTTGGCTTTGGTGACACACCTCACTCACCATTCTCTTCCTGCCTCCCTCTAGCAATCATCATCAGACTGAAGCTAGGTCATCGCCCATATTCCTGAGCCTTTACCATCTACTCCTGTGGCTTCTGCCCTGGGCAATCTTCCATTCTGTCTTCAGCCTGTCTTTTTGGGAAGTCTATTTACTTCCATAAGTTCAAATGTCTTTCCTACAGTGATGATCATTATGTCTATATGTCTATACATCCAGGCCTAATCTTTATCCTGAACCACTGTCATGTGAGGTCAGCTACCTGGTGGAAATCTTCTTTGAAATGTCTCTTTAGCATGAAAAAAGAATGAAATGATGTGACCCTGATAAAAGTAAAGATAAAAGTAGATTGAATAAAAATATTTATAATATAATAATTACATTTGACAGAATATATACAGGATATTCCAAAAGTTTCAGTGCCCTTTCAAGCTTGACTGAAGTGTAGATCGAAGCACACTTTTTTTCGCTTTATTTTTCTTGCTTTTTTTGTTGCAACATGACTAATAAGGAAATATGTTTTACACAACTTCACATGATATCATTTCTTACCTTCTCAATGGGTGAGGGAGGAGCTAGAGAGAGGGAAAAAATTGGAACTCAGAATTTTTAAAAAATGAATGTTAAAATTTTTTTAAATAATACAATTTTAAAAAAGAAAATTGATCCAGCAATACCATTACTTGGTCTATTGCAGAAGATAATTGGGGAAAAAGTAAAAGAACCTCTATGTGCTAAAAAGTTTTTACAGAAGCTGTCTTTGTGTTGGCAAAGACCTGGAAATTATAGGGATGCTCATCAGTTGGGGAATAGCTGAACAAGTCGTGATGTATGATTGTGACAGAATGCTACCTTCTGCAAGAAATGATGAGCTCAGTGATCTTATATCTGATATAAACTCGTGCTTGCTTGTACATTTGAAGGGACTTGTATGGATACTAAGTCCCTTCATGCCTACTGTGCCCCATCTTGGGTGATTCTTGATATCCTTGCACAAATCCCTCCACCCCCCATGGGCTGTCTACACTTTGCCCTGGGGCCTTCCTTCTCTTCCTCCCATGGTGCTGTGCCTACCAGAGCAGCACTGTAGCTGCCTCTCTGCCACCCATCACTTCCACATGACCAACGCACCCATCTCCTTTTCTAATCATGTACGTCTTCAGTGAGCCCATATAATCTGGCAGATATTTGTTGAGTGCTTGTTTAATATTCAAGGAGATGAGAACAGTAAGACAACCCTTAAATGGTCCCTGCCACCAGGTGGGTTATGGCCAACTGGATTTTGTAGCATTTCTCATAGGCAGGTCATTGCAGGGAATGTAGTGCCACCTCATTACTCCTACTCTTCATTCTTCTGTTTCTTGTAGGTCATCTGCCCTGTGGTTCTGCTGTGGTAATGCTAGTCCATGACTGAGCCATCCAGTCTTAACAAGAGCCCATGGTGCCCACAAGAGAAGTTATTGCGTGAGATGGCGACTTGGAGGTCATACTCACAAAAGCAATGTCCCCTGCTCTCCTCATATTCATTCTTCCTGCATGTGGTACATTGGTATTTTTTGGCATTGGCTTGAGACAACTGTGCCAGTGAATTAAATTGATGGACATCCCATCTGATGGCAAGGTGAGATCTGGCCAACAGGCAGCCTCCCCTATGAGAGAAATACGAAGAGTTACAAGGAATCCAACCCCCTCCCCATAGCTGTTTATGCAAGGTGAGAGCTTTCTTTGTACAGTCTACAACATGGCCAAGCGGTCCTGCTGTGACCTATTTTCAGGAACAAAGACAAACTTCTCATTAGCAATTTTTAAAAAGGGCTGCTCAGAAGGAAGTGATGTTTTAGAAAAAAAATGATTAGAGAATCTCACCCAAAGTTTAACAAACAAACACATTGTGGGCAGCAATGTAGGCTCCATGGGACCAAAGTTGGCACATATTTGTGATCTGTCTCCGTTGTGGGGAACCACATTACCTGCCAGAGGCTCCGTTTCCTCACACAACATAAGGTTAGTAATTCCTGCAGGCCCCAGTTTACTGGGTAGTTGTTAAGCTTAAATGAAATAATATCAGGAGAGTGTTTTGCAAACCTTAAGTTCTCTCCAGGGTCTTTCAGAGGGCTTAGTGAAGCTTGAAGCTTTAATAGCTTAAATCTGTTAAAAAAAAATAGATCCTCTTGCTACTTTTTCTCCTTTGGAATGTGGAAGGCAAAAAATCGATAATATCACCTTCTTCACTTGCCTTTGCCCATATTCACCACCATTAGCTTGCCAACCTAGAGAGGATGTCTGGGTCAAAGTGGACTCCTTGGGCCCAGCTCCTGCAGGCTTCGTTGGCGGAGCCCCCAAAAGGAGATGTTTGGGGAAAGATGGATACTAACTAGAGATGGAGCATTGACTAAGTTTATCTTGTGTCTAGCACTGTGCTAAGAGCTGAGAATACAAATGCAAGCAAGTGAGATGGTCCCTGCCTCCAGGAAGCTTACATTATAGTGGGAGAAAACAATTCACTAAGGGGAATTAGTGGGACCAAGAAAGGTTCTTGAGAGGAGGGGGCAAGGCTACTGGCAAAGAGGAGGAAAGCAGCTCAGAGCATAGAATCCAGAATGAAGTGGAGCATTGCTGAGATCCCTTCTGAAATACCACAATATCCAAAAAAACTGACAAGAAGAGATTCCCTTCTGAACACAGAGGGCATAAGCTTCTAATTTATCTAACTAGCAATTTATCATTAGGGCAGCTAGATGGCATAGTGGACAGAGTGCCGGGCTTGGAATTAGGGAGACTCATCTTCCTGAGTCCAAATCTGGTATCAGACATGGACTAGCTGTGTGACCCTAGGCTAGTCATTTAACCCTGTTTGCCTCAGTTTCCTCATCTATCAAATGAAATGGAGAAGGAAATAGCAAACCATCTCCAGTATCTTTGCCAAGAAACCCCCAGTTGAAGTAATGTAGAGTCAGACACGATTGAAAATAACTGAACAATGAGCCATTTATCATGCAATAGATGAGGTATGATCCATGCTTAAAGGACATGTTTGACCAGTGAATCTATGTGGAGGGAGTACACACAGGTGATAAAAGATTCACTCACAAGATCTTTGTGACCAGGGCATACACGAGGCCAGGACAGCTTTGACCTCTGGCATTGGAGAACTGCTGATGTCCTCAAACTGCTTTCAGTCATTTTTACTGGACAGTGGCTCTTTACGCTTTGCACTGGTGCATCGTCTCTGCTTTGGGTGTGAGATCTCTGCTTACCACCGAGTGCATTAACTCTCCTGGCCATTATACCAGTGCCATGTTCACTATTAGATGTTTACCCAATATGCGTGTGTAAAATATGTATGGTCCTGAGCTTTTCTCCATTCAACATTGGGCCTTTACCTCTCCAGGGCCACCACCTGCCTCTTCTTGACTCACAGTGGCTGAGGCAGTGACTTGCAAACCTCTCTCTGACAAGGGCAGTCCTTTCGTACATATCCAAGGCAAGTAACCACCACAGCCAGGTAATAGAAAGGTCTGAGTGTCTTCAAGATAATCGTCTACGTATTCTTGTTTTGTTGTTGTTCTTAAGTCGTTTCAGTCTTGTCTGACTCCTTTTGTCCCCACTTGTGGTTTTCTTGGCAAAGATACTCAAATGCTTTGCCATGTCCTTCTCCATCTCTGTTCTTTTGACTATTTGAAATAGATTCTGGACAGCTATTTGACTTAGGGTTAGACATTCTGTGTAACTCTCAACCCCAGTGCAGATCCCATGTGCTCCAAATCTCATTTTAGGTGCTCTGCCAAAGAAAGCCCACAAGAGCTTTGTAAAACCTTCTTCTAAGACTCCACTTTGCTCCAGAGATCCCCTCCGGATTGATAAGCTAATGGGGTCAATATGGACAAGGAAAGTGAAGAAGGCAGAGTTATTACTGGCCATACTCCTGGCCCACATGCTTGCCTTTATTATGTCTACCTGTCAGCAGGATAGAAAATCAGTGCTGTGTTCTGTCCAAGGCAAAAACTTACTGTCTTCCTACACCTGCTCTTAATGCAACCACGTTGCTGCTAAGTGAGTATGCTTGCCGTTTTAAATGTTGGCAAATCAATCCTTTAATAATGTCTTCTAGAACTTTGTCAGAAATAGAAGTCGTTATCACTGCTCTGTAGTTTGCAGATTCCAGCTTTCTCCCTTCCTTTTTAAAATGTAACTCAACATCTGTATGTGTCCAGTCTTATATCATCTTCCCCAATCCCTTATGGCCTTCCAAAGATCACTGAAAATGGCTGAATAGCATCACCTATTTCAGCGAACTAGAATGTAGCTCACCCAGGAGCGGTGGTTTGAACTCAAGGATAGCTAGATGTTCTCTTGCCATCTCCTCACCTATCTTGGGTTTCAATCCAATTTCTCATCTTTATTCAATCCTTTCTAGGACAAAGATTATTCTCATTGTCTGAGAAAAAGAAGCAAAACAAGACTGAAAAGTTCTGGCTTCTCTCCAACATGCAGTATTATCAGGTCATCATCTCCAACCAGCAGTCCTATCTGCTTCTCCCCTACACAGCCCAAACAAAACAATGTAGCACATTTTGCTCATCTTTAGCTAGCCTTTCCAGCCTCAGCTCATTCTGAACTTTTATAATCTTATGATCCTTTCTCAAAGTGCCTTGCTGCCTTATTGCGTTCATCCTGAGTTACCTGCTCTTGTTATCTATCCTTTACATGTGTCTCTTTAACATTTAAGTTAGAGATGATGATTTTCCAGTGTCTCCATATTGTTCTCTTTAGATACTTCAGGATTTACTCCCTCCTGTAATATATTTATATTTGCATCTTTAGAATTTTATTTGTGAAAGCATCCTAGCCTCTGGACCTTACTTCTTCTGTAGAATTTTAGATCGTGGATCTTGGCTTTGGAACAGTCTTTCTTTGAATTTTTTGAAATCCATTTTCCCCAGACTTAGGGTTGATAGCAGATCCATCACAAACTGTAAGTGGAAACAGCCACTCCTCATTACATTTCTCCTCATTTCTACTTCTACAAGCAAATCATCATCAGAAAGGGCCACAAAACATAGTGTTGGAGGTCTGGAGTCAAGAAGACATGAGCTCAAAGCTGACCTCAGACACATACTAGCTGTGTAATCCTGGACAAGTCACCTAACCTGTTTGCCTTAATTATTTCCTCTGAAAGATGGTAGCATCTACCATGGTTATGGTGGGGATCAAATGAGATATTTATAAAGTACTTTGCAAATATTAAGACATATACATGTTAGCAGTGGTGGTGGTGTTGGCGGTGATGGTGTTAAGGGTGGTGGTGGTGGTGGTGTTGGTGGTGGGGGTGTTGAGGGTGGTGGTGGTGGTGGTGGTGGTAGTGATCAGGATCACAGAGAGAATAGTATTTTTTCATAGATTCCTTTGCTTTTTGAAGAATTAAATTGTCTTTGCGTCAAGTCAAGAAACTGTTAGATATTCTATTGCTGCACAAAGTATTTAATTATAGCTAATCAGAATTATCCATTTAAGCTCCTGCGATTGCCTCTCTTTGTCGGTTGTGAAATCTTCCCCTAATCAAAAAATAAAAGTTAAATCTTTTCTCGGCCCTCTGATCTGTTTCTATCAAAGCCACGCCTCCATTTGGATGTCGTCTTGGTATGTGGGTAGATGTTTACCTTAACCAAAATTCTGCTAGACTACTTTCAAGTTTCTCCAAAAGATCGCGTTATGTTAGTGTTGTTGTGCTACTGTTGTTCTTGAATAGTGTATCATTACACCAGGTCCCGTGAGAGGATACGCTTGGCTGTGGCACACCCAGCTTCCAGCAAACTTTTTTCTATACTAGTAGATGGTCAGCTAGGTGACTTAGTGGAAAGAACACCTGCTCTGGAGTCAGGAGGACCTGAGTTCAAATCCACCCTCAGACACTAGGTGTATGTCCTTGGGCAAGTCACTTAACCTTGTTTGCCTCAGTTTTTCATGTGTAAAATGAGCTGGAGAAAGAAACGGCAAACCGCTTCAGTAGATTTATCAAGAAAACCCCAAATGGGGTCATGAAGAGTCAGACATAACTGAAATGTGCAACAACAGTCAATGAGTGGGATCCTAGATGCTTCATCACTTTTCTACACCAGGGTAACTTAGTGGGGCAAGTATAAGTCATAGGCTTTAGGGTGCTTCTTGTTCAGGAATGTCTAAATGTTGTCACATCTCTGATTTTTTACCCAGATAAATGCTAAAGATTAACTAGGGAAGGACCTGCTTGAATATACATGGGGCATGAAAGATGCCAGCAGGAGAAAGGAGAAGGGACAGATTTGGAGCAGAGGGAGGGGAAGGGGACAGTCCTGGAGTAGAGACAGGGGAAGCAGACAGTCCTGGAGTAGAGACAGGGGAAGCAGACAGTCCTAGACTGGAGGCAGGGGAAGGGAACAGTCCTAGACTGGAAGCAGGGGAAGAGGACAGTCCTGAAGTGGAGGCAGAAGAAGGGGATGGGCCCAGAGCAGAGGCAAGCACAAGTGCTAAGAGAGAGGCCTCTCAAACCAACAAAGTTTTCTGGATTTTGTTGAACCTTGATCAGCTCTCTGGCAGAAATCTTGGTAGATTAGCCTTGGTTTCCTTTTTGTAATTGAAGCAACACTCAAACTTCTGGCCTTTTATGTTCTTCCCTTCCTTTTCCTTTTCAAGTAATTCTGAAGTCTATCTCTCTTCAAAAGCTCAGTCCAAGTGAGAAGCTGCATCAGAGGAAGGGGCGAGAATCAAGCAATGAATCATTCAACAATGAAGAAGCATTTATTAAGTGCCTACTGCATACCAGGTGGGGCAGTGGATGGAGTGCTGGGCCTGGAGTCAGGAACACTCATATTCCTGAGTTCAAATCTAGTCTCAAACACTTGAGCTGTGTGGTCCTGGGCAAGTCACTTAACCCTTGTTTACCTCAGTTCCTCATCTGTGAAATGAGGAAACACTGGAGAAGGAAATGGCAAATCATCCAGTATCTTTGCCATGAAAAACCCATGGACAAAATCCCTGGGGTCACTTAGAGTCAGGCATAACTACACACTTGAACAACAACAATGCCAGACGTATAGCACTAGGACAAAGAAGTTAGAACTGGGAAATAGATGAGTAGGAGGAGGATTAGGATAGAATTTATAGGGCTTTGTCTCCTGTTCTACAATTAATGTGCTATATGGCCTTGGCCGATTTGCTCCTTCACTCTGGGTCTTAGTTGACACATCTGTAAAATGAGTGAATTGGACTAGATAATCTGTAAACTCTCTTCAAGCTACACATTCATCCTCTGCATAAAGAAATTGATGTTATCTCTCCCAAGTTTAACATGCACTATGAGTAAAAAACGAATGAGGGCTTGTGCATGTATATGTAACAATTGGTCTTTCGGCTTTAGATAATACTCATCTAATGAGTCAGAATCTATGGCCTCTCGAGGAAGCCTGTTTCCCTTGTGGCTAGTTCTGATTTGTTTCACAAAATCAAAGCCATCCTCAGTAGAGAAACATGCCTGGCCACTGAGGCAGGTGTATGCCTGGGCATGGGAGGTGATGCCCAAAGCAGAAAGTGTAATGAACATGTCTTAAATGATGATATATTTGGATGAGTCAATCTAGTGGCCATGATGTTCTTTTTGAAGGAGACAATATTCACCGTGGCAGATCACAAGTGGGACATTGTGATCACGTAATAGACGCTCTCTTGCATACTATCGATTCGCTGTGTTCCTCTGAGGATGGTGAGGGGAGGTCTAGATTTGGAGGTGTGGGATCTGGGTTCAAAACCCACCTTGAGCAGGGCACTTACCTCACTGAATCTCTGAATTCATCCTTAAAATAATGAGGTGATTATGCTTTAAAAAACTTTAGACAATGGATTAAAATGAATAAACACACATATAAATGTGTTTATATGTGTTGAATAGCATAGCATCTAAATTTACAAAGGAAAAGTTTACTGAATTACAAAAAGACATAGATGGTAATTTAATAATCATAGGAGAATCATCTCACAGAGCTGTACAAATCTAATAGAAAGATATACAAAAGAGAACATGCAAACCTGCATGAACTGTCAAAAAACTTAAAGCTGAAAGAATTTGGTATATCATTAATGAGAACATTAAAGAACATATGCATGTATAATATACATATACAATACATTATATATTACATACATCTATACAGATTTATTCTTTCTAGATAACAATATGAAAACAGAAAATTAATACAGAGAATACAAACAAAAGATATAGGCCTAAGTGAAGACTTAAAGATGACACCCTGACAAATTAGAGAAACAATTAGTAACTATGTGAAAGAATGTTGACAATGACAAATATACCAAAATTGTTGAGATGTGGGAGTCTTCAACGGAAAAAAAATACATTTCTTTGAGAATATATATTAAGAAACTAGACAAGGAGAGGATGAATTAACTCAAAGTGCAATTATAAATCAGGAAACTGAAATTTTAAAAATGCCAAAATGAATCTTGAAAATCAAAGGAGAAATAGATAAAAATGGAAAAAAAATTATGGAATTGATATCCAAAGCTGAAAGATTTTTTTTAAGATTAACAGGATTGATAAGTATTTAGATTAATTGATTAAAATGAGGTGAGAAAATCACACTAAATGACAATACTACTGTAAACAGTGAACAAAGCAAAAGCACAACAATAAAAAATGTTATCAGAGCCTACTATGCATAAATGCCAACCAAACTGAGTATTTCAGTTGGTCAGTCAGTTAATAAACATTTATAAAGTGTCTTCTACATGCTAGGCACTGTACCAAATACTAAGGTACAAAAGCAAAACAGAAAAACAATTTGCCCTCAAGGAGCTAACAATCTAATGGGTGAAAACAACAAACAAGAGGAAACTGAAAAGGAGGATGAGAGAAAAGGAGAAAGAATAGATCTAGAAGAACATATGGGTCAATTCTATCAAAAGTTTAAAAGCAGTTAATTCTTATGCAATACAAATTATTCCCCCCCCCCCAAAATGAGAAAGAAAACATCATTCCAAACTTCTTTCAAAAAAAAAAACTCCCAATGTCTAATTGGGAATGATAAAGTAAAAAGAAAAGGAGAAACATAGACAAAAATCAACGAAGAATAGTGATTCAAACATTTAAAATAGAATTCTATCAAAAGAGTACAATACTATAACTCCCTCCTTTATTATTAATTTTGACCAAGTTAGATTTTTTTTTACCAATGATGGCTTATTATTAGTAAAATGATTAACAAATGAATCATATTTTAAAACTACCTCAAACTGCTAGAAAAGTGCTCTAAGCAGATTGAATACACTTTAAAAATGGTTTCATATAAAACAAAATAATCATAGAAGTACTTTGTGGTAGCAAAGAACTGGAATTGAGACTTCAGATGCCTATTGATTTGGGATGGTTAAACATATCATGGTGTATACGAAATGATGACTATGGAGATTTCAGAAAATCGTTGGAAAAATGATATGAACTGATGCAGAGTCAATCAAGCATATCCAAGAAAAGACTGCATTATGACTGTAACAATATAAATGGAAGAAAACAGTCACAATACCAAGTTGGAGATTATGTAATTATAATGACCAAGACTGGCCCCAAAGATGAGATAAGGAAATTCTCCTTATATGCAGAGGTGGGGTACTATGGGTGTTGACTATTTCCAAAGCTGTCAATCATAGGTAATGTGTTGGTCAGATATGCAGATTTTTTTAATCCAATGCATGCTTCTTTAGGTTGTGGAGCGGGCATGATTTCTTCAGAAATTAATATGATATAAAACAAAAAAGTAGCAATAAAGATTTAAAAAGTTTTAATGAAGCAAATTGAGTATGTTGGAGTGAATGAGTCGCTGCATGCCTTTGGACACATCATAGACAGTGTCTCCAGTTCTTAGTAGACCCAGCACTTCACTGGACCATTGGATTTTGAACCAGAAATTAACTTAGAGATCATCTATTTAGTCAGATCTTATGTTGTTATTTTACAGAAGAGAAACTGAGGCCCAGGGTGGGGAAATGATTTATTTGAAGCCAAACAGCTAATAAGTGGCAGAGCAGGGACTTAGATCTAGTTCTTCTGATTCTAAGTCCAGTGGTCGGCCCACTATGTCTTGGGACCTCCTTTTGGTCCCTCCTTGAAAACTGAACTAAATAATACTATATGGTGACTACAGAGGTTGGACCACTCTATGCCTTCTCAGTGGGTGGGATGGAGGGAGAGAATTCAGAACTCAAAAAAAATTTTAAGTGAATGCTAAAAATAAATAATAAAATTTTAAAGATGGCACATTATTCATATAAACCTTTGTCCACTACTCTCTTACCATCTTGTAATTGTGAAGTTGATATTTTGGAACCAGAATAGGAATTTGTATTTATCTCCATTAAGTTGTGTCTCAAAATTCGATCTAACTTTGTGTCATCTGTAAATTTTATTAGGGTTCCATATATGTCTTTATCCAAGATAGTAATAAAAATGTTACATAGCCCTCAGCCAAGGATCGATCCCTGGGACATTCCCTAGAGATGTCCTTCCAAATTTGCATCAGTCATTAATGAATTATCTGTGGGTTCAACCATTGAACCAATTCCAAATACAGCCAACTTTAAAAATCACCTACTCCACATCTCTCTATCTTGACTACCAGACCAGCATAAGTGACTTTATTAAACACTTTCAACTGTATCTACAGTGTTGTCCAATACAAGTCCAGTAAGTGTTAAATGAGGAAATCAGATTAAGGCACATGACCTGTGCTTCATGAAACTATGCTTGGTTCTGTGTTGTTGTGTGTATGTGAGCGATTACCATTTGTACATCCTTAGGATCCTTCAGATCCTTAATGAACTTAGAGACCTCTCTTCAGAGTTTATTATAAAGTCATGGATAACACACCCTGCCATCAAGTACATAAAGCTACACCCCCCCATTTGTATCTGAGATCCATAGAAGAATGTGGCAGAGTACAAAGCATAGGGTCTGGGGATGTTGGGTTTCTGTTTGTTTGTTTGTTTTTGAGGTAGAGGAATTGAGTTTGAGTCTAGGCTGCTATTTACCAGCTGTCCAACCTCAGGCAAGTTATTTTCCCAACTGGGCTTATTATTTTTGTTCTGCAAATTGAGCGCATTGCACCTAATGACCTCTAAGGTTCCTTCTACCTCTATTTATTTCTTTGTGAGATTAGGTCTATCTCAATCAGGCTGAAAATATTGGAGCTTCTCAAGGACCTGATCCCACTACTGATCAGCATGGAAGCTTTGGCCTGCTTCATTTTCCCCCTGGGCTCATTTGCCCTTCTGAGATGTCCCACCACCACTACCACCACACAATGAAGGAGGCCATATTGATACTGGACTTAGTGTGGACACCTGATCCATCGGTTTAGTGCACTGCAATCCAGCATTCTGGTGCTTAAGGGATCCATCAGGCTTAGCCTCCCCAATAGCTGGGATTACAGGTACATGTGAGCAGGCTGGGCTACCTGTAATTCCTGTGTTCTTAGATTAAGTGACTCCCTCCAAATTCACACACCTAATAAGTAGCTGAATGAAGATTTAAACCCATTTCTCCTGGGTCCTAGCATTCACTCTCCCCATGAGGCAGAGTCTTCGGTTCAGTTCAAACAACCTCAGCCCTAGACTGAAATAGGTAACATTTGTCTTCAGTTCCCACTCCACCTTCTTGCAATTCTCTTTTTCTTTTCTTTCCTCTTACCTGCTGGGCATGCAATGTTTTCCCCTGGAATACCACTACTTTTCACTCATCCACTCCATGAAATATTCATTAACCATACATTTTGGATGTGTGCCAGGGGCTATTACAGGGTCCCACCAGATCCACCACTTACCTATATCTTCTGCTCAACAAAAATCATTCATCTGTTCTATTAGTAACCAGAGTGCCTACTCCAATTTAATGATGATAATGGCTTTCATTCATTTATTAAGAAAGTATTCAGTGAGCACCAAACACTGTGCTAGGTGTTTGGGATACAAGGCTAAAGTGAAAGAGCCCTTCTCAAGGAGTTCATGTTGTCTTGGAAATTAGTTTCCATTGGTTTCATGTATGTATGTATGACCCACTGCTGACTGCCATAATAATATTTTAATAGACTCCAAATTGTTATCCAAGGAAATAACAAAAGGTCAAAATTTAACAGCACAGTAAGAACAACCTCCTCTAGCTCTGTATTAAGTCTGGGTCTAAGTATTTATATAAGATCATTGGATTTAGAGCTAGAAAGGACTTTACAAATAATTTCATCCAAGTCCCTCATTTTAAGGATGAAGAAAGATCCCCAGAGAGAGAAAGTAGGCATAGTCGCCCAGGAAGCAAAGAATCAGATCTCATTCAAACCCATCTTTTGGGATTCCAAATCCAGTGCTTTTTTCTAGGGCCAAAAAGGGTAGGAGGAAACAGGCACAAAATTACTAGGACCTTTTACTTTAGAAGGGGCCTGGGGCCTGAATATGTGGCATATTCTTTGTCTTTCTCATTAGTATCATAATTCACCCACTGTTTTTGAAATCAGTGGTAAAATTGGAACTTTGCAATGAAATAATGATATACAAAATTCTGTCAGTCTCCTATAAATATAGACTGAATCAAAGAGCTGTTAATTATATTATTAAGAACAACATAACTGTACTTCAGTTAATTCTTTACTATATGTATGTATGTGTATTTCATGTTCAACACAATTCTGAATAAATGAAACATATACACATACACATGTGCACACATATACACACATACATCTAATGAACTCGTGGAATGATCGGTGCATTTCCACAGCCATACAAACATTCACTTCTGTACTTCGGCAGTATGACAATGCCATCTCATTGGCTGTGGAGTCACAACTTTTCAAATAGTCAATAAACCATCAATAAGCATTTATTTAACTTATACTTTCTGCCAGACACTATGCAAAAAGAAAGACAATCCCTGTCCTCAAGGAGCTTACAGTCTAATGGAGAAAGACAAAATATAAAAGGAAGATGAGAAGTGTAAGGAGGGGAGAAGGTCCCTGACTGAGGCTTGGAGGAAAAGTCAGTCAGACAAGTCACTGAATAGTACAAACAGGTGGAAAATTACTTGCATATCATTTTTTAAAAATAGCTTTTTGTTTATAAAGCCGTAATTTGCTGTTTGAAAGTACAATTTTAATTTATAATATTTCAGATTCTTTTTCATTTTCTCAATACAAACTGTTAAATGGCCTACATGTATATGTTACAAAACAATGCAATTTATTTTAAAATTAATTCCAACTGTACTTTTTTGGCTTTCAAATAAAGATCTCATGTCAAACAAAAATTTTAAAAGGTTACTTTCCAGTGAAAAACAAACAGCAGTTGCATTTTGGATTTTATTTTCAGTATATTACTTTACAAATTTGTTTCAATTTTCAAAAAATATATAATTTGTGAGCTTCTACCTAATTGTAATGTGAATATGATTTCAATATTCTTAAAGAATATATAATTTTTAAAAATTAATAACATTCAAAATCAAATTTAACAACACATTACTCTAATTCATTTTACAGTAAATATCACAGACATAGTTTATTTTGTTTTTTTTTATACTTCAATATAAATCCCATGGAAAGATGCAAAACTGGAAGATGGCCACACAAAAACAGCGTCTTACCACAGCTCTCTCACAAGTTCTGTCAGATTCCTATAAAAAAGTGAATCTGAGCAGATTTGAGAGAGTTAGAGACTGCAAGCAGTCTGAGTAAGGCAAATTTCCAAGCCAGGAGAGTCTGAAAGACCAACAGGATGAATCTGTAGGCTGGGAGAGCACTTGTGGTGTTGGGATCTCCTCCAGACAGCACCAAAGCAGAAGCAGCCGTGGAAAACAACATGTGAGACGAGCTGGGAGAAAGCTGGGTGCCTGAAACCTGGTGGAGATCCCCAGACCTCCCAACACAGGACAGCAGTCCATGGAAGCAACGAGAGGCAGCAGAGCAATGCCAGGGGCCATGAGATATCAACTCCTGAGACTTGCAGCCCAAAGGTATGAAACTGTCTTCTTGAACTTCCAGGAGACATAATGGCCAGGTAAACAGCTCTAATCCCTCCCCTCAACCCAGAGAATTCTTCAGAAAAAAATGCTGGAATAGATGAGAGAGAAGTGGGGCTTCATTGGCTGAGCAGTGGGAGTTCCTGAGTTCCAGAGAGGCAGAGCCAGGAGGGGTTAACACCAGGAGCCTGGACATACCCTTCCTCCCCCAGGGGAAGTGCCAGACACCAGTTCAAACAACATAGAGCTGAGACCATTGCTGAAGAGCAATAGTGCTGGAGAGCAACCCCAGGGGAAGAGGAAACTTCAGGCAGTCAGACCCCTCCCCCACACCTCAGGAAACTGAAGGCTATAATTCACAAAGCCAGTAACTAGACTCACAATCCCCAGAATAAGAAACCTGGAACAGAAAGCCTTGAGCCTCAAAAGCAGAAATTCATTGTAAAGCCAGGAAAAGAC
>CM053623.1:357451242-357471357 GCA_028646595.1 Phalanger gymnotis
AAATGCTAGAGAGGATGTGGGAAAATTAGAACATTGTTACATTGCTGGTGGAGTTGTGAACTGATCCAGCCATTGTGGAGAGCAATTTGGAACTATGCCCAAAGGGCTATAAAAATGTTCATACCCTTTGACCCAGCAATACCACTTCTAGGGTTGTATCCCAAAGAGATCACACAAGTGGGAAAAGGATCCATATGTACAAAAATATTTATCATGACTCTTTTTGTAGTAGCTAAGAATTGGAAATCAAGGAGATGCCCATCAATTTGGGAATGGATGAACAAGCTGTGGTACATGAAGGCAATGGAATACTACTGTGCTCTAAGAAATGGGGATGATACAAACTTCATAACAACCTGGAAAAACCTACACGATACAATGCTGAGTGAGCAGAGCATAGCCAGGAGAACATTGTACACAACCACAGATATATGGGTTCTGTGAGGACTAACCTTGGTAGACTTTACTCTTCTCAGCAAAACCAGGTGCAAAGACAACTCCAAAGGACTCATGCTGGAGAATACTATCTACATCCAGAGAAAAAACTATGAAGTATGAATGCAGATTGAGGCACATTTTATGCTCACCTATTTTTTCCACTTTGTTTTTTCTCTCTTTTGTTTTTGTTTTGGGTTTTTTTTTGGTTCTGTTTCTTCTTTCTCATGATTCATTCCATTGGTCAAAATTCTCCATAACTTGACTAGTGTGTAAATAAGTTCAATGCAAAGTTATATGTAAAAGATATATCAGGTTCCATGCCATCTTGGGGAGGAAGGTGGCAAGGGAGGGAAAAAAATCTGGAACTCAAAATTACATAGAACCGAGTGTTGTAAACTAAAGATAAAAATAAAGAGTTATCTTCCAAAAAAAGAAAGAAAGATGCAAAACTGGAGGTCAGCCAAGCCAAGCTTGAGAGAGGAAAGGTAAATTTGAGATTCAAGGATTCTGAAATTGCCCTATTCAACCATACTCTAATGGCCATCCACCTCTTCCTCTTCCTCCTCTTACAAAATGATACTCTGCAGCCATTCCATGACCTCCAATCCCTTGACCCCCTAAATTATCTCCCCAGCCATCTTCCTTGCACTAAACACTCTCTCCTCTTTTTCCCCATATTGACCCCATGATGAACCAGTTCAATTCTACAATGTCTTCTTCTCTTTAATATCTAGCCCTTCTAGCCAGTTACACCCAGCCAAGCTTCAGCCTTGGGTCACTATCATCATTTGCCACCTTCACTCCTACACGTAATGAAGATGAAGAAAATGACACAACCATTCTGACTGGGTCCAATACAAAGACTGATTACACAATTGGGCCTTCACTGCTGCCCAGCAATTCTACTACAGCTCCCTTATCAACTCATTATCCCACTCTCCCCAACAGCTCTTCTTTTTCATCCTTCCTTAAACTTCCCATGGCTCTCTCTCACCAAAGTTACTAACGGTCTCTTGTTTGCCCAAACCAATGGTCTTTTCTCAATCTCCATTCTCCTTGACTTCTCTGCAGTTTTTGACACTGTCAATCATGATTGTTGAGTGGGCAGGATTCTGCTCCTCTATCCTGTCTAGTTTTCATTCCTACAGAAAGGGCATTGGACTTGGAGTGGGCAGACCTAAATTCAAATCCAGCCTCAAATACCTGAAAGTTATTTACTTCTCTGTGACTCACTTTCTTTACATGTACAATAGGGATCACAATGGCACCTTCCCTTCCAGGCTTGTTGGAAGCATAAAATGAGATGATTAAAGAACTATAGATGTTAATAATAAATAATAATAATTATAATTCCCCCCTGTGTGAGCTTGGGCACATCGCTTTCCCTCTCTGGGCCCCAAGGTCTTCATCTGAACTAGATAATTTCTAAAATTCCTTCCAGCTCTAATTCCAAGGTTTCTCTCACCTTTTCTCCCCTACCCCCAACATTTAAGTAGGTGTAATTTGGACTCAAAGCTAGAGGAGGACTGGGAAGACAAGGAATAAGGAATGGATGGTATGATCAAGTCCTGAATCATAGGGGAAATCTCTTAAAGCCCACACTTGTAAAAGTTCCAGTTTTGTGTCTAAGCCCAGGAGGTCTGGCTAATTGGCAAACTGGTCCTTGCAATTTTCTTAGCTTCAGATTCATTCCCAAGCAATGCCCTAAGTCAGAATGCTTAAAGCATGCCAGTTGGTTCTTTGGGATAGGCTGGGATTTTAACAGAGATCCATTACCAGGGAACATATTCTCTTCTCCAGTGAGTCAATTAACAGAAAACAATTAACCTACATTTCAAGAGAGCCAAAATGCAGTTTTCTAAGGGCAGAAAGTTTCCTTATGAGGCACTTCTTGGGATAATTTTGTTGCTGAGGTGACAGGCAGGAAAAAAAGATTCAGTCACCTTAGGGGTCCACAGCCTCCAGCTAGAGTATATGGGTTATTATTGTTGTTGTTTTCCAGGATACCAAGAATTCCAGTGAGGGAATGCTGGCTTGCAATCCCCTGCCGATATGGAAAGCAGAATTTTTTGGTGAGAAGTTCTCTGGCTTGGGAGGCTGGATCTTATTTCTTGCATTATGTGATTTGGTAGATGTAATTTGACCTCTCTGGGCCTTGTTTTCCTGCTTTGGGATGGGAAGGGCTGGAGCAGAAGACTTGCCAAGTCACTTCTAGGTCTAAATGAATGCTTCTATGATGTGACACCAACACCAGGTATATAAAAGCATCCCCAAAACTGCACCCCCTCCATAAACAAGAGTCCTATAATGCAGGTGTTAGTAGAGGACACTCTTAACATACTGAGATACTTGGCCTTTAGATAAATCTACCTGGGGACCCCTGTTCACCTGTGTGAGTCATAAGCCATTTATACTGACTTCTCTGCAAAGATTCTTCCCTTGTAAGGCTATCCCTCTGGTATAGACCTGGCAGGGTTCAGGAGACTTTATTGTTTCAAAGACTAGATACTGAGGGTAACAACACATTTTGTGTTTGGGGGAGTGGGGAAGTAGAAGGGGAATATGGAGCCAGCCAGGTCATCCCTAGGAGTTCTCAGAGACACCTGAGACATTCCCTTTCTCCCCTTTCCCCTTTCCCTCTCCCCATTTCCCTTTCTCTGTCCCTCCCCCTTTCACCTTTCTATCTGTAAGGAGTTTATAACAATAGAGCAACCAGGGCTTCTGGTTCTAGCTTACCTTCCTGTCATATTGAAGAGCTGAATTTACCAGCAGGAGGGAGAATCAATGGAGTTTTCCATGTGACAGTGCCCTGGAGTGCTGAGAACTTTGGTAAGCTGGTTGGCCTTTGTTACATATATATTTTGTGTTTCCATGTGTGGCACATGTTATGGAATCATGGAGTAGGCTGGTGATATGCTCAGATCTAGGCATCAGAAGGATCTAGAGTCTCAGAATTGTAGAAATGAAAGGAAGCTCAGAGTACATTAGTGCTTGCCTCAAGAGGTGACTGGATTCTTCCTCCTTTAAGGTCTCAGTCAAAGGCTGACCACTTGAGGTTATGTTCTAGGGGAGGAAAAGAGCCTGGGGAAGCAGGGCTCTATCAAAGATCAAACAAAACCAAAAGACAAAGTACTGAGTTAAAATGGGATGGAGAACAAAAAAATCCTAATAAAATTACTAGAGACACAAAAGGAGAAAACCTAAAATTTCTCATAACTTTAAGGGTGAAAGAATTAAACAATGTAATAAAACAAAAGACTGACAGATTGGATTCAAAAACACTCTAAACCCCACAGTCTGTTGCTTACAAGAAACACATCTGAAAAGCAAAGCCATATATGGCCTAACACTCTGACTGGAGCAAAGATCACCAACATTGCCTGAGTAATTACACATCCCAATTCTTTCAGTGTCCCAGGGGAGCAGTTTGCCTGCACCTGGTGACTTAACCTCATTGGCTTCAGCTTAGGACCTGCTTACTGTCCATTCCCTTTCCTTGGTTGCTCCTTCTCTGCTATCAATTTTTGTTCAGTCCTCCCAGAGTTGGAGCTAGTTGAATTTGGAAGGGGATACCTTGGGCATACGTAATTTCCTCATTCTTGGAGCTCTGCCATTTGAGACTGGATCACCACTTGTCAGGGATCTCTCAGGGAGAATTCTTGTCCAGGTTTGGGTTGCACCCAAATAGATGGCTACCCAACACCAACATTTTCTGGTTCTGTATTGTTGGGGGAGGGAATGGATTTCTTAAAGGAAGGCTTCTGAAGAAGATAGAACATAAAGGGACACACAGTGTTTAATCACAGAATATCAGTTGTGATGAAGGCTTTAGAGATAAGCTTCTCCAACCCTGCCACCTCCATGTTACACACGAAGATAGAGAGAGATTAGCACTTGACTAAGGTCACACAAATCTGTTGGTAGGTCTGGGACTAAATCCCGGTTTGGACATTGACCAAATTATAGAAGAAAGGCTGGGTAAAAGCAATGTGGGACATAGACCCTGATAGCAGCTCAGTAGAGAACCATTATTAGCTGGTGGTCATTGCATAGCCCACTCTCAAGTTGCCCTTTTTGCTGGAGAGTTCAGGAAGTCACCTCTTGGAAAATAGGCTAGCCCAATGAAATTCCTCTGGCAGTGTCCTTGTGGGATTATGGATCTCTGTTAAAATCCCAGCCTATCCCAAAGAACCAACTGGCATGCTTTAAGCATTCTGACTTAGGGCATTGCTTGGGAATGAATCTGAAGCTAAGAAAATTGCAGGGACCAGTTTGCCAATTAGCCAGACCTCCTGGGCTTAGACACAAAACTGGAACTTTTACAAGTGTGGGCTTTAAAAGGACATTACATGTCCTACTGATGGAGGAAAAGAGAGAGAGATCAAGAGAGGAGGAGATTTTGTAGATGGCTGCATAAATCTGAACCTACCCATGGATGAATGTCTCAGAGCATGTATGGGGAGAGAACAAGAGAATCTAGGCTTAGATCTCAGGGCCAGCAACCCCCTTCTTGTATTTCACAGGTCAGATGTGATAAAGGTACTTCATCAACCTTTAAGTGTTTTAGAAACATTAGTTTTTCTATGTGGAAAATGAAGACGTTTGACCAAGTGGCCTGGTCCCATCCAACTCCAAATCCTATGACCCCACAATTTCCAAGGAGGGGACGTATATCATTGGAGAGAAAGGAAAACCACTTGACAAGAATAAGGAAGGCAGGGTGGGAGAGAAAGAAATTTTGCCTGAAATTTTCAGTCGGTACCTTGGAATGTGATCAAAAGCAGGGACTCCAGATTTACACCTTATTCCCCTTAAATTTATTTAAAAACAACAGCAATTGTTGTAAATCAGTAATAGCTTTCATCTTTCAACTTTCTCACAGGAATCCTATGATAGGTTGCATACATATCTAGGTGATAGAGATATTATTTTCTTCATTCCTCATAAACTGAATCACAGAGTCACAGAGAAGCAAGGATCACTCAGCTAATAAGTGGCAGAATTAGGATCTGAACCCAGGCACACCCCAGCATCTTTGCCAAGAAAACCTCATGGACAGCCCTGGTGTGTGATGGTCCATGGGGACATGAAAAGTTGGATGTAACTGAACAACTGAAAAACAACTTAAATTTGCTTATTAGATTGCATGATGTTGTCCTAAAAAGGCAAAATATGGAGGAAGAGACAAATTTCCTACATGGCGGCTTTTGTCTTAATAATGACAATTATAATCTTAATGCTCCTAGTTAATATTTTGCCCAGCATCTTAGTGCAGATCAACACACAAGTATTTGTGTCTGTGTGTGTGTGCATTTGTGTGTGTTTGTGCATGTGTGAGTGTGTGTACTCTTTCTTACGGCCTTCTGTCTTTACAGCCTCTCTGTATCCATGTAGCCCCTCTAACTAGAACAGCTCCTGATATCCCAGACCAACCTCAGAGGCTATAAATTTCAGTACATGTGGTCCCTGTTTTTTGGTTCCTATGGAAACCCTACCAAACGTCTTTTCAGCTTTTTCTGGTGGCTGAGCCAAAGCCCAGTGCCTAGGAAACAGCTTCCCAATAGAGAAATCTTCATTCCTCACTCATCTTGGGAACAGAAAGGGGGCTGTCTGGTTTTCTTGCTGTAAATGACCCACATGCCATGTGGAGATACACACAGTACCCAAGTCACTTACGTCTCATACATCTGGAGAAAGAGGAGACAGCCACAGAAGCCTGTTTGCAGTTTTTCCCACCCACTTGCCACAGTGTCTGCAATGGCCACCATTACAGATGCATTCTGGAGGGCTAAGGCAAGATATTTCCTGGAATGCCAGTTCCCATGCGAACATTCTTGGAGAGGACATCCTAAGATCAATAAATCAATCAACCAACAATCATTTATTTAACACCTGTCAGGCAATTTTACAGAATTTAAAGATACAAAAAAATGAAAATAAAATTCCTGTCCTCAAGGAGCTTACTTGAGAGAGACAATATATACATAAATTATCCATCATCCATCCATCCATCTATCTATCTATCTATCTATCTATCTATCTATCTATCTATCTATCTATCTATCTATCTATTTATCTATCTATCTATCTATCTACCTATCTATCCATCATCTATATATCTGTCTATCTATCTATCTATCTATCTATCTATCTATCTATCTATCTATCTATCTACCTGTCTATTTACAAGACAGGTGCAAAATATATATTAGTTGATCTGGGGAGGAAGGACTAAGACCTGAAGGGACCAGGAAAGGCCCCATTTAGAAGGAGGCACTTGATCAGCCTTGAAAGAAAGAGGATTCTGAGAAACAGAGGTGAATGTCCATTTGTGAGATAGGGCCAGTGAAAAATCAGAGTCCAAAGATGAAGAACAGTTTGTGAGGGCCACCAAGAAGGCCGATCTGGTTGGACTGCTACACTCCACCACACCGCAGATACATGCACATTCATCTTGCCTACCACTCACAATTGTTCCATTTCCATCATCAAGAATTCTGACACACTTTTATTCAATTTTCGATCAGTCCATCTCTCTCTACACGTATTCTTATTCTTCACTGTGATCTGTTATACGTCTACCCCTCATTCCTTTGTCAGGTTGTATCATCTTTGCTCTGGCTACTATCTCCTTCCTTCTCAATACCAACCCCTTAGTGAACCAGTTCAACTCTACACTAGCATATGTCCTCAAAAACCTTGTTTGCCATTCATGTCTTGCTAAGCTCAAGCCATGAATTCCTTCCTTCATTCATTTTCCCTACTCCTACTCATGTGGTGCTGAATGGAGCTAGAGAAACTCATGCAACCATTTTAGGGTCCACTACAAATTTATGCTATCTGATCTCAACTGGGCTCTCATTGTTGCAAGGCAATCATTTCTTCTTCCATAATTGTTCCCTGTCCCACTTTCCATACCAGTCATTACAAACCTTTTCTTCTCTCCTCAAGCCCCCACAGCATTCATTCCTCACTTTCAGAGCTCAGGTCCCCATCTCACAACTTAGTTAAAAATACCAAAGACCTTCAATGAGCTTCTCACCTCTTTCCCCTCCTCCTCATCTCACAACTCCCAAGTCATCTGGCATACCTAGGTCTATCTTCTTTTCCAACAAATTCTTCTTCTTCTCTTTTTTCCACTAATCATTCTGATCTCCATATTTATACCATCAATATCTAGGGCATTCTCTAACAGCAAAAAAGTAGCCATCTACCTCTGATATTCCCACACTGTTCCATAGGATGAAGAGTTGCTTGGAGGCATTGAATCCCAAAGACATCCTGAACTGTAAATTCTCTCAGAGAAACTTAAAAAAAAAGAAAAAAACTCATCCACAATAGCCCACTTTGCAGTGTCATTAGCATTTTTAAAGACCTCACTGCAAGATAAGGAGGAGCTTTCTAATTCAGCAATATAATAGGCTACTTCCCTAGACAGTGAGCTCTCTGTGCCTAAAAGTATTCATGTAGTGGCTGGATGATCATTTGTTGTTAAGAGAAGTTTTCTTCTTTCAGCTAGGAGGGCAGACAAGATGGATTCTAAACTCCCTTCCAATTCTCAGATTTTCTGCTTCAGTGGAAAACAATGTAAAAATGGGGGATTGCCAGAGCCATCCTGTTTTCCAACTCCATTTTCTAGTTTAATCTCAGTAAAAGTCTAGATAAAGAATAATATTTGAATCAAAGGAGGAAGTCCAATGTGCCATGGCCAGCGTCTGAAGAGAATGCCATGTCCTGAGAGTGAGTTGGTCTCTATCTAATCACTGAGAGACACCATTTTTTTTCAGACATAAAAAACACAAATTGGCTAATCTTTTGAAAAAAATAACTCGGGGGGAAAAAAGAGTGAGGTGAAAGAAAATAAAAGCAACTTGAAACATGCTTGATTCCTCAACTTTCCAGTAATCTAATGGGGGAGGAGTGTTGGGGGGAATGCTAGACAAACATACCACTTAAAGACCTGGAGGAAAACAAAGCAAAATTTCTCTTTAGCAAAATAATTTCTGTTGAGAGGAGATGATTTGTTCTCCTCTTGAATTCAAGTCAAATTCCAGCCCCAGTATCCTGAACTGAGTTGGTTTGTTTGTCTTGTTTTACACCTGAAAGGCGTGGGGAGGGGGGAAATGAAAAGGCAGAAAGCAGGAAAAGACATGCAGAAAGAAGAAAGATCAGTAATGATTGGCTACAGACAGCTTAGTGTTGATCTTACACAGAGAGCTCTCTACGTCAGATTGGAAAAATGGCAGGAGGGCAAAAAAAGAGTGTGTAAAAGAAGGTGGGAGTGTGAGAGGAAGAGGGGCAAGAAAGAGTCTCTGGAGTCTCTGGAGTCACAGTAAACTGCAGGGTTGTGTGGCTAACAACAAATGATGTTTAGCTTATCTTTTGTCTTGAGTCAGGAACCCTTTTCTGTCACCAGCATAACTTATAACCTCTCTACACCTTCTTATTTTGATAAGAATTACTTTTATGGTTTTTGTGAGTAATGACCAAATAAAGTTCAGTGATAATTAGATTGTCAAGAAACTTTTCTGAACGGTTGCCTCCTTTACAGCCCATTGGCAATGACTTGTAATTCTTATCCACGTATTAAGAGAATCTGTCAGACCACATATATCCAATTCGGCGAAGGCCTTCAAATGGCTGTCCTCAAATTTTCTGGTGACCAGAGCAATGCCTAGCCAACATGACACTCCTTCCTTCTTTTCTGATCATGCACATCCTTATTATGCAAGCCAGACCATGTCACTCCTTCACTCAAGAAGCCTAACCAACTTCTTATTGCCATTTTCTGTTGTTCTTCAGTAGTCCCAGTCATGTCTACTCCTCATGACCCCATCGGGGGTTTTCTTGCCTTATTGCCTCTGGGATAAAATAAAAGCTCTTATTATTTGGTGATTCAATCCCTTCATATTTTGGCTCCCATTTATTTTTCCAGACTGCTTGAAAAATAGTATTAAGAAAAAAAAGAATGCAAGCTCCCTTTGAGTAAGGAGTAATTTCATTCTTTATATTTACATCCCCAGCACCTAAAAAATGCCTAGAACTAGCAGGTGCTTCATAAATAATTGCTTATTGGTTAACTGACATTATCAACTCTAGTGCTAAAAGTCATAGAAACTTTGCTTCCCCTCCTCACCCCTGCCACAAACACTACATAATGCAATGCTGTGCACACAATAGGTGCTTATTATAGATTTGGTTCATAGAGTACCGTGGCATACCATCAGCCTGATTCCTGACTACACAACATAATAGAATGGAGTAATTATATAGAGAGTTTTACAATCTATATCATGTGTGTATAAGAATATCAGCTAATGTGGAATGCTTGCTCAAAGGCCAACTGGGAAAACACGCTCTTCTGAACATGCACACTAGGAAATATTATGTTTAGGTTCCAGAATACCCATAATTCTATCCTTGTGCATGTTAGCATACAATGACATGAAATTCTGGGTATCCCAGAGAGGGAGCAAGGAGGTGGGCTGCAAAACCCATCAATTTTCATTTCTGACTTGAGCATCTCCATCTTTGCCAAGAATATCATATTAACAAAACATACAAAGGATACTCCAATGTAATTCAGATGATGTCATGTCCCAGTTGGTGGGAGTTCTCACAACAGGGATCCATGTTCTTGCTCTCATAAGAATTTCAAGGAAAGAGCCCCCCAGAAAAAAAAAACATTAGCCCCCAAGGAATGCTGTTTAATCCAACAGGCGTGAAAGGATTTATTTTCTAGGGAGCGCAGGAAGCCAGAAAGCTCCTTGCTTTAAAACTCTCATCCTTGAGAGCCCTAGCCTAGTCTCCTTATCCTCAGTGGCTGCCACATGGGATTGGAGAGGATGGAGATTCCATGAACCCCAGCCCCCGTTTCTGAAAAGTGAAAACTGAAGACAGCCCATTCAGTTGGATGGGTTGTGGCTAGCCAATGGAACCCAACTTTCTCATTGAAGTATAGGAGTGGATGTGTTGGAAAACCCCTCATTCCCCAAATACTCTAAGGAGAAGCACAAATCACAAGCATGATGTAGGGGAGGAGCAATAGGCTAGGAGGCAAAAATCCTGGATTCTGGTATGACTTCTTCCCCTCATGAGCTATGGAGCAAGTCCACTTGGAAAACACATTCTTCTCTGGGTGGACCTCCCTTTCCTCATCTGTGATGTTCAGAATCAGAATAATCCCATTTGCAGTACACTTTATCAAGCTTTTCTTCACAATATCCTTGTAGATAGCATCACCGCTAGTTTTCAGAGAAGGAAACTGAGTCTTGGAGGAATATACTGCAGTCAGAATCTCAACTCCAAGGCCTAAGTTCTTTCCACTGTACAACTTGGGCTTTCTGGATCATTCCAGGAAACAGAGGACTTAGCCAGATTTTGACTTCCTTTCCATCTCAGAATTATTCTATTTTAAAATATCAAAGCCAGTCTTGTCCAAATACCCCAGCACTGAAGAAGTCCAATTTTTTCAATCAGGTCTCAGAACCAGTAGGCATTCTTCAGGTGGACAGAGGCTCCCTATACAGGAGCTGACAGCTTTCCCTGTTCCTACAACACTTATGATCACAGAATTCCAAGTTTTAGAACTGGAAGGAACCTTAAAGTGAATTTCCAATCTTATTTCACTGATGAAGAAATTGATTCAGAGCTATCACATGACCCATCTAGGGTCACAGGGCCAGCAAATAACAAATTGTGATTCAAAATCAAAGCCACTAACTCCTCATTCAGAGCCCTGTCTCCCTCCATCACTCCTTCAGGACCCAGGATGTTTCATTTGACCCACTTTTTTCTTTCCTCCCATTCCACTTAAGAGAAAAGCTGGGAATTTGGGGACACATCTGACAGTTCAGTGCTCCCAGACCTTAACTGAATAGAAAAGACACACTTGGATTTTTGATCACTCAATTCGTGGCATCAAAGGACTTAGAATGGGAGGAAAGCTTAGAGATCATCTATTCCACCATCTTCATTTTGAAGATGAGAAGATTGTGATCCAGATAGGGGGAGAGACTGCCTTGAAGTCACTCAGGAAGGCAAGAAGCAAAACGGGAATTCAAAAGGAGTACTCTCAGTTCTATTGTACTGGCTGTTGTTCTTCAAAGGAATGAAATGGTGAGAGAAGAAATATGAGATTTCCTTATCTTCACTGCATTACAAAATACCTCAGTCCCAAAAGGAATCAGCCTTACTCTGTCCCATTGAAAGACAATGAGTCTAGACCTTACTAAAAGTACCTACTGAGAAGAAAAAGCAACAATCCAGCATTTGGATGGTGATGAGCGATAATTGAATGATATACCTCACACTTTTATCTATCTCTGTCTTCACAAAGACTCTAAAGAACTCACTAGACCATCATCCTCGCAATACTTCTCAGGGACAAACAGGTAAGTGAAACACCCTCCTTGGTTACTCCCCCAACTTGCCCTCACACATAAGGGTTGGGTCCTCAGAGTGGGTCTAATAGGAGGATCCCTGGTTCTAGGGATAACCCTGCGTTTTTGCTCTTCTAACTCTATAGTTAATGAGCCCCCACAGGGGCAATTCCCAATAACAATCATCCAGGAGACCCAATTAGCATACAACAGAAGTATTTGATCAAACAGCAAAACAAAAGAAAAATGTAGCTACAAAGCATTGCTCCTTCCTTTACCCAAAACCTAGAGTCATACTTTCTCTAGGGATCTATTTAATTTTCCTTTAGATTTATTATCTTGGTTTACTTTTAAGACTTCATTCAATCCATAGAATTTCTTCTTTTTAGTCAGAATTTTCTTCTGTTTATTTATATCTACAGTCTCAGGTTCTAGGTTATGGCTCTGTGACTTGGTCGTACTATATTTCCTTCCACACTCTTGTATGCTATGGTCAGGTCTTGGATATTGTGGCTAAGATGTGGCCCCTCCTTCTTTAGAGATTCCTGGTTTGGGCTCAATCTCTTAGAGGTTTCAATGAGGTTCTAGTCTTGGATCTTTTACTTTCTCCTTCTCTTTGGACATTTCTTCACCTAGACTTGAATCTCACTCCATGAGCTTGACAGGCTCCATCCAGATGTTGTTTATTGTGCTGGTACTAAGACTCCTGTAAGATCCCAAGAGTGCTGTTATCTAGGTGCTTACCTTATTGTGGCTCCTGCTGTGCCCTGGACATGGGTTTTCTGGGCACTGGGCTGCCTAGGCCTGGATGCTGTGATTGGAGGACACTGATCTGGCTGTCTCTCCTGCTAAGCCCTAACCAGGGCTATGAGGGTGCTGCCTTGACTAGACCTGAATGCTGCTCAGCCTGGGCACTGACATAGCATTGTCTGCTGGGCATTAGTCTGGCTCTGTCTCCCGCTTGGGATCATCACTTATGTGCTTTGCCCTCTACTTAACCTGAGCTTTCTCCTCTCTAGCCTCCTTAGGATTCTGGATGTCTTTTTGTGAAGTGTTGGATTGGAGGTAGGACTTTGCTTTTCTTTACTAGTGTTCTTGGTGGTCTATTTTTAGGGCTGTATTGAGATATTTGTGGGGGACCTGAGCATCTGTAGAAGAAGATAAAACACACTCTTCTCCACTGTGTCCTTCAAAGTTATCAGAATGCCTCAGGTTAGAATGCTACAAGCTTTTAGGGGCCCAGGGATATGTCAGGCTGATCATTGACTTTATGAACTAGGCTTGGCCATCTCTTATCCCCCTCATCAGAGCTAGAGTGTTTTCTGGGTGCCTCATGGGCTTCCTCATTAGAGCACTGTGGTCTTCCTGCTGCCTGGTATGTAACTCTACAGGCTCTAGATAGCTCTTGAGCATCTCTGATCCATGCTGATAGATTTTGGGGCATGGAGCTTACCTGAGGTTCTCTGGTAGAGTGTCTTCTGTAGAACATGCTGTCTCTTTGTGCTTTTGGCTGGCTCTTTGTACAGATCTAGTATACACGGAAAACTCTTAGTTTTTCTTCAGAGTATTTGTAAGAGAGTTGGCCAGGTCTGTTCCCATTGACTCTGTCATCTTAATCAGAACTCTTTCTCAGTTACTCTCCAAGCTATAGGTCTCCTTCTGCACTACCTTCTTTCCTGTCCCTACTCTTCCTCAGTAGACACTAGTGACAACTCAGATCTGGGGCATTCAGATATGAAATATATTTGATCTCTCTCCTTATCACCCTTCAAATTCCAGAGAATGGGGGATGATACTGGGGCCCAGAGTAGGACACAACCTCCAGGGTCAACATATTAGTAGAGCATATCAGCTTCTTGCTAGGATTGCTAGGACTTACTTCCTCTATAACACTAAAAATCAAGACTCATCAGATCTCTGGAGATCTATTGGACTCACCCACAAACTGCCAGGCATCTATAATAACCAGATATACTCCCAAGCTACATGCAATGATGTATACTTTCTTTGCTTCCATGCAATCATATCACTTTCCAATTACATCGTCTCTCTGTCTGTCTGTCTGTCTGTCTCCCTTTCCTTGTGTATGTATGTGTCTTTCTCTCTGTTTCTCTCTCTTTATCTCTCTCTTCTCCTCTCCCTCTTCTGCCTTTCTCCCCTTCTCTCTTTTCCTTTGTCTCTCTCTTCTCTATTTTTCTCTCCCTCTCTCCTTCCCTTCCTCTTCCCCCCTCTCACTCTCCCTCTTTCTGTCTCTCATCATAGATTCTCTACATACTTTACTCACTCATTAGTCGTCTTCTCATCAAGTACACTGCTGCTGGCCTCTGGGACCAGAGACCATGACCTGAAGAACTTAATCATTTCAGTTCTAGAACACCCTGCTTAAAAACTCACTGCCCTGACTTCATTTAACCTCTTACATCTTGGCAGCTGCCCTAGCCAACCTTCACTTTAACCCCTTGTTATGTTGTAACTAGCCCACCTGACACAATGCATGTATCCCAGCAAGCCTGCTTTTCAATTCTGGAAACAGTGAAATAAGTCCTGGCTCTCTACTGAAGGAGTACATCAAGCTATTCTTCTATGGCTCCCCTCACCATTCTTGTAACTTTCTGATTCAAAACACTATTCTTGGCCACCATTCTCTTACAGGCATTCCCTCTCCCTAATTGGAATGTAATCTCCCTAAGGGTTTGGTCTGTCTCCCCTTCTCTATTTCTATCTCGAGTCCATAGCACATAGCAAACACTTAATTAATGATTAATAAATTATCTCCTTAATCATTTATTAACAATTCCTCTCTTAATAAACAGTACTATCTCAATAGACTTATTTATAAATAAATCATTTCCAATTAAGTGATTCCATTTAATTGATGATATTAATTTGATAATATTAACTTATAAATTATTAATTAATCATTTGAATAAAAGATTTCCATCCATTCACTCACTCACTATGATTTGATCTCTTTTGTAATATGTATTCTTATTTTCCACACACCCTTGGTATTCCAAACACAAACTTCATCAGCCTAGAGGATGGTTCTTTAGCCACAAGTATTTAGCCTGTTGCCAGCATCAGAAAAGCACATGCTGAATACTCTGTACAGTTTAGGCATGTAAGAATGGTGGAGGATAATTAACTAGGGGCAGCTGCAAGGAAGCCATCTCCTGTTCTGGCACACATTCCTCACTCAAAGTCAATGGTACAAACATCTCTGTATAAGCTTACATAATTCTTTGCTATTTACTGAGCACTTTCATTCACATAGCCACATTTTTTTTAAGTCCAGAAGTTAGAAACAAAAGTGTGTGCCAAGGGATGAATAGGAGAGCATGGCGTGGTCAGGGAAATTCAAGCCCAGAACCAGCTGAGAGTGGTGAGAGAAGCTAAGGACAACACAAAAGTGGTGTGTGGGATCTGTGTTTTAGCCATTTGGAAAAGAAACAGAAGAATCAAAGGAGAGCTAGACCTCTTGTAGTGAACGATTTGACAGGAAGTAATGCAAGAAAGAAGGCAGAGCTACTCATTTCAATTGTTCTTCTCTTTTCTCTGCCATGAAGATTAATCGTTGCAATGGAAAATACAGACAGAAAAAAATAGCGAACAAGGAGTTACCCAAGATGCATAAGGGAATACTAAGATAGAACTTAGCTGCCATTGAGGAAGTCGATGCTCCAGATAAACTACATTCTCTTTGATTAATGACACAGTCACTGTCAGATGTATTTGAAAGACTGTGGAAAGTACAAGAGGCAAGACAGTATCCAAGAGGGGTAATGTGTGAATTTAAAAAAAAAAATAAGAAAGAGAACAGAACCTACAAAATATACTCCAGTGTGTGGAACTTCAATAGCTAAAATTCATTCTCAAATAGATCACTAAGAGATGGTTAATGAACTTTTCAAAAGAGAAGCAGGGATTGCAAAGAACTAATACAATTTTGACAAGAACAAGTCATATAAAGCTACTTTATTTCTTTTTTTGACAGAGTTACTAAACTGGTAAATGAAGGGAGAGCTGTTGACCTAATATGCCATAATTTCAGCAAGCATTAGGTAAAAAATCTCACTCCATGCTTGCAGAGAAAATGGAAAGTTTTGTGAAAGACAATGATACAATTAGATGGGTTCAGAATTGTTTGGATAGGCATATTCAAAGAGTAGTCATTAATGATTCATTGTCAGTTGGGCTGCAGGTTTCTAGTGGAGTGCCCTAGGGATCTGTGCTTGGCCCTGTGCTGTTTAATATTTTTATTAGCCATATGGTTAAGGGAAAGTTAGCATGCTTATTAAATTTACAGATGACACAAGATTGGAAGGATTAGCTAACATGCTGA
The DNA here is from genome assembly GCA_028646595.1 of Phalanger gymnotis. Lineage (NCBI taxonomy): Eukaryota > Metazoa > Chordata > Mammalia > Diprotodontia > Phalangeridae > Phalanger > Phalanger gymnotis. The sequence continues at coordinate 357,467,404 of CM053623.1, forward strand.
ATCACAGAACCAGGCTCCAAAAAGTTCTTGGCATACTAGAAATATATTGATTAATGTTTAACGACCAGCTTTCTTAGGGAGAATGATGCACACATAAATTTAAGTTTAATCTGAATTATTAACACTTTATCCATCACTTTCTTAAATCTAGAGAATTAACACGACAATAAATTAAGCCCAGATTTGTAGAGTTTGTTTATTTCTGGGGTGTAAATCCTGACACTAAAAATAAACAATGAGCTCTACGTCTCTCTAGGTGATTCAGACTGGCTCTAGTACAGGCCTGCTTGCTAGAGCGTGGAACTAAATATAGAGATTGAATTCATTGCGGAGAATTATAAAGGCTTACCCTAGGGTTCAAAACTCAAATTTACAGAGAAAGGACATGAGAATCACTGGACAACTAAAGCTTGTATGAAAACAATCTAGGCATTCTGAAAGATCAAAGATCCTGCAATCCCAGGACCCTGGGAGTCAAAGGTATAATTTATTAGTTAAAAAAAGCAATTGCAATCTGGTTTGTTTGTTTTTAATTGAGAAGCATAGTTTTAGGAATAATGAGGCTTTTGTCCATAAGCACACAGCTCTTTTTACATGCCATGTGAAGTGCTGGGTTCAGCTACAAGCATTACAATTTAAGAACATTGAGCCAGAGTTTGCCTCTTCCCCTGGCTACCCTGAGGCACATTTGGGGGGGGGGGCCTGATGTTGGCATTTGTCTGCCCCACTGCACCGAGGCTCACAATCTCTTGCTGCTTTGCTGGAGCTCCTGGCTTGCTGGGAGCTTCCTGTCCTGGGCTGGGCTTCCTTTTCACCCAAGTGAAATGGACCTTTCCTTCTGATCTTCCAAGTTTTGTGGCCTCAAAGATCATTTCACCCCATCTTTTTGCCGGTTTTGCTGTTCCAGGACTTGTTTGGGGCACTGTTTCACAGTTGTTTGGAGGTGAATATGGGGGAATTATGGCAATTTATTGCTTACTCCACCATCTTGGCTCCTAGAAGGAGCCTAGAGGAAGACTTAAAGATCAGTCATCAGTCAATAATGGAAGTACATATGTCCCAAATTGAGAACTGTCCTAAAGGGGGGTCCTCTGAAGATGCAGTAGTAGGCTACTCTGATGCTGATAATCAGTGGGTTAGTTATGTCTGGAAAGTCATTTTTGGATATGTGAGATGCAGTGTTATATAAAAGAAAATGTGGATGTATTTAGCTATTGTGTGAGTGACTGAATCGATGCAGGCATTGTGGTTGGTGTAATGCATAGTAGAATTATAAGGCAATGTGTATGCATAAAAATGTGAATTAATATGGGACTGAGCACAAGTTTGGGACTGATGTGGAACTCAGCAATTCAGGATCCTCCAGAAAAATAATAGTCCTGGTAGTGGTAGTGATGGTAGCAGTAGCAGCAGCCTCAGGAGCAGCAGCAGTAACAGTAACAGTAACAGCAGCAATAGTAACTGTAACAGCAGCAATGGTAACAGTAACAGCAGCAGCAGCAGCAGCAGCAAAAGAAGCAACAGTAGCAGCAGCAACAGTAACAGCAGTAACAGTAACAGCAGCAGTAGTGGCAGCAGCAGCAAGTAGCAGTAATGATGGTGACAAGGATAGCTAGTATTTACTGAGAGCTTTTTAGAGTTTGCAAAGTGATTTGCATTTTTTACCTCATTTGATTTTCATGACAGCTCTGGGAGGTAGCTGCTATTATTTTCTTCACTTTACATAAGAAGAAATCAAGGCACAGAGAGATCAAAGGTATTGCAATCGGTCATAGAAATAGTAAGGATAAAGCAGTATTTCAACTCAGGTCTTCCTGACTCCAAGTCCCATACTCTGTCCACTGTACCAACTATCTGAGCAGAGCTCTTGAGCTTGGATCTTTGGAAACATGGGGAGAACACAGCCCAAAGGGATCTTCCCAAGCACAGAGTGATAGGTCTTAGCTCTGAGTCCCAATGCCTACTCTTATGAAGGACATCTGTACTTTGGAAACTATGAAGACTTATTGACATATATAGACATAGACTGGCCTACTTCTGGGGTTCCAAGAGTATCTACAGGAGAAAATGTGATGCCAATGATCCCAGAACTCATGGTTTGAGACATTAAATGCTTGAGAATATTATGTGAATAAGTGATTTCATGGCACCATGTTGCAGCCAGGAGGGGTGGCCACCACTTAAAAGCAGAGCAAGGCAGGTGTCCATGAGCCTATTGCATCATGTTGGGGTGGAGGTAGGTAAGCCTATGAATCACAAAGGCATTTTTTTCACTGCTTTTCACTTTGTAGTAAAAGCTTTCCTGCATAGTGTGTTTGGAACTGATGACTAACATAGAGTGTGGGGATGACAGATAGCCCTTGATTTAAAAACACTGTGCTTAGGTATGGTATGGCCACCCCCAACCTAAACAGCTTCTTTGGTTCAGACCCTACTCCATTCCCACTGATGCGGCCACGGGGATTCCTCCTTTCCTCTCCAAGTTCCAAACACCCTAATCCCAAACGAACATGTGGAACATAGTCCATTTTCAGTATGCACTTTCTCACATTGCCCTGTTTTCATTTGCCAGAGTCTTGAGACAATAGCAGATTTAAACTCAAAGCATTTTAAGATCAAGGCAGAAATTGATTTAATCAGTTAACTTGAGCATGCATGCTCGTTCAAGCATTTCTACCATTTGTATTCCTTCCTGTGGCACCTGGGAATTTGGTACTTTAAGTGCATAAATCAGCCTTCGGAGAAAATGTTATTTTGTTTCCTGAGCTTACATTTAAGCTGAATTTCAAGTGACCTTGCAGAATTATTTTATCCTCCCGCCACTTTGCCTGAATTCCCATGGAAAGGATTTTAAAAACATGCTGTCTGTGTTTATGGACATCTTTCTTTGGGTCCCACCCACTTTAATAACTTTGGCTCCTCCAAGCTATATTCTCCGTACTATACTTTATCCAAATTTGGACAGGCAGATTAATGCCCAAACCTAATTAGGCAACCTGCAGCAATGGAAAAAAATGTGACAGAGACATAAAGATCTTTTGTGTTTTGTTTCCCCCTGCCCACAATCTCCCCCAGGGAAGAGCTACATTTTCGAGTTGATGCATATTATGCTTTATGATGTGTCGATCACTGTCATATGCAAACATCTGGCCCAAAAGTCAGGGGAAGTTAATAAGCTTCCTGATTAAGGTAATAGGTCAAACCCTTGATCACAGAAAGGTGCTAAAGGAGCCTAGAGCAATTGTTTTGAAAAATAGCAGGACCCAAGAGGGGTAAAGAAATCAGAATGTCTACATGCTGTCTGGTATAAGGAGTGTTGCTACTGTGGAGTGGGCAAAGGATATGATAACAATACATTAACAACTCCAACTCATTCTGCAACCAGTGCATAAAATGGTTGCACAAAGTCCTGGCTCCCTTCCCTGCTTCCTCTGTATTTTTTTTAAGGAATCGGCCGCAGGCATTTGAATGCCCTTTCCTGGACTGAGTGAGGAGCAAAACTGAAGTGCAAAGGGCCATAGTTTCTCTTCATTCTGAGATACCTCTGGTGTGTGAAATCTTTATCCCTCAAAGTTCCAAACACCCCAATCACAAATGAATATTTGGAACATAGTCCACTTCCAGTATTCACTTTCTCATACTGCCCATTCTCATTCAAAATCAAAGCAGAAGAGAAGCCTTCAAAAACAGTGGCATTGCTTGAGATGTGCCACAGGCTGCCAATAATGCAGGAGAAGGAGATATGGGGCCCTGAGAATGGGAATGATGTTCATTTCCTGAAAGCCAAAAGAACTTCAGGAAGCATGGGCTAGAGGTAGGGCATGTAGAATAGAGAAAATCAGAAATAGGAGCAAATATGGGCAACATTTATGGAAGTTGCAAGAGAAGAGACTGGGAGCACACTGCCTGAGGAGCACTTATGGGGAACAGCCACTACGGAAATTCTCCACATCC